>CM026077.1:36261811-36797684 GCA_014839685.1 Anableps anableps | reverse complement strand
CTGAGCACAGGGAACCTACTCCCAACTCCCTAGCACCTTCCTACTTGGACTTATACTCTGAACAAAATGAATGGAAGTCTATGGCAGCTATGTCAAAGCAATAAGCCATGACCACCAAACTTTGTGGGGTATATTCTATGTGCCCCCATAGTCTCTGTACCAAGTTTGGTTCAGATGACACGTATAGTTTTGGAGTTATAACAAAGCGAACATTTGTTCGCTTTGGTTTTCATCCTATAACCTAGCCCCTAACCCTACCCTAACCCTAACCCTAAGACCCATTCCAGTCAACTCAGAATGGCCCAAACGCACCCTGGTAAAGGTCCCACATGAAGCTCCACCCACCCCACACTTAGAACATTTTTTGAACATTTTTCCAAAGGTCTTTGGATATGGACGTGTCAGGTACTGTTGGACTCAGAGGGAGCCCCTGAGCACAGGGAACCTACTCCCAACTCCCTAGCACCTTCCTACTTGGACTATACTCTGAACAAAAATGAATGGAAGTCTATGGCAGCTATGTCAAAGCAATAAGCCATGACCACCAAACTTTGTGGGTATATTCTATGGGTCCCCCATAGTCTCTGTACCAAGTTTGGTTCAGATGACACGTATAGTTTTGGAGTTATAACAAAGCGAACATTTGTTCGCTTTGGTTTTCATCCTATAACCTAGCCCCTAACCCTACCCTAACCCTAACCCTAAGACCCATTCCAGTCAACTCAGAATGGCCCAAAACGCACCCTGGTAAAGGTCCCACATGAAGCTCCACCCACCCCACACTTAGAACATTTTTTGAACATTTTTCCAAAGGTCTTTGGATATGGACGTGTCAGGTACTGTTGGACTCAGAGGGAGCCCCTGAGCACAGGGAACCTACTCCCAACTCCCTAGCACCTTCCTACTTGGACTTATACTCTGAACAAAATGAATGGAAGTCTATGGCAGCTATGTCAAAGCAATAAGCCATGACCACCAAACTTGTGGGTATATTCTATGGGTCCCCCATAGTCTCTGTACCAAGTTTGGTTCAGATGACACGTATAGTTTTGGAGTTATAACAAAGCGAACATTTGTTCGCTTTGGTTTTCATCCTATAACCAAGCCCCTAACCCTACCCTAACCCTAACCCTAAGACCCATTCCAGTCAACTCAGAATGGGCCCAAAACGCACCCTGGTAAAGGTCCCAAATGAAGCTCCACCCACCCCACACTTAGAACATTTTTTGAACATTTTTCCAAAGGTCTTTGGATATGGACGTGTCAGGTACTGTTGGACTCAGAGGGAGCCCCTGAGCACAGGGAACCTACTCCCAACTCCCTAGCACCTTCCTACTTGGACTTATACTCTGAACAAAAATGAATGGAAGTCTATGGCAGCTATGTCAAAGCAATAAGCCATGACCACCAAACTTTGTGGGTATATTCTATGGGTCCCCCATAGTCTCTGTACCAAGTTTGGTTCAGATGACACGTATAGTTTTGGAGTTATAACAAAGCGAACATTTGTTCGCTTTGGTTTTCATCCTATAACCTAGCCCCTAACCCTACCCTAACCCTAACCCTAAGACCCATTCCAGTCAACTCAGAATGGCCCAAAACGCACCCTGGTAAAGGTCCCACATGAAGCTCCACCCACCCCACACTTAGAACATTTTTTGAACATTTTTCCAAAGGTCTTTGGATATGGACGTGTCAGGTACTGTTGGACTCAGAGGGAGCCCCTGAGCACAGGGAACCTACTCCCAACTCCCTAGCACCTTCCTACTTGGACTTATACTCTGAACAAAAATGAATGGAAGTCTATGGCAGCTATGTCAAAGCAATAAGCCATGACCACCAAACTTTGTGGGTATATTCTATGGGTCCCCCATAGTCTCTGTACCAAGTTTGGTTCAGATGACACGTATAGTTTTGGAGTTATAACAAAGCGAACATTTGTTCGCTTTGGTTTTCATCCTATAACCTAGCCCCTAACCCTACCCTAACCCTAACCCTAAGACCCATTCCAGTCAACTCAGAATGGCCCAAAACGCACCCTGGTAAAGGTCCCACATGAAGCTCCACCCACCCCACACTTAGAACATTTTTTGAACATTTTTCCAAAGGTCTTTGGATATGGACGTGTCAGGTACTGTTGGACTCAGAGGGAGCCCCTGAGCACAGGGAACCTACTCCCAACTCCCTAGCACCTTCCTACTTGGACTTATACTCTGAACAAAAATGAATGGAAGTCTATGGCAGCTATGTCAAAGCAATAAGCCATGACCACCAAACTTTGTGGGTATATTCTATGGGTCCCCCATAGTCTCTGTACCAAGTTTGGTTCAGATGACACGTATAGTTTTGGAGTTATAACAAAGCGAACATTTGTTCGCTTTGGTTTTCATCCTATAACCTAGCCCCTAACCCTACCCTAACCCTAACCCTAAGACCCATTCCAGTCAACTCAGAATGGCCCAAAACGCACCCTGGTAAAGGTCCCACATGAAGCTCCACCCACCCCACACTTAGAACATTTTTTGAACATTTTTCCAAAGGTCTTTGGATATGGACGTGTCAGGTACTGTTGGACTCAGAGGGAGCCCCTGAGCACAGGGAACCTACTCCCAACTCCCTAGCACCTTCCTACTTGGACTTATACTCTGAACAAAAATGAATGGAAGTCTATGGCAGCTATGTCAAAGCAATAAGCCATGACCACCAAACTTTGTGGGTATATTCTATGGGTCCCCCATAGTCTCTGTACCAAGTTTGGTTCAGATGACACGTATAGTTTTGGAGTTATAACAAAGCGAACATTTGTTCGCTTTGGTTTTCATCCTATAACCTAGCCCCTAACCCTACCCTAACCCTAACCCTAAGACCCATTCCAGTCAACTCAGAATGGCCCAAAACGCACCCTGGTAAAGGTCCCACATGAAGCTCCACCCACCCCACACTTAGAACATTTTTTGAACATTTTTCCAAAGGTCTTCGGATATGGACGTGTCAGGTACTGTTGGACTCAGAGGGAGCCCCTGAGCACAGGGAACCTACTCCCAACTCCCTAGCACCTTCCTACTTGGACTTATACTCTGAACAAAAATGAATGGAAGTCTATGGCAGCTATGTCAAAGCAATAAGCCATGACCACCAAACTTTGTGGGTATATTCTATGGGTCCCCCATAGTCTCTGTACCAAGTTTGGTTCAGATGACACGTATAGTTTTGGAGTTATAACAAAGCGAACATTTGTTCGCTTTGGTTTTCATCCTATAACCTAGCCCCTAACCCTACCCTAACCCTAACCCTAAGACCCATTCCAGTCAACTCAGAATGGCCCAAAACGCACCCTGGTAAAGGTCCCAAATGAAGCTCCACCCACCCCACACTTAGAACATTTTTTGAACATTTTTCCAAAGGTCTTCGGATATGGACGTGTCAGGTACTGTTGGACTCAGAGGGAGCCCCTGAGCACAGGGAACCTACTCCCAACTCCCTAGCACCTTCCTACTTGGACTTATACTCTGAACAAAAATGAATGGAAGTCTATGGCAGCTATGTCAAAGCAATAAGCCATGACCACCAAACTTTGTGGGTATATTCTATGGGTCCCCCATAGTCTCTGTACCAAGTTTGGTTCAGATGACACGTATAGTTTTGGAGTTATAACAAAGCGAACATTTGTTCGCTTTGGTTTTCATCCTATAACCTAGCCCCTAACCCTACCCTAACCCTAACCCTAAGACCCATTCCAGTCAACTCAGAATGGCCCAAAACGCACCCTGGTAAAGGTCCCAAATGAAGCTCCACCCACCCCACACTTAGAACATTTTTGAACATTTTTCCAAAGGTCTTCGGATATGGACGTGTCAGGTACTGTTGGACTCAGAGGGAGCCCCTGAGCACAGGGAACCTACTCCCAACTCCCTAGCACCTTCCTACTTGGACTTATACTCTGAACAAAAATGAATGGAAGTCTATGGCAGCTATGTCAAAGCAATAAGCCATGACCACCAAACTTTGTGGGTATATTCTATGGGTCCCCCATAGTCTCTGTACCAAGTTTGGTTCAGATGACACGTATAGTTTTGGAGTTATAACAAAGCGAACATTTGTTCGCTTTGGTTTTCATCCTATAACCTAGCCCCTAACCCTACCCTAACCCTAACCCTAAGACCCATTCCAGTCAACTCAGAATGGCCCAAAACGCACCCTGGTAAAGGTCCCACATGAAGCTCCACCCACCCCACACTTAGAACATTTTTTGAACATTTTTCCAAAGGTCTTTGGATATGGACGTGTCAGGTACTGTTGGACTCAGAGGGAGCCCCTGAGCACAGGGAACCTACTCCCAACTCCCTAGCACCTTCCTACTTGGACTTATACTCTGAACAAAAATGAATGGAAGTCTATGGCAGCTATGTCAAAGCAATAAGCCATGACCACCAAACTTTGTGGGTATATTCTATGGGTCCCCCATAGTCTCTGTACCAAGTTTGGTTCAGATGACACGTATAGTTTTGGAGTTATAACAAAGCGAACATTTGTTCGCTTTGGTTTTCATCCTATAACCTAGCCCCTAACCCTACCCTAACCCTAACCCTAAGACCCATTCCAGTCAACTCAGAATGGCCCAAAACGCACCCTGGTAAAGGTCCCACATGAAGCTCCACCCACCCCACACTTAGAACATTTTTTGAACATTTTTCCAAAGGTCTTCGGATATGGACGTGTCAGGTACTGTTGGACTCAGAGGGAGCCCCTGAGCACAGGGAACCTACTCCCAACTCCCTAGCACCTTCCTACTTGGACTTATACTCTGAACAAAAATGAATGGAAGTCTATGGCAGCTATGTCAAAGCAATAAGCCATGACCACCAAACTTTGTGGGTATATTCTATGGGTCCCCCATAGTCTCTGTACCAAGTTTGGTTCAGATGACACGTATAGTTTTGGAGTTATAACAAAGCGAACATTTGTTCGCTTTGGTTTTCATCCTATAACCTAGCCCCTAACCCTACCCTAACCCTAACCCTAAGACCCATTCCAGTCAACTCAGAATGGCCCAAAACGCACCCTGGTAAAGGTCCCACATGAAGCTCCACCCACCCCACACTTAGAACATTTTTTGAACATTTTTCCAAAGGTCTTTGGATATGGACGTGTCAGGTACTGTTGGACTCAGAGGGAGCCCCTGAGCACAGGGAACCTACTCCCAACTCCCTAGCACCTTCCTACTTGGACTTATACTCTGAACAAAAATGAATGGAAGTCTATGGCAGCTATGTCAAAGCAATAAGCCATGACCACCAAACTTTGTGGGTATATTCTATGGGTCCCCCATAGTCTCTGTACCAAGTTTGGTTCAGATGACACGTATAGTTTTGGAGTTATAACAAAGCGAACATTTGTTCGCTTTGGTTTTCATCCTATAACCTAGCCCCTAACCCTACCCTAACCCTAACCCTAAGACCCATTCCAGTCAACTCAGAATGGCCCAAAACGCACCCTGGTAAAGGTCCCACATGAAGCTCCACCCACCCCACACTTAGAACATTTTTTGAACATTTTTCCAAAGGTCTTTCGGATATGGACGTGTCAGGTACTGTTGGACTCAGAGGGAGCCCCTGAGCACAGGGAACCTACTCCCAACTCCCTAGCACCTTCCTACTTGGACTTATACTCTGAACAAAAATGAATGGAAGTCTATGGCAGCTATGTCAAAGCAATAAGCCATGACCACCAAACTTTGTGGGTATATTCTATGGGTCCCCCATAGTCTCTGTACCAAGTTTGGTTCAGATGACACGTATAGTTTTGGAGTTATAACAAAGCGAACATTTGTTCGCTTTGGTTTTCATCCTATAACCTAGCCCCTAACCCTACCCTAACCCTAACCCTAAGACCCATTCCAGTCAACTCAGAATGGCCCAAAACGCACCCTGGTAAAGGTCCCAAATGAAGCTCCACCCACCCCACACTTAGAACATTTTTTGAACATTTTTCCAAAGGTCTTTGGATATGGACGTGTCAGGTACTGTTGGACTCAGAGGGAGCCCCTGAGCACAGGGAACCTACTCCCAACTCCCTAGCACCTTCCTACTTGGACTTATACTCTGAACAAAAATGAATGGAAGTCTATGGCAGCTATGTCAAAGCAATAAGCCATGACCACCAAACTTTGTGGGTATATTCTATGGGTCCCCCATAGTCTCTGTACCAAGTTTGGTTCAGATGACACGTATAGTTTTGGAGTTATAACAAAGCGAACATTTGTTCGCTTTGGTTTTCATCCTATAACCTAGCCCCTAACCCTACCCTAACCCTAACCCTAAGACCCATTCCAGTCAACTCAGAATGGCCCAAAACGCACCCTGGTAAAGGTCCCAAATGAAGCTCCACCCACCCCACACTTAGAACATTTTTGAACATTTTTCCAAAGGTCTTCGGATATGGACGTGTCAGGTACTGTTGGACTCAGAGGGAGCCCCTGAGCACAGGGAACCTACTCCCAACTCCCTAGCACCTTCCTACTTGGACTTATACTCTGAACAAAAATGAATGGAAGTCTATGGCAGCTATGTCAAAGCAATAAGCCATGACCACCAAACTTTGTGGGTATATTCTATGGGTCCCCCATAGTCTCTGTACCAAGTTTGGTTCAGATGACACGTATAGTTTTGGAGTTATAACAAAGCGAACATTTGTTCGCTTTGGTTTTCATCCTATAACCTAGCCCCTAACCCTACCCTAACCCTAACCCTAAGACCCATTCCAGTCAACTCAGAATGGCCCAAAACGCACCCTGGTAAAGGTCCCACATGAAGCTCCACCCACCCCACACTTAGAACATTTTTTGAACATTTTTCCAAAGGTCTTTCGGATATGGACGTGTCAGGTACTGTTGGACTCAGAGGGAGCCCCTGAGCACAGGGAACCTACTCCCAACTCCCTAGCACCTTCCTACTTGGACTTATACTCTGAACAAAAATGAATGGAAGTCTATGGCAGCTATGTCAAAGCAATAAGCCATGACCACCAAACTTTGTGGGTATATTCTATGGGTCCCCCATAGTCTCTGTACCAAGTTTGGTCAGATGACACGTATAGTTTTGGAGTTATAACAAAGCGAACATTTGTTCGCTTTGGTTTTCATCCTATAACCTAGCCCCTAACCCTACCCTAACCCTAACCCTAAGACCCATTCCAGTCAACTCAGAATGGCCCAAAACGCACCCTGGTAAAGGTCCCACATGAAGCTCCACCCACCCCACACTTAGAACATTTTTGAACATTTTTCCAAAGGTCTTTGGATATGGACGTGTCAGGTACTGTTGGACTCAGAGGGAGCCCCTGAGCACAGGGAACCTACTCCCAACTCCCTAGCACCTTCCTACTTGGACTTATACTCTGAACAAAAATGAATGGAAGTCTATGGCAGCTATGTCAAGCAATAAGCCATGACCACCAAACTTTGTGGGTATATTCTATGGGTCCCCCATAGTCTCTGTACCAAGTTTGGTTCAGATGACACGTATAGTTTTGGAGTTATAACAAAGCGAACATTTGTTCGCTTTGGTTTTCATCCTATAACCTAGCCCCTAACCCTACCCTAACCCTAACCCTAAGACCCATTCCAGTCAACTCAGAATGGCCCAAAACGCACCCTGGTAAAGGTCCCACATGAAGCTCCACCCACCCCACACTTAGAACATTTTTTGAACATTTTCCAAAGGTCTTCGGATATGGACGTGTCAGGTACTGTTGGACTCAGAGGGAGCCCCTGAGCACAGGGAACCTACTCCCAACTCCCTAGCACCTTCCTACTTGGACTTATACTCTGAACAAAAATGAATGGAAGTCTATGGCAGCTATGTCAAAGCAATAAGCCATGACCACCAAACTTTGTGGGTATATTCTATGGGTCCCCCATAGTCTCTGTACCAAGTTTGGTTCAGATGACACGTATAGTTTTGGAGTTATAACAAAGCGAACATTTGTTCGCTTTGGTTTTCATCCTATAACCTAGCCCCTAAACCCTACCCTAACCCTAACCCTAAGACCCATTCCAGTCAACTCAGAATGGCCCAAAACGCACCCTGGTAAAGGTCCCAAATGAAGCTCCACCCACCCCACACTTAGAACATTTTTTGAACATTTTTCCAAGGTCTTCGGATATGGACGTGTCAGGTACTGTTGGACTCAGAGGGAGCCCCTGAGCACAGGGAACCTACTCCCAACTCCCTAGCACCTTCCTACTTGGACTTATACTCTGAACAAAAATGAATGGAAGTCTATGGCAGCTATGTCAAAGCAATAGCCATGACCACCAAACTTGTGGGTATATTCTATGGGTCCCCCATAGTCTCTGTACCAAGTTTGGTTCAGATGACACGTATAGTTTTGGAGTTATAACAAAGCGAACATTTGTTCGCTTTGGTTTTCATCCTATAACCTAGCCCTAACCCTACCCTAACCCTAACCCTAAGACCCATTCCAGTCAACTCAGAATGGCCCAAAACGCCACCCTGGGTTAAAAGGCTCCCACACATGAGCTCCACCCACCCACACTTAGAACATTTTTTTGAACATTTTTCCAAAGGTCTTTGGATATGGACGTGTCAGGTACTGTTGGACTCAGAGGGAGCCCCTGAGCACAGGGAACCTACTCCCAACTCCCTAGCACCTTCCTACTGGACTTATACTCTGAACAAAAATGAATGGAAGTCTATGGCAGCTATGTCAAAGCAATAAGCCATGACCACCAAACTTTGTGGGTATATTCTATGGGTCCCCCATAGTCTCTGTACCAAGTTTGGTTCAGATGACCGTATAGTTTGGAGTTATAACAAAGCGAACATTTGTTCGCTTTGGTTTTCATCCTATAACCTAGCCCCTAACCCTACCCTAACCCTAACCCTAAGACCCATTCCAGTCAACTCAGAAGGCCCAAAACGCACCCTGGTAAGGTCCCACATGCAAGCTCCACCCACCCCACACTTAGAACATTTTTTGAACATTTTTCCAAAGGTCTTTGGATATGGACGTGTCAGGTACGGTTGGACTCAGAGGGAGCCCTGAGCACAGGGAACCTACTCCCAACTCCCTAGCACCTTCCTACTGTGGACTTATACTCTGAACAAAAATGAATGGAAGTCTAGGGCAGCGATGTCAAAGCATAAGCCATGACCACCAACTTTGTGGGTATATTCTATGGGTCCCCCATAGTCTCTGTACCAAGTTTGGTTCAGATGACACTATAGTTTTGGAGTTATAACAAAGCGAACATTTGTTCGCTTTGGTTTTCATCCTATAACCTAGCCCCTAACCCTACCCTAACCCTAACCCTAAGACCCATTCCAGTCAACTCAGAATGGCCCAAAACGCACCCTGGTAAAGGTCCCACATGAAGCTCCACCCACCCCACACTTAGAACATTTTTTGAACATTTTTCCAAAGGTCTTTGGATATGGACGTGTCAGGTACTGTTGGACTCAGAGGGAGCCCCTGAGCACAGGGAACCTACTCCCAACTCCCTAGCACCTTCCTACTTGGACTTATACTCTGAACAAAAATGAATGGAAGTCTATGGCAGCTATGTCAAAGCAATAAGCCATGACCACCAAACTTTGTGGGTATATTCTATGGGTCCCCCATAGTCTCTGTACCAAGTTTGGTTCAGATGACACGTATAGTTTTGGAGTTATAACAAAGCGAACATTTGTTCGCTTTGGTTTTCATCCTATAACCTAGCCCCTAACCCTACCCTAACCCTAACCCTAAGACCCATTCCAGTCAACTCAGAATGGCCCAAAACGCACCCTGGTAAAGGTCCCACATGAAGCTCCACCCACCCCACACTTAGAACATTTTTTGAACATTTTTCCAAAGGTCTTTGGATATGGACGTGTCAGGTACTGTTGGACTCAGAGGGAGCCCCTGAGCACAGGGAACCTACTCCCAACTCCCTAGCACCTTCCTACTTGGACTTATACTCTGAACAAAAATGAATGGAAGTCTATGGCAGCTATGTCAAAGCAATAAGCCATGACCACCAAACTTTGTGGGTATATTCTATGGGTCCCCCATAGTCTCTGTACCAAGTTTGGTTCAGATGACACGTATAGTTTTGGAGTTATAACAAAGCGAACATTTGTTCGCTTTGGTTTTCATCCTATAACCTAGCCCCTAACCCTACCCTAACCCTAACCCTAAGACCCATTCCAGTCAACTCAGAATGGCCCAAAACGCACCCTGGTAAAGGTCCCACATGAAGCTCCACCCACCCCACACTTAGAACATTTTTTGAACATTTTTCCAAAGGTCTTTGGATATGGACGTGTCAGGTACTGTTGGACTCAGAGGGAGCCCCTGAGCACAGGGAACCTACTCCCAACTCCCTAGCACCTTCCTACTTGGACTTATACTCTGAACAAAAATGAATGGAAGTCTATGGCAGCTATGTCAAAGCAATAAGCCATGACCACCAAACTTTGTGGGTATATTCTATGGGTCCCCCATAGTCTCTGTACCAAGTTTGGTTCAGATGACACGTATAGTTTTGGAGTTATAACAAAGCGAACATTTGTTCGCTTTGGTTTTCATCCTATAACCTAGCCCCTAACCCTACCCTAACCCTAACCCTAAGACCCATTCCAGTCAACTCAGAATGGCCCAAAACGCACCCTGGTAAAGGTCCCACATGAAGCTCCACCCACCCCACACTTAGAACATTTTTTGAACATTTTTCCAAAGGTCTTTGGATATGGACGTGTCAGGTACTGTTGGACTCAGAGGGAGCCCCTGAGCACAGGGAACCTACTCCCAACTCCCTAGCACCTTCCTACTTGGACTTATACTCTGAACAAAAATGAATGGAAGTCTATGGCAGCTATGTCAAAGCAATAAGCCATGACCACCAAACTTTGTGGGTATATTCTATGGGTCCCCCATAGTCTCTGTACCAAGTTTGGTTCAGATGACACGTATAGTTTTGGAGTTATAACAAAGCGAACATTTGTTCGCTTTGGTTTTCATCCTATAACCTAGCCCCTAACCCTACCCTAACCCTAACCCTAAGACCCATTCCAGTCAACTCAGAATGGCCCAAAACGCACCCTGGTAAAGGTCCCACATGAAGCTCCACCCACCCCACACTTAGAACATTTTTTGAACATTTTTCCAAAGGTCTTTGGATATGGACGTGTCAGGTACTGTTGGACTCAGAGGGAGCCCCTGAGCACAGGGAACCTACTCCCAACTCCCTAGCACCTTCCTACTTGGACTTATACTCTGAACAAAAATGAATGGAAGTCTATGGCAGCTATGTCAAAGCAATAAGCCATGACCACCAAACTTTGTGGGTATATTCTATGGGTCCCCCATAGTCTCTGTACCAAGTTTGGTTCAGATGACACGTATAGTTTTGGAGTTATAACAAAGCGAACATTTGTTCGCTTTGGTTTTCATCCTATAACCTAGCCCCTAACCCTACCCTAACCCTAACCCTAAGACCCATTCCAGTCAACTCAGAATGGCCCAAAACGCACCCTGGTAAAGGTCCCACATGAAGCTCCACCCACCCCACACTTAGAACATTTTTTGAACATTTTTCCAAAGGTCTTTGGATATGGACGTGTCAGGTACTGTTGGACTCAGAGGGAGCCCCTGAGCACAGGGAACCTACTCCCAACTCCCTAGCACCTTCCTACTTGGACTTATACTCTGAACAAAAATGAATGGAAGTCTATGGCAGCTATGTCAAAGCAATAAGCCATGACCACCAAACTTTGTGGGTATATTCTATGGGTCCCCCATAGTCTCTGTACCAAGTTTGGTTCAGATGACACGTATAGTTTTGGAGTTATAACAAAGCGAACATTTGTTCGCTTTGGTTTTCATCCTATAACCTAGCCCCTAACCCTACCCTAACCCTAACCCTAAGACCCATTCCAGTCAACTCAGAATGGCCCAAAACGCACCCTGGTAAAGGTCCCACATGAAGCTCCACCCACCCCACACTTAGAACATTTTTTGAACATTTTTCCAAAGGTCTTTGGATATGGACGTGTCAGGTACTGTTGGACTCAGAGGGAGCCCCTGAGCACAGGGAACCTACTCCCAACTCCCTAGCACCTTCCTACTTGGACTTATACTCTGAACAAAAATGAATGGAAGTCTATGGCAGCTATGTCAAAGCAATAAGCCATGACCACCAAACTTTGTGGGTATATTCTATGGGTCCCCCATAGTCTCTGTACCAAGTTTGGTTCAGATGACACGTATAGTTTTGGAGTTATAACAAAGCGAACATTTGTTCGCTTTGGTTTTCATCCTATAACCTAGCCCCTAACCCTACCCTAACCCTAACCCTAAGACCCATTCCAGTCAACTCAGAATGGCCCAAAACGCACCCTGGTAAAGGTCCCACATGAAGCTCCACCCACCCCACACTTAGAACATTTTTTGAACATTTTTCCAAAGGTCTTTGGATATGGACGTGTCAGGTACTGTTGGACTCAGAGGGAGCCCCTGAGCACAGGGAACCTACTCCCAACTCCCTAGCACCTTCCTACTTGGACTTATACTCTGAACAAAAATGAATGGAAGTCTATGGCAGCTATGTCAAAGCAATAAGCCATGACCACCAAACTTTGTGGGTATATTCTATGGGTCCCCCATAGTCTCTGTACCAAGTTTGGTTCAGATGACACGTATAGTTTTGGAGTTATAACAAAGCGAACATTTGTTCGCTTTGGTTTTCATCCTATAACCTAGCCCCTAACCCTACCCTAACCCTAACCCTAAGACCCATTCCAGTCAACTCAGAATGGCCCAAAACGCACCCTGGTAAAGGTCCCACATGAAGCTCCACCCACCCCACACTTAGAACATTTTTTGAACATTTTTCCAAAGGTCTTTGGATATGGACGTGTCAGGTACTGTTGGACTCAGAGGGAGCCCCTGAGCACAGGGAACCTACTCCCAACTCCCTAGCACCTTCCTACTTGGACTTATACTCTGAACAAAAATGAATGGAAGTCTATGGCAGCTATGTCAAAGCAATAAGCCATGACCACCAAACTTTGTGGGTATATTCTATGGGTCCCCCATAGTCTCTGTACCAAGTTTGGTTCAGATGACACGTATAGTTTTGGAGTTATAACAAAGCGAACATTTGTTCGCTTTGGTTTTCATCCTATAACCTAGCCCCTAACCCTACCCTAACCCTAACCCTAAGACCCATTCCAGTCAACTCAGAATGGCCCAAAACGCACCCTGGTAAAGGTCCCACATGAAGCTCCACCCACCCCACACTTAGAACATTTTTTGAACATTTTTCCAAAGGTCTTTGGATATGGACGTGTCAGGTACTGTTGGACTCAGAGGGAGCCCCTGAGCACAGGGAACCTACTCCCAACTCCCTAGCACCTTCCTACTTGGACTTATACTCTGAACAAAAATGAATGGAAGTCTATGGCAGCTATGTCAAAGCAATAAGCCATGACCACCAAACTTTGTGGGTATATTCTATGGGTCCCCCATAGTCTCTGTACCAAGTTTGGTTCAGATGACACGTATAGTTTTGGAGTTATAACAAAGCGAACATTTGTTCGCTTTGGTTTTCATCCTATAACCTAGCCCCTAACCCTACCCTAACCCTAACCCTAAGACCCATTCCAGTCAACTCAGAATGGCCCAAAACGCACCCTGGTAAAGGTCCCACATGAAGCTCCACCCACCCCACACTTAGAACATTTTTTGAACATTTTTCCAAAGGTCTTTGGATATGGACGTGTCAGGTACTGTTGGACTCAGAGGGAGCCCCTGAGCACAGGGAACCTACTCCCAACTCCCTAGCACCTTCCTACTTGGACTTATACTCTGAACAAAAATGAATGGAAGTCTATGGCAGCTATGTCAAAGCAATAAGCCATGACCACCAAACTTTGTGGGTATATTCTATGGGTCCCCCATAGTCTCTGTACCAAGTTTGGTTCAGATGACACGTATAGTTTTGGAGTTATAACAAAGCGAACATTTGTTCGCTTTGGTTTTCATCCTATAACCTAGCCCCTAACCCTACCCTAACCCTAACCCTAAGACCCATTCCAGTCAACTCAGAATGGCCCAAAACGCACCCTGGTAAAGGTCCCACATGAAGCTCCACCCACCCCACACTTAGAACATTTTTTGAACATTTTTCCAAAGGTCTTTGGATATGGACGTGTCAGGTACTGTTGGACTCAGAGGGAGCCCCTGAGCACAGGGAACCTACTCCCAACTCCCTAGCACCTTCCTACTTGGACTTATACTCTGAACAAAAATGAATGGAAGTCTATGGCAGCTATGTCAAAGCAATAAGCCATGACCACCAAACTTTGTGGGTATATTCTATGGGTCCCCCATAGTCTCTGTACCAAGTTTGGTTCAGATGACACGTATAGTTTTGGAGTTATAACAAAGCGAACATTTGTTCGCTTTGGTTTTCATCCTATAACCTAGCCCCTAACCCTACCCTAACCCTAACCCTAAGACCCATTCCAGTCAACTCAGAATGGCCCAAAACGCACCCTGGTAAAGGTCCCACATGAAGCTCCACCCACCCCACACTTAGAACATTTTTTGAACATTTTTCCAAAGGTCTTTGGATATGGACGTGTCAGGTACTGTTGGACTCAGAGGGAGCCCCTGAGCACAGGGAACCTACTCCCAACTCCCTAGCACCTTCCTACTTGGACTTATACTCTGAACAAAAATGAATGGAAGTCTATGGCAGCTATGTCAAAGCAATAAGCCATGACCACCAAACTTTGTGGGTATATTCTATGGGTCCCCCATAGTCTCTGTACCAAGTTTGGTTCAGATGACACGTATAGTTTTGGAGTTATAACAAAGCGAACATTTGTTCGCTTTGGTTTTCATCCTATAACCTAGCCCCTAACCCTACCCTAACCCTAACCCTAAGACCCATTCCAGTCAACTCAGAATGGCCCAAAACGCACCCTGGTAAAGGTCCCACATGAAGCTCCACCCACCCCACACTTAGAACATTTTTTGAACATTTTTCCAAAGGTCTTTGGATATGGACGTGTCAGGTACTGTTGGACTCAGAGGGAGCCCCTGAGCACAGGGAACCTACTCCCAACTCCCTAGCACCTTCCTACTTGGACTTATACTCTGAACAAAAATGAATGGAAGTCTATGGCAGCTATGTCAAAGCAATAAGCCATGACCACCAAACTTTGTGGGTATATTCTATGGGTCCCCCATAGTCTCTGTACCAAGTTTGGTTCAGATGACACGTATAGTTTTGGAGTTATAACAAAGCGAACATTTGTTCGCTTTGGTTTTCATCCTATAACCTAGCCCCTAACCCTACCCTAACCCTAACCCTAAGACCCATTCCAGTCAACTCAGAATGGCCCAAAACGCACCCTGGTAAAGGTCCCACATGAAGCTCCACCCACCCCACACTTAGAACATTTTTTGAACATTTTTCCAAAGGTCTTTGGATATGGACGTGTCAGGTACTGTTGGACTCAGAGGGAGCCCCTGAGCACAGGGAACCTACTCCCAACTCCCTAGCACCTTCCTACTTGGACTTATACTCTGAACAAAAATGAATGGAAGTCTATGGCAGCTATGTCAAAGCAATAAGCCATGACCACCAAACTTTGTGGGTATATTCTATGGGTCCCCCATAGTCTCTGTACCAAGTTTGGTTCAGATGACACGTATAGTTTTGGAGTTATAACAAAGCGAACATTTGTTCGCTTTGGTTTTCATCCTATAACCTAGCCCCTAACCCTACCCTAACCCTAACCCTAAGACCCATTCCAGTCAACTCAGAATGGCCCAAAACGCACCCTGGTAAAGGTCCCACATGAAGCTCCACCCACCCCACACTTAGAACATTTTTTGAACATTTTTCCAAAGGTCTTTGGATATGGACGTGTCAGGTACTGTTGGACTCAGAGGGAGCCCCTGAGCACAGGGAACCTACTCCCAACTCCCTAGCACCTTCCTACTTGGACTTATACTCTGAACAAAAATGAATGGAAGTCTATGGCAGCTATGTCAAAGCAATAAGCCATGACCACCAAACTTTGTGGGTATATTCTATGGGTCCCCCATAGTCTCTGTACCAAGTTTGGTTCAGATGACACGTATAGTTTTGGAGTTATAACAAAGCGAACATTTGTTCGCTTTGGTTTTCATCCTATAACCTAGCCCCTAACCCTACCCTAACCCTAACCCTAAGACCCATTCCAGTCAACTCAGAATGGCCCAAAACGCACCCTGGTAAAGGTCCCACATGAAGCTCCACCCACCCCACACTTAGAACATTTTTTGAACATTTTTCCAAAGGTCTTTGGATATGGACGTGTCAGGTACTGTTGGACTCAGAGGGAGCCCCTGAGCACAGGGAACCTACTCCCAACTCCCTAGCACCTTCCTACTTGGACTTATACTCTGAACAAAAATGAATGGAAGTCTATGGCAGCTATGTCAAAGCAATAAGCCATGACCACCAAACTTTGTGGGTATATTCTATGGGTCCCCCATAGTCTCTGTACCAAGTTTGGTTCAGATGACACGTATAGTTTTGGAGTTATAACAAAGCGAACATTTGTTCGCTTTGGTTTTCATCCTATAACCTAGCCCCTAACCCTACCCTAACCCTAACCCTAAGACCCATTCCAGTCAACTCAGAATGGCCCAAAACGCACCCTGGTAAAGGTCCCACATGAAGCTCCACCCACCCCACACTTAGAACATTTTTTGAACATTTTTCCAAAGGTCTTTGGATATGGACGTGTCAGGTACTGTTGGACTCAGAGGGAGCCCCTGAGCACAGGGAACCTACTCCCAACTCCCTAGCACCTTCCTACTTGGACTTATACTCTGAACAAAAATGAATGGAAGTCTATGGCAGCTATGTCAAAGCAATAAGCCATGACCACCAAACTTTGTGGGTATATTCTATGGGTCCCCCATAGTCTCTGTACCAAGTTTGGTTCAGATGACACGTATAGTTTTGGAGTTATAACAAAGCGAACATTTGTTCGCTTTGGTTTTCATCCTATAACCTAGCCCCTAACCCTACCCTAACCCTAACCCTAAGACCCATTCCAGTCAACTCAGAATGGCCCAAAACGCACCCTGGTAAAGGTCCCACATGAAGCTCCACCCACCCCACACTTAGAACATTTTTTGAACATTTTTCCAAAGGTCTTTGGATATGGACGTGTCAGGTACTGTTGGACTCAGAGGGAGCCCCTGAGCACAGGGAACCTACTCCCAACTCCCTAGCACCTTCCTACTTGGACTTATACTCTGAACAAAAATGAATGGAAGTCTATGGCAGCTATGTCAAAGCAATAAGCCATGACCACCAAACTTTGTGGGTATATTCTATGGGTCCCCCATAGTCTCTGTACCAAGTTTGGTTCAGATGACACGTATAGTTTTGGAGTTATAACAAAGCGAACATTTGTTCGCTTTGGTTTTCATCCTATAACCTAGCCCCTAACCCTACCCTAACCCTAACCCTAAGACCCATTCCAGTCAACTCAGAATGGCCCAAAACGCACCCTGGTAAAGGTCCCACATGAAGCTCCACCCACCCCACACTTAGAACATTTTTTGAACATTTTTCCAAAGGTCTTTGGATATGGACGTGTCAGGTACTGTTGGACTCAGAGGGAGCCCCTGAGCACAGGGAACCTACTCCCAACTCCCTAGCACCTTCCTACTTGGACTTATACTCTGAACAAAAATGAATGGAAGTCTATGGCAGCTATGTCAAAGCAATAAGCCATGACCACCAAACTTTGTGGGTATATTCTATGGGTCCCCCATAGTCTCTGTACCAAGTTTGGTTCAGATGACACGTATAGTTTTGGAGTTATAACAAAGCGAACATTTGTTCGCTTTGGTTTTCATCCTATAACCTAGCCCCTAACCCTACCCTAACCCTAACCCTAAGACCCATTCCAGTCAACTCAGAATGGCCCAAAACGCACCCTGGTAAAGGTCCCACATGAAGCTCCACCCACCCCACACTTAGAACATTTTTTGAACATTTTTCCAAAGGTCTTTGGATATGGACGTGTCAGGTACTGTTGGACTCAGAGGGAGCCCCTGAGCACAGGGAACCTACTCCCAACTCCCTAGCACCTTCCTACTTGGACTTATACTCTGAACAAAAATGAATGGAAGTCTATGGCAGCTATGTCAAAGCAATAAGCCATGACCACCAAACTTTGTGGGTATATTCTATGGGTCCCCCATAGTCTCTGTACCAAGTTTGGTTCAGATGACACGTATAGTTTTGGAGTTATAACAAAGCGAACATTTGTTCGCTTTGGTTTTCATCCTATAACCTAACCCTAACCCTAACCCTAACCCTAACCCTAACCCTAACCCCTAACCCTAACCCTAACCCTAACCCTAACCCTAACCCCTAACCCTACCCTAACCCTAACCCTAACCCTAACCCTAACCCTAACCCTAACCCTAACCCCTAACCCTAACCCTAACCCTAACCCTAACCCTAACCCTAACCCTAACCCTACCCTAACCCTAACCCTAACCCTAACCCTAACCCCCTTACCCTTTACCTAAACCTAACCCTAACCCTAACCCTGTCCGGGTGGGACCTCAAACCTCAATAAAATATCTCTAACCCTAACCAGAATATTTCCACTGACCCTAACCTCGGTGACCTTTTTCCTAAACCTAACCTTTTCTTCTGGTGCAATACTTAAACATTTATTAAAAATCACGATCAAATTCATAGCTACAACTACATATTATGGACGGGTGGCAATTCATGTAGGATTGGAAGAATGATACATTTAGGGTAGGAAAACGGAGGGACTGACAGAGGACACATTTTTCTAATTACAAAAACATTACAACAATTATAATTGGTCTAAAAAATCACATTAAAATAATCAACAGGGATATTTTCTTTTTACAATACACCTTTCTTTAAAAGCGCAATTTTGAACGAATACGAAAGAAGGGGGGCGGGTATAAATACAGCTGCACGGCAGCTTCCCCCTCCTTTCTGCTCTGACCACAGAAGAGGAAACACCTCTCTCACAGCGCAGCACAGTTGTTCCTCGGTGTGCCTGGCCTGAAGAAGACCCAATTGGGTCGAAACGTCGCTTTTGGGCGCACCATTCTTTTTCTTTTTCAGATATTTGTTTGCATTTCTGTTTACTTTCTTTTGTTAAAATAAAAAAATAAAAAAATAAAAAAATAAAATAAAAAAATAAAAATACAAAAAAAATTACACAAAACTTAAAAACAACCAACAAAAAAAATAACAAAACATAAAAATACACAAAAAAACAACATAGACTAAGGCTTTTCGATCTTCCATTTTTGGTTTACGCTCTGTTTCCCACTTTTCGGAAACCCTCCTTTAGTTGTTTGATTCTGTTTTTCTAATTTTTGTTTTTTAATTCCAAGTTTGTTTTTTATTTCATTAATAAAAACACAGAAAAATAATAAAAAAATAAATAAAAACATCAGCAAAACATATACATACACAATAACAACAAAGACAACAAAACAATTACACACACACACACACAGAGCAGATGGATGACGGCTGGACCACCTACTATGGTGGACGACGCCAGCGTGGTCACCGTTCACAGAGAGACTGGGGTCGGGTGGGGTCCTGGGGTTGGATGGACAGTGCACCTCCTTCCTCCTTCGGGAGGAGGAATCAGTTCCCCTATCCTAACCCTTGGGTCGAAACGTCGCTTTTGGGCGCACCATTCTTTTTCTTTTTCAGATATTTGTTTGCATTTCTGTTTACTTTCTTTTGTTAAAATAAAAAAATAAAAAAATAAAAAAATAAAAATACAAAAAAAATTACACAAAACTTAAAAACAACCAACAAAAAAAATAACAAAACATAAAAATACACAAAAAAACAACATAGACTAAGGCTTTTCGATCTTCCATTTTTGGTTTACGCTCTGTTTCCCACTTTTCGGAAACCCTCCTTTAGTTGTTTGATTCTGTTTTTCTAATTTTTGTTTTTTAATTCCAAGTTTGTTTTTTATTTCATTAATAAAAACACGATAAAAATTACAGAAAAATAATAAAAAAATAAATAAAAACATCAGCAAAACATATACATACACAATAACAACAAAGACAACAAAACAATTACACACACACACACACACACACACACAGAGCAGATGGATGACGGCTGGACCACCTACTATGGTGGACGACGCCAGCGTGGTCACCGTTCACAGAGAGACTGGGGTCGGGTGGGGTCCTGGGGTTGGATGGACAGCGCACCTCCTTCCTCCTTCGGGAGGAGGAATCAGTTCCCCTATCCTAACCCTAACCCCTAACCCTTTTGGAGTTATAAGAAAGCGAACATTTGTTCGCTTTGGTTTTCATCCTATAACCCTAACCCATCCCAGGACCCCTTTCCTAACCCTAAAAATGAATGGGAGTCTATGGCAGCTATGCCAAGGAAAAGGCCTAGGGATGCCAAACTTTAGGCACACCCTAAGGGCCACAGGAGGGCGCCAGAGAGCACCTTTAGTCAAGTCCACCACACTCCACATTATTACACTTAGCTTCATATTGCCATCTTATACTACACTCAAGACCCATTCCAGTCAACTCACAATGGCGCAAAACGCACCCTGGTAAAGGTCCCACATGAAGCTCCACCCACCACACTTAGAACATTTTTTGAACATTTTTCAAAAGGTCTTCGGATATGGACGTGTCAGGTACTGTTGGACTCAGAGGGAGCCCCTGAGCACAGGGAACCTACTCCCAACTCCCTAGCACCTTCCTACTTGGACTTATACTCTGAACAAAAATGAATGGAAGTCTATGGCAGCTATGTCAAAGCAATAAGCCATGACCACCAAACTTTGTGGGTATATTCTATGGGTCCCCCAAAGTCTCTGTACCAAGTTTGGTTCAGATGACACGTATAGTTTTGGAGTTATAATAAAGCGAACATTTGTTCGCTTTGGTTTTCATCCTATAACCCCTACCCATATATATATATATATATATATATATATATATATATATATATATATATATATATATATATATATATATATATATATATATAAAATTCCCTTCTCACCCTCCACGGGTGGTCTTTCTCAACCTCTGAGCTCGGGTCCTCTACCAGAGGCCTGGGAGCTTGAGGGTTCTGCGTAGTATCTTGGCTGTGCCGAGAACTGCGCATTTCTGGACTGAGATGTCTGATATTGTTCCTGGGATCTGTTTTAGCCACTGCTCCAGCTTGGGGGTGACTGCCCCGAGGGCCCCGATGACCACAGGCACCACTGTGGTCTTCACCTTCCAGGCCTTCTCCAGTTCCTCTCTGAGGCCCTGGTATTTCTCCAGTTTCTCGTGTTCCTTTTTCCTGATGTTGCAATCGCTTGGTATTGCTACATCCACCACAACGGCTTTCCTCTGTTGTTTATCCACCACCACGATGTCCGGTTGGTTCGCCATTACCATTTTGTCTGTCTGGATCTGGAAGTCCCACAGGAGCTTAGCTCGGTCATTCTCCACCACCTTTGGGGGTGTGCCCCACTTTGATCTCGGGGTTTCCAGTCCATATCCTGCACAGATGTTTCTGTACACTATGCCCGCCACTTGGTTATGATGTTCCATGTACGCTTTCCCTGCCAGCATCTTGCACCCTGATGTTATGTGTTGGACTGTCTCAGGGGCCTCCTTGCACAATCTACACCTTGGATCTTGTCTGGTGTGGTAGATCTGAGCCTCTATTGCTCTGGTGTTTAGGGCCTGTTCCTGTGCAGCCAGGATGAGTGCCTCTGTGCTGTCCTTGAGTCCAGCTTTTTCCAGCCATTGGTAGGATTTCCTGATATCAGCCACTTCAGTTATTTGTCGGTGGTACATCCCATGTAGGGGCTTATCCTCCCATGATGGTTCCTCCAGCACCTCATCCTCTGGTCCCCATTGTTTGAGACATTCGCTGAGCACATCGTCGGTTGATATATATATATATATATATATATATATATATATATATATATATATATATATATATATATATATATATATATATATGAGAGAGAGAGAGATCCCAATGGTTGGCCATACAGAACAAAATATTCTTTCAAGTCAAAAAGCATAACCTTCTCCATCTAACCAAAATTATTCTAATAATAATCATTCTAATGGTTCTTTACATAAGGAGCATGGTGTGTAATTTCATTTATTATTAGAAAATTAAATTATTTTGTCTTTCAGGCTTGAGCAGGCAGGAAGTGAAAGCCAGAGTTTCATGTTCTGCCCCTCTGCTGACTGCTTTGCTAAATATGAGTGACACATATCCAGCCTCAGAACACAAGGACTCAGATTGATCTGTACCCACCGTTGCTCAGCAGAATGAATGATGATCCCTTTTTAACAACTGACAGAACTGAGTAACACTTCTGTTCGCTATGTCTGCAGCCAACCTCTCAGCAGGTGTACAACTTAGAAATACTTCTTATCAGGTCAAGTCTCCTTTATGGTAACAGCAGTGTGTTGGGTGTATCACCGCCAGCATCATGTGCCGTGTGGGACATGCCAGGAACCCTGCCGTCATCCTGCAAAGTGTTTCCATTACAGCTGTGTCAGCATTTCTACAAATCCTACAAGTTAAGTGGTTTAGCAAAAAACATTGTGGTGCCTGTATGTTGAAGATTCATTTCACAGAAAAATAAAAGTTGCTTCTAAAAAATATCTTTTTATTTCAACATTTATTTGATTAATTTTTCTTTCAAGGTCTTTTGTTGTCTGTCTCAGATTGTTTAGCATCAAACTGTATACATCTATCCACAGATTCATCAACAACAGTAGTTTGTGTTATTGTTTTAATCTCATCCAAGACTTTTCGTTCTTTTCTTTTTGGCAAGTATCTACTTCTGCAGATAGCCAATACTTCCTTGTATTCTTAGTGTGCATAGCCCTCCACTAAAGTACCCATCTGTGGTGATAATTATTTTCAGAATTCTTCAGCAATAAAACAAGAACCAATCACTGAAATATTGCACTTTGATCATTTAACTGCTTATGTGTGTTCCAGCACAGACGAAATGTTGAGAATGAAAACACAAACTTTAAGTGGAAGTGATTGGACATTGTTATTAAATTGTGAAAATCTGAAGAAAAAAAATCTGTTTGTGGGTAGAAATCCACCTCCCTAACCCTCCCAAAAACAGCTAAACCAGCAACAAACATCTAACATTAACTGGTTGCTGTAACTACTTTGGAGTAAAATTTGTAAGCAATTAAGACAATTTAGGAATAAGAATTTGTAGAGGACTGGGAGGCCACAAGGTGGCGGTAATTTAGCATAACTCAACAGACGAAGAAGACAGGAAGTAAGTACTTCCTGTAAAGCATTCAGTCAGGGTCGAGGTGAAACCAGCAACGTTTTCTGTAACTATGGTGGTTAGGTTAGTGTCGGGTGCTTACTGGTCTTTGTCTCGTCCTGCAGTGCAGTTCTCCTTCTTCTGTTTTACTGCAGGGAGGCACAACGTGACGCTCAGGACTGTCCGGAGGTCTGCTCCCATCCTTAGCAAGGTAACTCACCCACTAACCCCCGCACCGCACGCTACGGCCAGCTGGTTCTTTTTGACAGCTTGGCACAGCCTTCGAGATCATATTCATGATCTTGGTTCATACTTTTGAGAGCCATACAAATGTTCAGATCCATCTTTGCAAATTCGAAAATCAAAAATGTACCTCGGGAAACGAATAAATACATTTATGATGGTATCGCCTACTCTAGACTGCTGCTCTGAAAGTTTTTAAGCAGGTCAGTCACCGACACCCTCCGTAAGTAGGCTGTTCACACAGTGCTGTATATTAATGGGAAGTAGAATGGAAGAAAACCTGATGTTGGAAAACCGGCAGAAGCAAAATAAACAAAACCTTAAGATGACTGTGAAGCTAAATTATTTTTAACAGTTTGGGGGAGATCACGAGGCGTGAACACCAGCTCAAGTCACAGCTTCTGTAGTCACCACACAGAGACTGACATAGGCTACAACTGTCACACCTCTTGGGTTAAAGCAACTTTTGAACTAAACAGCAAGTCAGATGTGCCTGGACGAAGGAAAAAAGGATGGGGGTTTAGTTCAGTGCTCCAAAATCCACTTCTCAGATGAAAGCACATTATGCATTTCATTTGGAAATCAGTGTCCTACAGTGTGGGGTAAGAGAGAAGAGGCACAGAATCCAAGCTGTTCAGGTGCAGTGTGAAGTTGGCTTTACTCCCTAAACTGGAAATAGTCATTGATGATTTGAGGAGTTGTCAGTGTTTTTTTTATTTTATTTTTATCAAGTCCATAGAAAGCGCCAATGTCTACCAGAAAATATACAGCTCTTCATGGCTTCCTCTGTCGACAAGATTTTTGGAGATGCTAATCTCATTTTCTGGGGCAGGGGTCTGCAAACTCTGGCTTTTCTTTAAATTAAAACCTTAAATTAGGAATAAAAAAAAAATTATTTAGAAACTGCAACAGATTTTCTGTAGTGCATATTTATCAGAAATTACAAGATGTCCTTTTTCAAAACTTCTGGTAATATCTGTAGCTCTACATCCATTTTATTTGGCTGGAATGAGGGGAAAAAGGCTCTTTGGATTGTAAAGGTTGCAGACCACAGTTCTTTTTCAATTTTTTATTTCTATTGATATTACACTTCATAGAACATCATTTAACATATACTGTGTCTAGTACTTGACATTTTTGGCATTATGCTCCTGATTCACAACTTCCAGTTCGCACTCCTTGTTTTTCTTTTTTAAATGAAAACAGAAGAGAGAAAAAAACAAACAAAAAAAGCTCATACTGACTTAACCAAAAACTAGTAGCAGAAAAAAGTGCATAAAACTTGTGGGGGCGGTTACACCAAATAATTCTTTTCATACAAAATCTGATCTTATTGGTTTAATATAGTTCAACCATCCTCCAGACTTTTTCAAATTTATTCAGTTCAAGTCTACAGAGAGAAGTTCACTTCTCCACAACATAAATATTGTGCATTGATCCAGTTCTCCTTATTTGGTGTTTCCTTTTTTTAAACATTTCCTCGTGATTCCCTTTTGTTTCTGCTAATATCAACATTCTAAATAACTTGACATTTAAATCCTTTTTACCCTGTCTATTTATTTTTCCTCGATAGAATGAAGCCCTATCCATACGTTCTTTGAGATCCCTCCAGTAGTTTTCAATGTGTGGAGAGCTCCAAAAGATATGAACATGATTTGCGATGCTTTCCCCACAACCTCTCTTGTGTCAGCTTGTGTCCCTGTATTTTGTCTGAGCTGCTGTTCTAAAATATCTCACCATATTTTTCCACCCATGTTCCCTCCATGCCAGGGAAGATGTGATTTTTCTAAATCTGTTGGGTAGTATCCTCTAGTAATCTAGTTTATCTAGGAAAACGCTAATTTCCTCTTCATTTTTAATCATTGGTTGGGCATAAAGTTGTGTACAGTACGACTCAAAGCATTTTTGAATGCCCTCTGTTCTATACACTATAGTTTTACTATTGTAATCTTTTATTGGGGCCTGACATAGCAATGCATAGGAGAGCAGTGCATTGAATTCACAATGTAATGCACTGCTCTCCTATGCAATGCATGGAGGCACCTACTACTCTCCACCTCGAAACTGCTTTCACTCTTAATTCGGCCCGAACCGTAGCATGCACCCCCACAATATATATATCAAAATGTGCAGCTCATTCTTGAGATGTCTGCTATTACTCAACTTTTCGTTTTGAGTTACCATGGCGACGTAATTAGCCAAACCCCACCCACCAAAACCCCATGTAAGTCAATGGAGTGAAGTCTTGAAGACATTCTAAAAAAAACAACACTATTTTGGAGGATCTGTTGTGTCATCATGGTTTCACCTAGAAATGCCACTTAACTTTCAGTTTGTAGATACATCTGTGCTTTGTTCAGAAGTGAAGACGGTATGTTGTTACCTTGTGCAGTTTTTCCACAACATGCCCCTAAGCGACCGAAAGTTTTGGGGAAAATCTGGATTTTAGAGTGTAACTGAAATTAACTGCTGCTCAGCTAGTGTAGGACCAAGGGGTTTTCAGAGCCCTGATTATTTTTCAACTCGCCATCAAATATCGCTCAAATGGCATGATATATGGTCATGATATCGCACTTTTCATTGACTTTCACAAAATGTTTTCGAATTTCCTCTAGGGCTGACGGTTTTCTGTCAAAGTGCTTCAGAGCAACATTGGAGGATAAGGGGAACGTTCAGTCATTTATTTTCCTCCCAGTTTCATGATCTGACCACCTTTCACACACCATCTTTCTCATCCATGCTTTCGCTGTGAATGAGGTACAGATGTGAATCACGGAACTATCAAAGACGAAAGACGGCCCTTGCTCATGCTTCGAGAATTTTTCTGATACCTTCTACGGTGCCTGAATGGAAAGGAGCTGTTTGGAAAGGTTATTTCAGTCAAACTGGCTGGCTCTAAAGATTAGAATTCTATTTGCACCAAAGTGAGTGTCGCTGACAGTGTCAGTTGGCAGAGGGACATTAATTACCATAGCAACAAAACACGTAGTGGGGCAGCCACAGCTTTGATCTATGAAGACTATAGCTTGGGAGGAGAACAGTGCCTCGAAGCAACATGGCTGCTTTCCAAAGGGACTTGGTTGACTTGAGTCATGAGACTTCACCAGCCTAACCCTAACCCCTAACCCCCACTGGACTTTCAAAATTACACCTATATACACACACTCATGTACGCACAAAAACCCACACTAAGCTGATCGTATCATATTACAGAACAATTATTACACATGGGAATAGTTTGGCCATTTAAAATAAATCAAGTTCATTATGAATCATGAAACTTGACTGGTTTAAACTGACAACCACACTGGACTTTCAAAATAAGAGCTACACGTATCCTACAACATAAAAGCCTTCATATTTTACACAGCAGGTAACTGCAGCTTTGGGCAAAATATGACAGGTTTGACTCAAGCACTGTTACACATGGGATAGGTTTGGCCTTTTAAAATCAAGCTCATTGAAAATTTTAAAATAAAAGCCTCATACTTCTTTACCTACACTCTACATTTTAAGCTGAGAAGAGTACATTTCTGATGTTGGCTTAGGACGAAGGATCCATGCGCATGATAGCCCTCATTCTTATGGTAGTGTCAACATGCTAGTAATAACACACAGACTAATGGTAGCATTTAAGCTAACATTGGCATTTTAGATTAGTTTCATATAAAAGAATAATCATTACATAGTAAAAGAAACAAGTCAATGTTTGTGAACACTGGTGATAACTCACATTGTACTGGCAGTATCAACATGCTAGTGATAGCCCTCATGCTAACATTAGCCTTATGGCTAAAATGAGCCTTTTAGAATTTTATTTTGAAATAATAGTTAACTTTAGCATACTAAATGGAGTGAGTCAATGTTAGTCAACATGGTGGTGACAGCCCACATACTACTGATAGCATTTTATCTAGCATTAGCATTTTAGCTAATTTTAGCTTATACAACCATGTGTGCATATTAACTGCAATAAGTCCATGTTAGTCAGTATTATAGTGATAACCTAGATCCTACTAGTAGTGTCAACATGTTAGTAGCTCTTTATGCTAGTGATAATGCTCATGCTAACATTAGCCTTAGAGATAAAATAAGCATCCTAGCTCATTTTTGATATATTAGCTATCTTTAACATACTGAATGGAGTAAGTCCACATGCTCGTGATACCCCACCACATGCTGCTGACAGCATTTAAGCTAACCTTAGCGTTTTAGCTTATTTTAGCATGCACTGCTGTTTGCATACTAAGTTGAGTAAGTCACTGTTAGTCAACATGTCAATGATATTCCGTATCCTAACGACTTCCTTTTAGCTGACCTTAGCGTTGTTGTTAATGTTTTGCATCAGAACGCCTGATTCAGAAACACACACACACTTTGGCAGGCCCCTTTTAAATTTCTTCAGAAATTTTCTAGTTTTACATAAATTTCTACCGGCCTGCTGCTTTTTTAGCTTATAGGCAAGTAATTTTGTTGCTTTCCTGCCTGCTTCATAGTACTTTTGCTTTGTAAACATATTCTTTTTTTTTTTTTTTTGCATATATCTGTTGAATAGATGTTATTTATCTCAGCTTTTCTTAATTTCTTGAAATATTCTGCCCCTAAGATTTTTGTTCTCTTGTTCCAGTGTCTGTAAATCTAACTGTCGTGTCTCCAGTTTACTTTGCCTTTATCTTTTTTTTTTAAATATACAGACTTATAGGGCCCTGTGTAATCCATTTTATTTTGCAAATTCCATTTTATTTTTTCCCAAATTACACTTTTTCCGTTTTTTAAATTTTTCTGAATTCCATTTCTTTCCATTTTAACCATATCTATTCACCCAAAAAGTATGTAATTATGGTGTCAATGATTTTTTTTTTTTTTACATGTCAATAAGTAGAGGTCAACATTTACTGTTGTTCTGTTTCACAAATGAAACGGACTCCTGTGGTTTAACAGAACATTGGTTTTACAAGGTGTTAAGTTTTTCACTCTCAATTTTTTAAAAGAACTTAAACATTATGTGTAAATCTTATGCAAAAATGTGTAAGAATGTAGTTTTTAGCATAAAAGAAAATCCCCCTTTCAAAAAATGTTTGAGTTGAACCGATTACCAAAATATTTGACAACAAAAAAAACCTGTAAAAAGTAGAAACTTCTGCACTTTTCCATAATGATCAAGACCTTTGTCAGTTTTATTTATTTCATCTGTCACAGAAATCTCCATTGAAGTAATGACTGACAATGTTTTGTTGTTTTATTTTATGGTTCTGCAGCATAAGGGTTAGACAATTATCTATAAAAAATTCCATTCTGAACCTGGAGGTGCATATATATTCAGAAGGGAGATTAATTCTCCCTCTAGTCTTCCTTTAAACAAAACATATCTACCCTCCTAGTCACATGTCACTGCTAGTATTTGGAATGAGACTTGATTGGATATTAACACTGCTACTTCTCTCCTGCGACCAGTTTTATATGATGCAGCAAGAAGCTGGTTATAACCATTCCTCTTGAGCTTTTCATGTTCTCCATCTGTCAGGTGGGTCTCCTACAGGAAAATTATCCATTCCTCATCTTTTTTCATCTTACTTAGAATTTTTTTCTCTTAATTGGGTTAAGGATATCATTTACATTATAAGAAACTATTTTAATCATTTTGTTTTGGCCAGCCATATCTCAGATAAACTTCCATTAGTGAGCTCATCCTTTCCACCCTATCTGAGCCTGAAAAAAGCTCGGAGGGTTAACCACGGAATCTGATCATAGCAACTAGGGGGCCCTCTCTATGTAAAGTGCCCCACATATTTGTACTCTGACAACAGTTTTGAGTGAACAGTCCCGATACCCGTGTCCTTCGTAGAGGAAAACCTACTTCATTCACCCACCTTGAACTGCTCGTCACTGTCCTGGAAATATTCGGCCGAGTCAGCCGTCTGAGTGCTGCACCCTCCTAAAAGCCTGCAGTCTCTGCTTGTACTGGGGTCTTGCACTCACCATTTGCCTTCCGTTTGTTGCCTTATCCTTGCACCACATCGCTACGCTTTAACTTCCCCTTCACATCTTCCACAGCATTTACGACCTTTACCTGGTAGCCTCTGTCAGCCATATCCTTCGTTGCCTCTTCCGCTGTGTTGTAGGTTTACATCTCCCTATGCTGCTCCTCTACGCTGTCGCCATTTTCCTTGCCTACCCGGAAGTTCCTGCAGACCCCTGTTCTAGGGGTGAAACACTACAGCAGAGCCTCAGGCTGATCAGTCCTATGCCACACTCTACTGATGTGGCGGTTCATACAAAGTACTGACCAAGTACTGAGAGTAGCTATTGTACAGTAGCCTAGATGGACATATTTTGTAATGGACACTGCCATTTTTCTCTAAGTCTAACATTAGTGTATTTCATTTTTCTATCTTTGGTTTTATGTAATAATATTATCATTAACTGGAAATTTTAAATACACTAGCTGTCAACCAGAATAATAGAATTAACCAAAAAATAAACACTTAAAATATATTGTTTTGTATTTAAAGACTATACAGTATGAGTTTCAGTTTTTTGAACTTGACAAACACAATAAATGAACTTTTCTTGTTCTAATTTATTGTAATACACATGTTGAAGCAACTGTTGGACCATCTCTGTCCAGCCACAGATGTCCTCAATATGAAATAATTTTGTATTCCAGATGACAGTAAAAAGCTGTTCCCTGTTTCAAGTTGAGGATGTTGTCTGTTTAGGCCTTTAATCTTTGTAGGGTTAGGGTCACTCACTAACCAATACGGAAACAATACGGAAACAGTTACGTCGGCAATTATTGCTCCATGTTTGTTGTGTTGTACTCCTTTCTCTGATGTACAAACACCACTTTGAAATTCTTCATTTTGACAAACAAAACTTTGGCATCAAGTGTGTGACCAGAATGACCGATTTACTCGTTTCCCCTAAATTTCCTTACAATACCACATTTGGTTCCGTTCAGACATCTGAATCTTTCAGTCTCTCTAAACTTCTCTTAATGAATGTTGATATTAGGTGGGTCCAAGTGGCATCACATAGAACTTTGACATGGATGCACATAATCTGTGCTTATGGTGCTTTCAGTGGGTGGTTTATCCATCAAGTCTCAAAAGTTACTTGAAGGCTGCTAAAATTTGGATTTTAGCAATACACAAAGGCTCTATAGGGCTTTAAAGCTATTAGCTGAATTTTAGCTTCTTTTAAATTGAATTGTTATCGAGAGATTTCAGATTAGGTTTGTTTTGCTCTTTTACTGGTAGTCTTTGCAAAATAATGGAACCTGTTGATGTAACTCTTGTTTTTTGTGTGTGTGTCATCATTTTTCGTGCGAGCAGGTTCACTCCAGCTGTCAGGGCAGCCAGTGTCTCTCTACAACAGGCTACACTGAGGATGGGATCCTGATTTACACGGGCAGCTTGGGGACTGCTGTTAAGGGTCAGTTACCTCAAGATTTTTTGTTCATTTTATCATCAGAAAGTGTGACTGTATGATGATTATGAATTTGGGAACACTCAGTTCAGTTTATTTATATAGCACCAATTCACAACAAATGTCGTCTCGGGGCACTTTCCAAAACAAATCACTTCAATTCAATCATACATACAATCCCTGGCAAAAATTATGGAATCAGCAGTCTTGGAGGATGTTCATTAAGTTGTTTAATTTTGTTGGAAAAAAAGTAGATCACGGGTACGACACAAAACAACAGTCATTTCAAGTGGCAACATTGTGACTTTTAAAAACACTAAAAGAAATCAAGAAAAAACATTGTGGTAGTCTGTATCAATCACCTATTTAGCTCAAGCAGAGGGAAAAAAAATTCTGGAATCTCTCAACTCTGAGGAAAAAATTTTAGATGTATGTGTATGTGTGTCTATCTCATCTTTTATCTTTCAATCTTTATCTACAGTACCTCTCACTATCTATCGTGTAAATTTACTTACCGAGCTCAGTCTTATACAGCCGGGGGGAGTATTTCCCCTTGGGCAGCCAAGCCAGGTCAAAACCTTTTTTTCGGTGGTGACTGGATTTTTGCTGGTCAAGGGCAGGGCATAAAGCGCGTGGGCTACTTTGTGTACTTGAGCCTTCTTTGTGTGAACCAGGAGTGGGAGAGTTACTCCTGCAGCTACTCGCACCAGAGAAACTGCTGCAATCAGAATGACATTCGGCACGGTTTAACGTAGGAAAACGTAGAAATTCTTGCTCGCTTTGCAGGTTTTTGCAACATATTTTTTGCGCCCTCTGCTGGCGGGAACGTTTGCTCACCTGCATGACCGCATAAGCACGTGACTCTGCGTTTGTCAGCATCTGTGATGCAGAATATGAACCACATTTTTTGAACCACATTTTTCTCCAAGTTTGGCTTTCCATAGGAGAGGTGGGCGTGGAGGAGCAATCGCAGAAATAGCTCTTGACATGATCTATTTAAAATAAAATTATATCGTGTCGTGAAATTCTTGGGGAGGCAGGCAGTCTCGTTGGCGGGGGTAAGCGACCCCTTGAAAAATGGTAGGGGCAACACTGGAAAGGATGTTTAGGGATGATGAAATCATTTTTCAAGATGATAATGCATCTTGCCATGGAGCAAAAACTGAAAACATTCCTTGAAGAAAGACACATAATGTCAATGTCATGGCCTGCAAGTAGTCCACATCTCAATCAAATTGAAAATCTTTGGAAGTTGAAGAAAATGGTCCATGACTAGGCTCCAACCTTCAAAGCTGATCTGGCAACAGCAATCAGAGAAAGTTGTAGCCAGATTGATGAAGACTAGTGTTTGTCACTCATTAAGTCCATGCCTCAGAGACTGCAAGCTGTTATAAAACCCAGAGGTGGTGTAACAATGTACTAGTGGTATGTTGAAGTCTTCTTTTGTTTGTTTCTTTTTTTCATGATTCCACAATTTTTTTTTTCCTCAGAATTGATTCCATATTTTTTTCCCTCTGCTTAAGCTAAACAAGTGACCGTTAATGACTACCACAATGTTTCCTGTTGATTTTTTTTTTTTTTTTTTTTTTTTTTTTTTTTTTTAGTGTTTCTTAAAGTCACAACGTTGCCATTTAAAATGACTGCAGCTTTGTGTGATGTCTGTGATCTGTTTTTTTTCAACAAAATTAAACTGAATGAACAACCTCTGAGACCGGTGATCCTATAATTTTTGCCAGGGTTTGTAAATTCCAATTGATCCGAGTTATCAAATGGTACTGTAAACTCAATTAATTACTCAATGTAGTTTAAAAAGTTTCTAAGGAAACTCAGCAGATTGCATCGAGTCATTGACATGCACATTCACTCCTCCTGTACGAGCACATAGCAATAGCAGAAAATTGCTTGCATTGTCTTGTTATCTTTACAGCAATCCTTTATACCGAGCATACATGTAGCAACAGTGGAGAGGAAAAACTTCCAGCACAACCTGGCTCAGTACAAGCGGCCATTTTCCGCGACTGACTCGGGGTTTGAGAAGATCCAGCAGAATGCACAAGAAGTAACAGATGAACTGATGTAGGATTATTTTTGATGTTCATGAAAGTAAAAAGTTAATAGCAAGGATAAGTTGATGGCATTGTCACAGATGATGCCCTGCTCCAGGAAGGTATTGCAGTCAAATGGAATGCCAGACCAGGTGTAGCAGGAAAGTCATCATTCTGTGGACTGCCTGATAGTAAAGAATTACAGTAGTCCTTGAAGTAACAAATGTATGGACTAGTTTTTCAGCATCACTCTTGGACAGGATATATCCAATTTTGCCAATATTCTAGAGATGAAAGAAAGTTGTTTAATATGGGACTTAAATGACATATCCTGGTCAAAAATAATACTGAGGTTCTTTACTTTACTATCGGAGGCCAATTTAATGCCATCCAGATCAAGTGTTTAAGGTCCTGGTCCAAAAACAACAACTTCTGTCTTGGCAGAATTTAAAAGAAGAAAATTTAGTGTTATCCAAGTTTTAATGTCCTCAAAGCATGCCTGTAATCTACCTAACAGATTGGATTCATCAGGATTGATGGATCAATATAGCTGAGTATCATCAGCATAACAGTAGAAATTTATCCCATGCTGTCTGATGATTTTCCAACTAGAAGCATATATATATAGTAAAAAGAATTGGTCCAAGCACAGAGCCCTGTGGTACTCCACAAGTAACCTTAGAGTGAGAAAAGGATTTATCGTTCACACGAACAAACTGGAATCTGTTGGACAGATAAGATTTAAACCAGCCTAGTGCTTTTCCTTTGATACCTACAGCATGTTCAAGCTTTTCTAAGAGAATATTGTGGTCCACTGGATCAGAACCAGAACTGAGATCTAGCAAAACCAGAACAGACACAAATCCATTAACTGAGGCCAAGAGTATATCATTTGTAACTTTCAGCAGTGCCTTTTCAGTGCTACGATGAGCTCTGAAACCTGACTGAAACTCTTAAAACCAGACATTACTTTTTAGATGCTCACACACTTGATTAGCAACTATTTTCTCTAGGATTTTAGATAAGAAAGGAAGATTAGATACGGGCCTGTAATTCACTAAGACATCTGATTAGGAGAATGTTTCTTAAGTAAAAGTTTAATTACAGCTACCTTAAAAGCCTGTGGTACATGTCCATTTACTAAGGACAGATTAATCATATCTAACACGGGGGCAGTAATCAAAGGGAACACCTCTTTAAATAATTTAAGTTTGGAAGAAGCGAGTATTTTTGATAACTTGGAAAGCTCAACTGACTCAAAACACATATCAGGTTCTAGAGTTACATTCAATGCTGCCTCACTTACTGAGGATGAACTAATCATGTTTGGGAGGATGCCAACTATTTTATTTCTAATAGAATCAATTTTATTTAAAGAAAATTCCATAAAGTCGTTGCTGCTGAGAGCTGGGGGAATTGATGCCTCAAAGTTACACAGAGCTATGTCTGTGTGTATTGCTGATTTTAGGTTGTATTTTTCTGGTGTAAATATTTGTTTGGTTGGGATTTTTTACCTGTCAAAAAAATCTTTAAGGGGCAAATATTTATTTCACAGAGCTGTATGCAAATGCCACAGTTTATTTCTAATATTTTCTTAATTTTTGATAATCTCCCTTAAAATATGTCTTTAAAATTTTGGTAAGTTCCTCCAATATATATATATATATATATATATATATATATTTTTTTTTTTATGTTTCGAGATTCAGGTACAAATCTGTTGATCCACAACCCAAAAAGTTCAATCATTCTTTCTTTAACTATGCTTTTACTTGTTTTGATGATTTGTGTCATGAATGTACAAAGTTTTGTTCTCCTAATGACATATTTTGTTCTGGAGGTCTGTTTGGAAAAATGTTCCCTGTCTAAATTAGAATTATTGTAAAAGGACTTATGACTTTTTGCTGTGATCTTTGAATCTTGTTTGGACAGGTGTGAAGATGTTCTCTTATAGTACCAGCGGCGCCAGCCTCATACTCATGCCTCAAATCCTCTTAAAGACTGGACTGGGAGTCAGTAGCATCGCTCTTCAGGTTACTTTCTGCGGCGTCGTCGGCTTCTTCACCTTCCTCACCCCCATTCTCCTCCATCTCATCACAAAGGGCTACGTTATTCGTCTGTACCACAATCCAGATAGAGATACCTACACTGCCATCACATGCAGTGTCTTCCTGACTGAGAAACGGTGTGTGTTCCATCAGTGTCAGGTCAGGATCCCAGCTGTCAGCAAGATGTTCACCACCTTCTATGCTGGGCACATGGGGCTTTTAGTGGATCCAGATCTCTTCCTCAATTTTCATGATTACAACCATCTCATGGGCTATGATAAGCCTTTTAGCTTTAGCAAAGAGGACATGGACAAACCAGACAAAACCTGAAAGGCTGAATCAGGCTGAATGTTAAATTAATTAATCAAGTCACAACAGACATACAAAGTTGAAATCCATCCTGTATGTATTTACAAAATAATTTCTTCTAATTTGTAGAGGTACACATCATACATGTATTGTTGTTCACAAGCATCTTTACCTCTCAGTGATTTGTTTATGCTTAGTAGTTTCATGTGGCAATTTTAATAAAAACTAAAATATCAGGACAGCCTTATGTGTGTTTCGATATTTATGCCAGTTAGACTGACTGACATTTAAAAGGTTTGACGCATCAGGAACATCAGTTAAGTTCTACCTTCGGTTTACAGTACAGCTGCATCACTGAATATCATTGCAAAATTATTTAAATAATGTAATTCAAAAAGTGAAACTCATTATTTTGACTTATGTAACACATTGGTGTTTGTTTTTGGTTATTCTGTTACCTGTTTAAATAAACAGGTAATTTAAATTACCTGTTTAAATTACAGGTAATTTAAACATAAAATTCAGCTTCTCAGAAAATACAGAATGTAGAACCATTTTATTCCAAAAATACGGGCCTACTGAAAGTGTGTCCATGCACTTTACAGTAAATGCATTCAGTTTCTGGATGGGGCTCCTGCATGAAATGCTACATCTATGATAGATGGCATGAAGTGGATCAGGCATTTGCTCTTCTGAGGTGTTCAGGAAGCCCAGGTTGCTTTAATACAAACAGTTAGCTTGTTTGCATTGTTGATGTCACCTGTCTTCCTTTTGACAATAGCCCATAGATTCTCTATGACTGTATTCCGGTGACTTTGGAAACTTCCCCTCTCCACCCACATTTCCGTCAGACTCTGGGACACTGATTGGAGTTATTCAAATTGCAAAAAAGTAAAAAGACTAAATTTATAGAGGAGTAAACATGACTATATTTGTTTGGGGCCTGCCATAAGAATGAATGGAGGTACCTATTATTCTCCACCTCTAAACTTGACTCATTCTTGTTGAGATTAAATCCAATCAGTATTAATAAATCAATATAAAAAAGTTAAAAGCAAAATATTCTTCATAGAATCAATCTAGGCTAGGTGAGGGATCAGACAAAGTGCAGCCCAAAGACCCCTTATGATGAGCAACACCAATGGAAACAATGTTCCCTCACCCAGATGCAAGTTACCTGGGCCCCACTCTGGAGCCAGGCATGGAGGTGGGCCACACTGGCAAGCACCTGGTGGCCGGGCTTTAACCCGTGGAGCCTAGCCGGGCAAAGCCCGAGGAGGAGACATGGGTCCCCCTTCCACGGGCTCACCATGTGTGGGACGGGCCAAAGGGTTCAATGTGGGATGGGTGGTGGCCAAAGGCGGGAACCTTGGCTACAGAAGCGGCCATGAAATGTCACATCTCTGGTCAGGAAGAAGCCTGAAATAGTGTGTGAGGTCGAGAGGTTCCAGCTAGAACTAGTTGGACTCACCTCGACGTATCGCTCTGGCTCTGCAACTCGTATCCTTGAGAGGAGTTGGACACTCTTCTACTCTGGAGTTGCCACTGCTGAGAGGTGCTGAGCAGGAGTGGGCATGCTTGTTGCCTCCTATCTTGGTGCCTGTATGTTGGGGTTCACCCTGGTGAACGAGATGGTAGCCTCCCTCCACTTACGTGTGGGGGGGATGGATTCTGACTGTTGTTTGTGCTTATGCGCCTAACAGTAGTTCAGATTACCCACTCCTTTTTGGAGTCCTTGGAAGGGGTGCTGGAGATCGCCCCTCATGGGACTCCCTTGTTCTGCTAAGGGACTTCAATACTCACATGGGCAATGACAGTGAGACCTGGAGCAGTGTTGTTGGGAGGAACGCCCCCCCGATCTGAACCAGAGTGGTGTTAATGGATTTCTGTGCTCATCAAGCGTTATCCATAATGAACACCATGTTCATAAGCAGTAGTGTAGTCTATGTAATATGTTGGTATATGCCTTATACCCCCTATAAAAGCTTGGGAATTTCCATATAACCACTTAAAAGTGCCCAGTGATATGTGACGTCTGTATGCTGTGCATGTTTATTACATTTGCTTATGGGAACCAGCGCAAACTCTTCACTGCTCTGTCATATGCTCCCCCTTCCTCATGTTCCATCTGAAGCTCACAGTCATTGGCTGAGCTCACTACCACAGCTCTCTGGTCTGTGGTTGGTTTCTTATTCAGGGGCTCCTTTATGATTGGCCAGGGATATAGGCGGGAACAGCTTTGACAGAGTGGAGTCAAAAGATGTAGCATGTAGAGGGTTTACAATGCTTACGACAATGGACTGAAAATGACGAGAAAACAACACTTTGAATGCGATACAATTTTTTTTTAAAAGACATAAATACTTAAAAACACCCAGATGCTATTCAATAAATATAAAATGTAGTTAAAACACCATTAAAATATATCAAGTAAGCAAGAGAATGGACACACAACCTCTATGGAGTCAATTCATAACATCCATACTCCCAGAACTTGACCACAGACGCCACCCACTCACTCACATCCACTCGCATTAAAATGCATTAAAATAGACTGACACCACTCAACAAAAGACAATACATTATCAGGCAGATAAATATACCAACAGTGTCCAGACACAATCTCTATACAAGAAGAAATCACATCCATACTCTTAAAACCTCAAAACAGGTGCCTCCACTCACATCAGTTTACATTATGTGAACAGGTATGATTTAAAAGCAGCCATTTTTTTTGTCATGCATGAGAACTTATAATGGTCTGTGCATAGCAATAGTTCTGTTGGCAAAGTATTCCACTGTTGTGTGGCCACACTTGAGAACGCTGATTTACCAAAAGATGTTCTACTTATGGAAACCCTACACTCTTCACAAATAGTTGAATTAGAGACTCAAGATGTTTTTCCAGAGCTGAGGGACATTAATTTTTTTTTACAGGAGGGGCAGCAGAACCATAAATAATCCTGAAAAGCAGACATATGTGTGTGTACCTGATTAAGTTGTTAAAACTGAAAATATTACACTTGGTAAGAATATGACAATGATGAAACAAATATTTAAAGGAAAAATATTTGAATATTAAAGGATATATTTCTAAATATCAGAGTGGTTTTCGAAAAGGGCGTAATACTTATGATTCAACAATATGTTTGAAACATGAAATTAGGAGAGCACAGGTAAATGAAGTGTTGTTGCAGTATTTTTTTACATGAATAAAACATGTGGGTAGAGGGATTATTAATCAAAATGTATAAATTGGGTATTAATTGTAAAATGTTTAATTGGATTAAGGACTTCTTATCAAATAGAAATGTACAAGTCAGAACAGGTCAACAATTTCCTAAAAAAATACGGAGTTGAAAATGGAGCACCACAAGGAAGTGTTATAAGTCCAATACTGTTTTCTATAATAATAAATGATGTATTTACAGAAACTGAAAAGGGGTGGGCTGTTTGCTTTTTGCAGATGACGGAGCAATGTAGAAGAGAGGACAACATGTAGAATTCACTACTAAAAAAATCCAGGATGCTATTGTTAAGATAGAGAAATAGGCATTTCAATGGGGGTTAAATTCTCTGTTGAAAAAACAAAGATTATAATGTTTACACAGGAAAAACAGAGGACATTTAAATTATATAATCAAGAATTAGAGCAAAATGCATACATTTTTAGGAATATAGATTGATGAGAAAATAACATGCAATATACATATACAGAACATTATTGATAAATGTAAGAATGTTCTAAACTATATGAGATGTTTAGCTTGAAGTGACTGGGGGCCAGAAAGAGGAGCTTTGAATTTTTTATTTTTATTTTTTTTTTTTAATTTTATTTATTTATTTATTTATTTATTTTACAGGACTGATCAGGTCAAATATAAATTATGGCAGTATTGTTTATGGTTCATCAGCAAAAACACATCTGTAAAAATTGGACAATATTCAACATCAAGCACTAAAAATATGTACAGGAGCATTCAAACTACACCAACAGCAGCACTTAAAGTTGAGATGGGAGAAATGCCATTAGAATTAAGAAGAACACAACTAGCAATAAACTACTGAATGAGCTTACAAGAAAATAAGTTAAATCATCCAACAATAGAAACCCTAAAGCCATGTTGGGACAAAGAGAAGAAGGCGACAAGAAGTTTTGCATGGGTAATTAATAAAAAGGCAGAAGAATTGGAAATAACCAATCTAATAATTAGTCCAAGAGTACCATTACCAGCAATACCACAATGGATTTTATCAGATGCAAATGTAAATTTAACACTTATAGACAAGAAGTAGGATAAAAGATTTATTTTCAATTCAAATATAGTACATAAATATATAAACAACTACTATAATTATGTCCAGGTTTACACAGATGCATCAAAAAATCCAACTGGGGAAATAGGAATAGCCTTCAACACACCAGAATTTCAGATAAAACAAGGAAAACGAATCACAAATGGGGGTTGTCAATGTACACTGGGAAAATATTAGGATTACTATTACAGCGGATAGAAGAAATAAGACCTTTAAGAACAATAATTTCTTCAGATTCCAGCTCAGCACTAACCAGTTTAAAATAGTAATTCAGAAATAGACCAGAAATTTCATTAGAAATACACCAATCACTATTTAGAATACATATGATGGGATTAACAGTTATATAAGAAAAGAGAAACTATGGCAGGATTAAGATTTGTACATACTGGACTTAACAGCGCTTTATTTAGAATACAGCAACATAATACAGGAAACGGTCCATATTGTGGAGAAAATGAATCAATGGAACATATTTTTAGTATGTTGGAGATATGAGATAGAGAAAGATTAATGTTGGAGAAATTAGGAAAAATAAAAACAGTTAATTTAATAAATATAGTGTAAGGAGATTCAGAAAGTAGAAGTATTCAAATTTTAATTTTGGTTTTTAGGAAGACGAAGTTGATAAACAAAATATTATCATCCGTAATACATGAATAAGATGGAATAGACATTTTGAACCAAACTCCACATCAATAGGTAGCAGTAATGCATACCAAACGTTTCTTGCCAACCATAAATAAAAATCAAGAAGAAGGAGGGAGGGCACGAGAGAGAAAAAAAAGAAGTGCAACTGGCTAGAGGAATGTTGAGACACCAAGCTCAATTCGTGACAGTGGCAGCTAGTAATGACACTTCTGGTGGCAGCTGCTGGTGTTATGCTGGCAGCTGCCACTAGGGTGACAGTCTAGGTTGTAAGACCTGTAAAAGGGTATCTGCATTTACTTGAGATAGAGACAATGCCAGGGGTTGAAATTGGGTTCCACAGGATGGTGCCATGAATGTATAACAGGATGCCAGAGGTTCCTGGTGCGATTAAAGTACTAGACCAGCAGCCATAGGAGCTTCCTGTTTTTGGTAAAGCTAATGCCAATTTTTGGACAAACGTTTTGTCATACTTATCGTATTTTGCCTGTTATTCAACAATTAGTTTTAAATGAAGATGTTATTATTGGTTATTATTTAATAAACTATGTAAAATCTGTAACATAAGGTAACTGCACTTGAGATGGAAACAAAGTTGTAAAATTCTCCAAATCATATATGGAAAGCCATTCCACAAACAGTAGGTTTATTATAGAACATGGATGAGAAATGTAAATTAATGAAGATCCATCGAACATGCTTGGACTACGTTGAAGTCCCTGGCCACGAGGATGCCACAGAATGCCAGAGGTGACATGACATGATATTCCACAGGAGGGTCCCATTAAGGTGCCACATGATGCCTGAAGATGCCAGAGAGATAAGATAGCTGCCACTGTTTGTGATTGCTGTTCATCCGAAAAGAGCTTGTCAGTCTTCATATTTGTTCTTCTAGTCTTAGTTAGTTGTTACTTTCAGATGATGACGCAGTAGTAAACAGTCATAAATCTAAATTAAAAGTCACTGCCTTTAGCTCTGAAGAAAATATATAGTGACATATGGTGACCACTATTGCTCCACAGTACTTCATTGTCATTCAGAATATCTTATCTAGGGTACGTATGTTGCTTCTTTTTGTGTAAATGCTTTTCTATCTATCTATCTATCTATCTATCTATCTATCTATCTATCTATCTATCTATCTATCTATCTATCTATACATACACACACACACACACACACACACATATATATATATATATATATATATATATATATATATATATATATATATATATATATATATATATGAGAGAGAGAGAGATAGATATATGACCATCAATTTGATAAATAGAAACCTGCTAAGAAACCAAAACACCCTAGAAACTGGTTCCACTATATGCACTCTGCCTTTACTGCACCTATCTTAATCACATGAACATATTTCATGTACATATTCTGTAAGTCCTGAAATAAAACCAGTAACAGTTGTCTTTTATGTATTATGTCCTTTACTTACTTAAAAAGGATAACCACTTTCTGAATGGCACAAAGGTGATCCACTTTTTTTGGAGAAATTATTATGTTGGCCAATACATGCACTATATTTGTTTTTTCATGAAATGCAGGTAATATCAATAGTACATGGTTGCCAGATATTTTTTCATTCTGACCCTTGTTGAAAGTTTAAGTAAAATACCATGTACATAGTAATTGATTTCTAACTCTTGATTACCTAAGGAAGGTAAGTGTTTTTAACTGTAAAAACACAGATATCAACTTTTTAGTGGCCAGGAACACCTATGAATAAGTTATTCAATTTATGTTGAAAAAGCCCCCTGAAACCATTTAATTTCTTCTTAAAAATCAAGTTACCAAGTGATTTTATGTAAGCATGATCGACTAAAAGTTTACCGCTCAATTTCAAATTCTCCCATTACATTAATCCTTACAAATGTTGTTGTTCATTTATGCATTTGACAGAAGATACTTATTAGACACTTAATACATACTTTCATAAATTGCCCAAAGCCCTATCTGGCAACCTAGCGGGGCAAGGATTGGTCGTAAAACCTAAACAATAATTTACTGACAGACAATATAAATAAGGCGTTTGCTGAAAATCGGCACTGACATCCCCCAGAATAGTGGCATCTGCCATGACAGCTGATCTGGCACCCTAGTGACAACTCGGTCAGACTCTGGACACCTAGTGGCAGCTGCCACTAAAGCAGTGGCAGCTTGTGGCAGCTGCGAGCACAGACTGTCACCCTAGTGGTAGCTAGTGGCAGGTGCCACTAAAGCAGTGGCAGCTTGTGGCAGCTGCCAGCACAGACTGTCACCCTAGTGGTAGCTAGTGGCAGGTGCCACTAAAGCAGTGGCAGCTTGTGGCAGCTGCCAATAAAGCCGTGAACTACTTTCCATCAAGTAAATGTCATTTTCCATCATGTCACTTTATTACAGTTTTTACATGGTTTAATAAGCAATAACATCATTGTTTCCAAACAATAATTTACTGATGGGCAATATAAATAAGTTGCCGAAAATTGGCACTGACATCCCCCAAAACAGCGCAATCTCCCATGGTAGCTGATCTGGCACCCAAGTGGCAACTCGGACAGACTCTGGACACCCAGTGGCAGCTGCCAGCACAGACTGTCACCCTAGTGGCAGCTAGTGGCAGTTGCCACTGGAACTGCCATTACTAGCTGCCACTGCCATGAATTGAGCTTGACCCTGCTGGGAATGTTGCGAGTAGCACTACAGAATTCCAGTCAGTACAACGGTATTGGAAAACTATCAACATTTTCAGCAGAAGTCTTGATTCTATGGAGAGAAAATTGACTCAAAATAGCTGTGTCTGTAATACTTGATTTGTAATTTGTGTAAGCCTGTCTATGTGTACCTTTGGGTACTTGTGTGTGTAAAACATGATTTGTAAACCGTAAAAAAAACATTTTGTGCGTAACTTCAGGTACTTGTAAATGTGTGTTCAAATGCAAATATTAAAAAATTACGACTACAAAATGAAAGTACACACACAAATCTGATAATTATGAATTCAAAAAGGCTCCTATGCATACAAATCGTTAAATACATGTACACGAATCGCCTGATACACACGGACAGTTATGCACAGATCAGGTTACAAGGTTTTTTGAGACATATCACGCTTCCGCAGAGCTCCCAGATTCATGTGTTAATGATGAGTTTAAATACTGGTGGAAAACTGGGTCATCTGAGTTTTGTTCAGAGTCTAGTGGTTTTTTTCCACTGAACTTAATTCACTCTATACTTTGCCAAAGTGGCAAAGACATTTTTATGTGGAAAATGGGATACCTCAGCACCCCTTAGTTATAACACATATATCTTCATTTACTTTCCAATATTCCAAGTTTGTTTATATAGACATATTATGCCCCGAGGCATACAAATTTAATTACATTGTTTAAAAAAAAAACAAACAAAAAAAAAAAAACCAAACACTAGGTTTGTTGGCTGGGAAAAACAGGCAGTAAAACCAAAAGGCAAGACGAAGGAGAGTCCCGGTGGTCTTCCCTCAGAAGTAAGTAGAAGTTAAACCTGCACACTTTCATCTGCGATTATAATGAGACATCTAGCATTTGTAAATAATTTCAGATTATGTTTTATATGTCTGGTAGTTTGATACAGCAGCCTTCTCACATTTTTCTGTTAGTATTTCTCACCTTTTTTGCCTGAAATACCCATGGGACCTGGTATATGTCTTTGTGACACACTGTGCAAACATATGTGGGTCCATTTTTAATTTTCTTAGCAAAAATTGGTATTGCAGCTTTCATTTCTTCGCTCATCAGAGGTCGTGGAGTTTCATGATGGAAGCCTACATTTCTTCTGTACTTCCTTCTGATTTGCAGAGCATGCTGCAGTTTGAGATTTTTGGAAGGTACTTCCTTTGATAGCCTGATTTTCCTGTTGGCAATACATTTTTTGTTGTGTTGGACCCAATAACTAGGCTGTTTGTGATACTTTTCCTTCATATACTCAGTCATAATTTTTTTGTGCTGGCTTCTGAAGACAGGATCATCTCTGAACCAATTCCTTATATATGTTTTTTGACGGTTTCTGAAGACAGGATCATCCCTGATCTGATTCCTTATTTATGTTTTTTGCCAGCTTCTGAAGACGGGATCATTTCTGAACCGATTCCTTATATACTCAGCCATGCATGCTGTATGCCTGGCAAAAGTTGTAGCTGAACTTTACATCATTAATTTGTCTCCTTTGAAAATGAGTTTCTGTCCTGTATCTATAGGTGAGCTGAGCTTTCCTTTGAGTTTGTTGAAGATTGTATGTTTTATTCATGGCCTGTAGTTTTTTGTTCTTAAATGTAGGAGAGTGATGATATCTTTCTTTTTCAGATGTGCTTTGTCTTATTTTTTAAACTGCATTGTGTCCCAGTTGTGCTTTGACCCTGTCCTTAATTTTTTTTCTCCTGGCTTTTGCAGCTTTTGCCACATTTGGGACTGTTGGGGTTGTTTCCTCCAATACGTTGGCAATTTCAACAAGTCAAGGAGGCATTTCCTCTTTATCCGAACTGCTCTCTGGTTTCCTAGCAGTTGGACTTGTGGGTCCAGGTGAAATGTTCTGAAAGGCCAAGTTCTGAGGAGGGTCATCACCACCATTGTCCCTGACAAAAGACACAGGCACAAACTCATAGGTGGCATGGGGGCTTCGCACATGTAAACATACGTACCTGTTAGCCAATCAGGTAACAGCATTCACTCCTCCTGGATGAGCATGTAGTGACCGCATGGCGTTGTGTCATTGACTTTACAGCAATTCCTCATACCAAGCATGCATGTAGCAGCAGTGGAAACGAAAAGCTCCACTTTAACAAGAAGAAACCTCCAGCAGAACCTGGCTCAGTACAAGCAGCCATTTGCTGCAACCAACTGTGGGTTTGAGAAGACAGAGCAAAATGCAGAAGAGGAGAAAGATGAATTGATGTACAGATGGGAGAACTATTAGTTGATGGCAGCATTATCTCAGCTGATCCCCTCCTCCAGGAAGGCATCACAGCCAAACAGAACGCCAGACCAGGTGTAGCTTCTATGGAGAGAAAAATAACTGAAAGAAAACAAAAAGTTAACAGTTGAAGTAACGGCAAATAACGCAAATTGGACAATAGTAGAAGAAAGTGAGAAAAAGTGGTCAGTTTGTCCTCCAGTAGCCTAACCCAATGGCAGCATAGCTATAGAAATAGCTCAGGATAATCTCAGCCACTAAGTTTTATTAAAAAAAGAGCAAAATTTTAAGCCTAGTCTTAAAAGTAGACAGGGGGTCTACCTCACAGACTAAAACTGGGAGTTGGTTCCACAGAAGAAGAGCCTGATAACTAAAGGATCTGCCTCCCATTCTACTTTCAGAAATGCTAGGAACCAGCAGTAAACCTGCAGTCTGAGAGCGAAGTGGTCTGTTAGGAACAATGAAATCTCTAACATATGATGGAGCTGATCATTAAGGGCTTTATATGCAATAAGGAGAATCTTAAATTCTATTCTGGAGTTAACAGGGAGCAAATGAAGGGAAGCTAGAATAGGAAAAATATGATATCTCCTTTTAATTTTCATCAGAACTCTTGCTGCAGGATTTTGGATCAGCTGAAGGCTTTTGACTGCATTCTGTGGACTTCCTGATAATAAAGAATTACAGTAGTCCAGCCTTGAAGGAACAAATGCAAGAATTAGTTTTTCAGCATATCTACTGGACAAGATATTTGTAATCTCTGCAATATTCTGGAGATGAAAGGAAGAAATTCTAGAAACTTGTTTAATATGGGACTTAAATGACATATCCTGGTCAAAAATAACATTGAGGTTCTTTCCTTTATTATTGGAGGCCAATTTAATGCCATCCAGATCAAGTGACTGACTAAACAGTGTCTGTTCTGGTCCAAAAACAACTTCTGTCTTGTCAGAATTTAAAAGAACATTTAATGTCATTCAGGTTTTTAAGTCCTCAAGACATGCCTGTAATCTACCTAATGGATTAATCAGGATTTATGGATAGATATAGTTGAGTATCATCAGCATTATAGTGGAAATTTATCCCATGCTGTCTGATGATTTTTTCATATCTATACACCTAGTGCTGTTCCTTTGACATCCACAACATGTTCAAGCCTTTCTAAGAGAATATTGTGGTCCACTGTATCAAAAGCAGCACTAAGACTGAAGCACAACTAGAGCAGATAAGTCCATTATGTGAGACAAAGAGAATATCATTTGTAACTTTCACAAGTGCCGTTTCAGTGCTATGATGAGCTCTGAAACCTGACTAAAACTCTTTGAACTATTACTTTTTAGATGCTCACACATTTGATTAGCAACTATTTTCTCAAGGGCTTTAGATGAGAAAGGAAGATTAGGTTTGGGTTTGTAATTCACCAAGTCATCTTCATTGAGAGAGGGTTTCTTAAGTAAAGGTTTAACTACAGCTACCTTAAAGCCTGTGGTCCATATGCATTTCCTAAGGATAGGTTAATTATATCTAAATGATTGAAAAATTATTTTCAGTGGCAACTAATTCCTTTAAAAATGTAAAAATTTGTTGAAATCAACTGCTCATGTATCCAGCAACTTCCCGCGACCACGAACGACCAGTCAAAGGGGTCCGAATGACGCGGAGCAGCCACCTCACCAACCACAACCAGCCTGGGGGGTGGACTCCTCACTGCCGGGGGGGGGAGCCAACATAGGGGCAGAAGTCATCACAGGAGGTGGCGATTTCGGTGCACTTAAGTTGCGAGCAGACTGCGGCCCGCAGCAACTGAGCAAGGACCTCCATCCCAGGTTGGTCGCTCAGGTGAACCTGCAACACATTTATAGAACAGATTTTATTACACACAGTAAGCCTAAATAACATTTTTTATAGTGACAAAAATAAATGTAACTTACACCATCCCTGCTCCACAAGTCCAGGCGACTCAGAGGGAAGTGTATGTTCAATGACAGGCAAGTACCGAACACCTAGACAGAAAAAGAACAAACTGTCATTCCTAATGCCAGCCAGGCTAACATTGTAGTAATGTGTTCATAGAGTACATACACTTGGCAGAAAAGTGCTTTTCACTCATCATTGTGCCAAATTCAACCTTAACTGGCAGTGAGCTCAAAACTAATTAGGAATGTTAACCAATTACACCAGAACTTTTACTATTCTAATTACAGTATTGATAGTTATGCAGTACAAAAGGTCAATGCCACCTGACCATCCCAAAAAATAAAAACCAACTTAAAATTTTTTTTTTTTAAATTCTAATACCAACAATACTACTTAGTACCATAAAATGGACATTTACTAAAGTGTTATTATAAACACAAATCGTGTCCATCACTTCTCTGAGCAGCCACACGGCGATATTCCTGCCTCAGCAGTTGTTGCTCGCTTTCCTCCATAACGAGACATGTTGGAAAGTCCACATCAACCACCTGTAAATTTCAATCAAAATAAATGAACCAAATTTACGTGTCATGTTTTCAGAAATAATTGATCATGAATAAATGCAGTGGATATTAAACTTACATTGGCAGAGAGGTTGCAGATGGTCCGCAACAAATGGTCAAAGTCCCGTCCCGCCTCCTGGAAGGTACTGCTGCTGGTCAAGTTGTTGCTGGGTGCCAGAAGACAGACAACCTCTGGGGTCCGAGGCAGAACTGTATCCAGCACCTCACGCTGCAACTTGTCTGCAGAGGCCTCGGGGGATGCAAGCACCCCTAAGGAGAAGTCACCCGCTTACATAGTGACAAACCCATCTATGATAGCATGCAAATGGGAATCACCAACCAAAAGAGCAAACTAAAAAACAATGTTTGTTGATGGATTTTTCATTTAACACCAAGATTTGTGTATGAGATGGGCCAAACAAATAAAGTTACCTTCTTCTCCGGAGCCTTGGCTGACAGTATCAACTTGCGTGTATGCCTTGTCACCTGGGAAGGCGGCCACCACAGCACCTGATGGCAACGCCCCGTCTCACGGCCTGTTCAGAGACACACACATCAAGATCAAACTTTCAGGCCTCTGGGAATTTAACAAATTCAACAAAGATTGTATCTACATACATGACCCAAGAGGGATCGATGGCAACGGGGCTCCTCCTGGCACACCATGGCACATGACATCTACAAGAAAAATTACAAAAATGATGTTTAGATTAACTTCAAACACAACTAGATTAGGTTAATCCAAATAAATTAGCCTGAATTTGTCATGAACATACCTGGTCAGGGAGCACGGACTCCAGCAGTTGAGACATCTAAAGGCACAAATAAGTAAAATGAGTAAAGCAAATGAATGAAGTCCAATGGTAAGTTCGTGAAAAGTAAAATGACAGCTATACCTTCTTCTCTGGAGACTGAGTGGGGGTCCAAACCCGTGGGGTGGGTGGGGGTGTCCTGGGCTGAAAACACAGAAATAATTACAATCATGCTTAAGGCCAAAACTACTAGCAGTTACTGTAATGGTAACACAAGAAAAGAATACTGCCATGTATAATTTATATACCTTGATGATGTCCGGCTCAAGGTCCAGTTTCCTCCATCTCTACTTGTTGGCCACCTCCGAGTGTTGTCCTCTATGTGGCATTCTGTCAAGTCAGAAGAGAACAAAAACACACCTAGAGGGGAAAAGCTGGTTATTTACACCAAAAGCAGACAAAACTCAACCTTCAAATTTTGATTTTTTTTAATGGATCAAATAAAGTAGTATATTTAAAATTAAGCACAGTGTTTGTAGGGCTGTGTGTGTGTGTGAGTGTGTGTGCATGTGTATGTGAGTGAACTGTTTGTGTCTAAATGTGAATGTTACTATGTGAAAATAAAACTATTGTCTGAATTTGTAGATCAAATTTGTGTCTTATTAATTGTAGGATAAGAAGTATGATTATTGATGTTTTAAGTAGACAGTGTGGTGATGCAGGGGAGAGATTAGCAGTAGGTAGCAGTGGAAAACTTCCAAATTGCATAGTCTCGCACAACTGAAAAGCTGTAATGAGAAGCAAAATACATTTCAGTTTAAGGATGCTGATGAATAAAAATCAGTTCAAAATTAAATTTTATCAAATACAAGAATAAGATTCAAAACTGCTCCGAAGCTTTCAAACATAAGATGGCTTTGCATATCTGGGCAAGGGTTAGGGGTTAGGGTTAGCAATGCATTGCTCTCCTATGCATTGCTATGGCAGGCCCCAATGAATGATAATAAAATAATGATAACATTTTTCCAACAGACAGCAATAGAAGTAGTGATTACCTAGTCAATTTCTTTTGCCCTCTTTGAATCATGTGCTAATGGCTGTCTAAATGACTCGGGTAAAGTTTACAGCATATCTGCTTGTTGTTTTTGTCTGGTTCCACTCATTTTCGCACTGGGGTGATGTTGGCATAAATGTACAGTCATATTCGTTGTGTTCCCACCGATGGAGTTAAGCATTGTGGCACTTCCGACATACCATTGTGCCTTTGTCCACAATGTGCTTGCCATCAGGGTCATACTTAACATGAAAAAGTAGTTCCAAATGCCAAATCTGAATGATGGTGGAGAAACTTTGATTTTAGGTATACTTGAGGCAGTGGCCATGTTGCAATGAGTTAACTTCTCATAGCTTGTCTCACTCTAGCATGAATGCATGTGGGAGGCGTTCAGTGATCTGCCCTCGATAATAAAGCCTAGGTGGACTAGTTCAATGAAGATCCACTGAGACTTCAACACAGAGCACATCTTCAGAAGAAAAGTTGATAAAATAAATTCTTTTTCAAAATTTGTGTTGTTCAATACAAAGTGCGTACCAAACCGAGAACACTGTATTGAGCAGTTCAATACAGATACATGTATTGTTGCACCCATTTTATCTCTCTCTCTATCTATCTATCTATCTATCTATCTATCTATCTATATATATATATATATATATATATATATATATATATATATATATATATATATATATATATATATGTGTGTGTGTGTGTGTGTGTGTATGTACTGCTCACAAAATTAAAGGGAACACTAAAATAACATCCTAGAGCTCAATAAATTAAATATTCTCTTAATTTAATAATTAAATATTCTCACTGGAAAAACTTGATTATTAACACAGTGGAATTGATTGAGAAGAAAATAACACAAAAATTGTCAATATAAATCAAAATTATTATACCATGGATATCTGGATTTGGATTCATACTTAATATGAAAGTGGAAAATAACATGACAGGCTGATTCAGCGTCAGTGAATATTCCTCAGGACAAGTCTAAATGAGGCTCAGTAGTGTGTGTGGCCTCCACTTGCCTGTGTAACCTCCCAACAATGCCTGAGCATGCTCCTGATGAGATGGCAGATGTTCTCCTGAGGGATCTCTTCCCAGACCTGGATTAGAGCATCAGTTAGCTCCTGAACAGTCTGTGGTGCAACGTGGCATTGATGGACTGACTGAAACATGGTGTCCCAGATGTGCCCAATTGGATTCAGATCTGGGGAACGGGCAGGCCAGTCCATAACATCAGTACCCTCTTCATGCAGGAACTGCTGACACACTTCAGCCACATGAGGCCCAGCATTGTCATGCATAAGAAGGAACCCAGGGCCCACTGCACCAGCATATGGTCTCACAATGGGTCTGAGGATCTCATCCCGGTACCTTATGGCAGTCAGAGCACCTCTGGCTAGCACATGGAGAGCTGTGCGGCCATCCAAAGAAATGCCTCCCCACACCATGATTGACCCACCACCAAACCAGTCATGCTGGAGGATGTTGCAGGCAGCTTAGCATTCTCCACGGTGTCTCCAGACTCTGTCACGTCTGTCACATGTGCTCAGTGTGAACCTGCTTTCATCCGTGAAGAGCACAGGGTGCCAATGGCGAATCTGCCAATTTTGGTGTTCCCGAGCAAGCGCCAATTGTCCTGCACGGTGTTGGGCTGTAAGCACAGGCCCTATATGTGGACATCAGGCCCTCATACCACCCTCCTCCTCATAGAGTCTGTTTCTGACAGTTTGAGTAGAAACATGCACATCAGTGGCATGCTGGAGGTCATTTTGTAGGGCCCTGGCAGTGGACCTCCTGTTCCTGCTTGTACAAAGGACGAGTAGTGGTCCTGCTGCTGGGTTGTAGCCCGCCTACGGCCCCTCCATGTCTCCTGGTGTACTGGCCTATCTCTTGGTAACTATTGCATGCTCTGGACACAGCCTGAGAGACACAGCAAATCTTCTTGCCATTGCTCGCATTGATGTTCAAAAAACAAAATCGAGAAACCATAGCAAGAAACATGCATTATAAGTTATAACATCAATGGAAAGTACATGGTACAAGGTAGTACAAAATGTATTACTTAACTGAGAGTATATCTGACAAATGCCTGAATCTAAACACCTGTGTGTGTGAGTCTGCTTGTGTCTATAAGGTATCTCCATAAGAATGTTCGATAGTAGGTGTCAGGGCCCACAGACCCGTCCCCCAGGACGTGAGAAGAACATGAGGAAGACCGGAGCCACAGACATCCAGCGGCCCCCCAAGCACAGAGTCCTCTGCAGGGACAACAGAGAACAGCAGAGGAAAGCTCTGGGCACACCATCAGTTAGGGAGAGCCGGTACATATCCTGGCATCCTGACACTGAGAGGCACCAGCCACTGGAGAGGAGTGTGATGGGAGGAAGTATGCCTGTGGAGAAGGGGGCTTAAATCTAAAAATTCTCAGCTGTGAAAAGGTGAATAGCTTCCTCTGGGTTGGGGGTTCTGTTTATGACACTCTCCTACTGTGTATGGTCAGAAAACATGTATTATGACTGAAAGTCTGAGATCTTGGATACAAACTGAAATTAGCTTCTTCTATAAGGTGGCTGGACCCAGCCTTAGAGTTAGCCCTTTATTCTGTCAATTAACAAATATATATATAAATTTGGTTATCTACTCAAACTAAAACAAGACATATTTTGTATGATTTATTGTTGGAGAGTAAGGGAAAAAAGGTGTTTTTGTAGAGTGTACCACATGTAACTATCTGGTTTCAACTGTATTTGAAGAACTTCCCTTAACCCTATGGCAGCAAGAGTAAGAAAGAGACACTTCTGATACATGTTTATGACATATGCCTCCCTAACCCAGGGGGTCAACAAAGGTTCTTTGCAAGTCTGCTCCTGTGTTTATAAGAAATAAATGAATAAACTAAACAAACTGAAATAATGTGGTACAGTGAAACCATTGGCTGAAGAAGAATTTTCCTGCTGAAAGGGTTTTCAATGGCAGAAGAGCCTCATATCTTAGTATGGTTGTGCAAACCTGACACCAACTACGTACCAACCAAACCTGTCAGGAAATGGAAAAACAGTCATCCAGTTAGCTTAAGTTATTTTGTGCAGCAGTTTGGTTCACCCCTCTGGCACATGCTAAAGTGTCTTGAGGCAATATACTATTATCTTCAATATGCGTTTTTGTATGACTGCGAGAAAAAAAGTGTTGCATAGGGTGAAAATATATAAACACTGTATGAGTGCAGAGACTGAGTAATAATTTATGTCCTCTGTTGAATCTGGACATACTTATGTCACAGCAGAGATTTTTGTACCAAGAAGAAATCACCAATTATTACAGCAGATGTGGAATCCAACTATTGTTAAATTATCTGATAGACTCCTTTATCACATACAATCTACCATCTCCCTTACCTGTCACAAAAATGCAATTCAGGACAAAATTATAAAAGTCACACTGTTTATTTAAAAGAAGGTCCCCTTTGTCACATACCTGGGTCAGTGTTCTCAGACTCCAAATAATTTCTGATATAACTAAACCATGGCAATGCTACATAAGTACACAAAAAAGGAACATGTAACTGTTCTCTCTAACACTTTTGCACAAATAAGCTTTTGTTCCAATTATATTCCTACACTGCTTTTAAGAAAGGCATTAGTTTAATTTGAACCTGTAGCAGCTTCTAAATTCCTGAATTTACAAGATAATTCAAGAAATCCATCTTTAGCTTGTGTTTTAATTACCTTTTTATTATTCCTGTTTTATGTGGTTGCACATTAAGCATATGTGTTGATTGTTACTTTATTTTAAGTGCATCTATATCAATGCTGCCTGGCAAATCCAGGTAGGTACTGATTGAGAGGAGGGTCTGACTCTGGATGGGTCATCAGTTAATGACTGCCTTAAATAATCACCAACAATTGCATGCCTGCAGTTACACCAGAGGGCACAAAAGACTCACCAATTAGTTTAAAATCCATGTCTATGGACTGTGAGAGAAGGTCAGAGTACCCATATGAACATGCATTTGCAAGCATGTACTCTCCACACAGAAAGGCCTAACTAAGGTATGGAACTGCATCCATTGAGCTTTTAGGCAAAAAGTGCTAATTGCTTTTTATGTCTTTAATTTATACCTTTTATATTTTCATTATTTTAATTAATACTTATCTATGATTTTATTAATGTTCCTTTATTGCTCCTTTTGATTATTTTGAAGCTGCACATTCAAAGTGCTGTGGTGTGTTGAGTTTGCAAGTGCTGATTATTACTATTCAGTATGTATGGCTCTTAAGATTAGAAATACTGAATATGGCAGAATGCCAGTAGAGACCTTGAAATATGTGACCATTTCTAATGATTCCATACAACCTATCTTCTACAACATGATTTTATAAAAGAAACAGAACATGAAAAAATAATTCAGTCTATTTACACACACAGATATTTTTGTTGTACTATCAAATTTACATTATCTACAATAAGTAATTCGGTCAGTCAGCATGGCAAGGACTGAGTTTAGTGATTCTCCTTCCTCTTATATCTAAAGTCCACATCATAGGTAGGCTGGAGAATTCCCAGACCAGCACGGGACTGGTCTAGAGGAGGAACTCTTATAGCAGGGTCTAATAATTCCATGTCAAAGTAGGACAGCATCAGAGTCAGAAACTGCTTGATCTCATACACAGCAAAAAATCTTCCAGGGCATTTTGTGACCCCTGAGCCAAAGGGCATGTAGAAGTAACGCAGCCGCCGGCCATTACGATAAAAAGTGGTTTTCTCCTGACCTTTCTCATCCAGGAAACGGTCAAACTTGTACTCCTGTAAGAGGGAAGATAATGAGAAATGAAGAGCAATAGAAAGGAAACATTTCACTTTGTAGATTCAATTGAGTTTTATATTATACATCCACTTCTCAACACATCATCTCAAGAGACTTTAGGAAAAAAAGTAAATTAAATCCAGTCACATAAATTCCAATTCATCCTATTTATCAAAGTGGTCAAGTTTATTATTCAAATTGGTTTAAAAAGTTTTCCATCTAAGGAAGCCCAGCAGATTAATTAAAAATAAATAAATAAAATAAATAAATAAATGCATTATTTGTCCCAAAGGGAAATTAAATAAATTAGATTCCTCTTTTAAGATGTCATGATAATGTGGGTTCTTACATAAGGATCCTCATAGATTTCAGGATCATAGTGCAGCATGGGTGGATACAGGGCTATGACATCATCTTTCCTAATGCGGTAAGCTTCTTGGTTGTCAAGGTGAAGCAGGAAGTCCTCCTTGGCAACCCGAATATTCAAAGAGGCACTGGAAAGCCGCATTGCTTCTTTCATGATGCTGTCTATAATTAATACATTAAAGAAATCTGAATTTACAATACAAACTTTCTTAACTGAATGTAAAAGTAAAATATTCCACACTTTAATTTTCTGTGTTAAACACATTTCACACTCATTTCATAGACACAAAACATACATTTTAGTAATCTTACCCAAAACAGGCATATTGTCCAGCTGGTCTCTGCTCAGATTTAACATGGGTTCATCAGGGTCCACTGTTAAACCCGAATCCCTCAGAACTTTCTGGACTTCTTTTTGAGCTGCTTTCATAGCATCTGGACTCCTGGGCACAGTTATAAAGTCATTTCAGTTGTGTTTCTTTATCTGTTGTTACCTGTATTCCATGACATTTTTTTCCCAGCAAACATGAAATAAAGCTTTCAATATAATGTCAGAAAGAGTTCAGTTTCTAAACAGGTTTTATCCATACATGTGATGCAAGTTAAATGCAGGCCAATACAGTAAACATTTTGAATGACAATAGAATAACGTTCCACTTGTATAAGTTAATGTTATTGGATGGTTATGTTACTGTGTTCGAATAATACATTTTGAAAATGAAATAACGTGTCATATGACCACTGTTGTCTTCTTGATTTCTTGTCCATTCTACTAGGTGAGATAACTAGCTTTACCTCACAAAAAATTACATAATGTCAAACCAAATTATAAATTCATATTTATAAGCATTTTACCAGTATTTTAAAGATTTTGTACAAGACACTGTTCTCAAAGTGGGTCTAACCATTTTTCTGAGTGTGCTACATATTACCCCTAGTGGCCTTAAATGAATAAGAGGAGTATGCCATTCACTTTGCTTAGTTTTGATGAGTAAACAGCCTAACAACATAACTAACATGATTAAATAAATCTTATTTCCAAGTAACAAAAATTTATGTAGTATTGTATTATGAGCTGCACTCATTTTCAAAGGATTTTTTTTTTTTTTTATGCCAATTTGCATGACAAACAACTTATTGCATTATTGGCAAAATGTCATCACATTATTAGCTTTAACACCTCATTACATTATACGCAGGTTTTTACATTACTGCCTTTATTACAGGATTTAAAATTGTCAAAATAATATTGGGATGGTTTATGTTGTTGGCCAATATTAAATTATTGGTTGCTTAAGAAAGGAACAACATTTAATGATACTGATGAATTAGCGCAGGGACAGCACCTGGCCTATTGAGAAGGAGTTAATAATTATTGTGAGGATGGAAATTAGTCGTTTACAGCAAGTCGGTTAATAAATTATAACAATTTTTCCCAATAAGCACATATCACTAGAAGCTGATGCTCAGGATTGTAGGCTTATTGTTTAAGTTCCAAATCAAATGTGTTGCCTGCATTAGAGCAAAGCATAATGACCACTGTGGTAATAAGTAAATGTTGCTCTAAAGAGAGCCATCTTTTTACCTGATCATATAAAACAGACTCCAGAATGTAGCAGGCAGTGTGTTAGCCTGTGAAGCCCAAAGCAGGGCAACATGGGTTCTAGCTTTGCTCACGTCATTGAATGTAGATAAGGAGTCATTCAGTATCATCCTCATAGAGATCAAATCAGACATGTTGTGCCTCTTGGACAAGTTTTCAGCATGCATGGTCTTTGCTAGGCTCTGCAGATTAAACAACATATAAAAGTTAAATTCAAGTTAATGAGAAAATTATGACTCTATTTTTGCATGGCAACACTACCTTGAATCCTAGGCACTAACCTCTCTGGCACTGTAAGCACTCTTGAAAACATGGATGGGCAGCCCAGCTACAAGAGCAGGAAAAATCTTGTCAAATTCCTTGAAGTTCTCCAAAGTGTTGAGGACCAACGCTTTTTGTGCAGCCTGTCTGGTGTGGCATTTGTCTTCTCCAAGCTCTTTACCAAACAGTGTCAGGTAGCCAGCTTCAAACATTACCTAGTAACATCAAATTAGAAAGAACCATGTGAAGACACCTCAAAATACATTCCGTTTTAGCATTGATCTTATCCTTTAAACATAGTCTATCCAATCGCTGAAAACACTTTATTTATGATGGAATCCAGTGAATTAAATGTTCTCACCCTATACTTTTGCTACTCACCTTATAGCAGAAGGCAAAGATTCCATCCACCTGCCACTTGTCCTCACTTGGACTAAGTCTGTCTGACTTAAGCATGACATCTTGCAAATGGCCCATCATAGTTTCTATTAAGGAGGGCAGAGCTTCGCCCTGCAGCGTCTTCAGAAAGGTTTGGTGGAGGTTTTCTGTTGTGTAACCATGACGAGGGTCAAAGCTGTCATGACCAAATGCCTGGACACAGAAGATCATGGATAATTAATAAAGTCTTTGTTGCTTAAAAAATTTTCTTGTCAACACATTATACTAACACCATTGTCTACCTTAACAGATGTAGCAAAATGAAATTTTGTCCAATCAAGGTGTCTTCCTTGTCTGATGACTGAGTGGTAGGAAAAGGGGTCACATAGGAAATGGATGTACTGGCCTGCTATCTTGCAAGTGAAAATATGACCATACTTCTTCTGGCGGCTGCGAAGGAACTGAAGAGGGTTTGCCCCAAATTGCAAGGCACAGCCCAGGTAGGGAATGAAACCATTCTCAATGACAGGCTCACCAGCTTGCCTGCAGAAATAACCAAAATAGCGATAGTGGTTATTACATGTGAACATGTTTTTTACAAATGCAATTTACAATTCAATTTGAATAGTACACACTGACTTGACCATACAGTATAACTAATTATAAAATTGCATGATTTTTAAAATTTCCACAATTAATGTGGTATACCATATTATTTAATGATTCTGATAGTAAACCACTGATTTGCACTTGCAGCAAAATCTAAATCTACAATGTAAATATGGTAAATTAGTGGTGAATAAAGTAACAGTTATACTTGTAAAATCCTACAGATTTAAATCCTACAGTAAATATAATTCCACCTTAATTGTAGAAAAAACAATCAGCTACTTGATACATGTTTTTTTGCTGTTTTTTGCTCAATAGCAGCCACAATGACATATCATTTCATAACTGTCACTGTGACACCTTATATATTGAAGTCATTTCTAGTCCAGTCAGCTTGACTTGTACATTCAGATTACTATAGTGAAAAGCCACATTTATTATCTAAACATAAATTTCCATTCATTAAACACCAACAGCTGAATGCCGATAACACGGTAGTAGTTTCTGTAAATCAGCAATGTACCAAATCACCCAAGAACAACAGATGCTGTATCTCAGTGGCACTTTCCAGGGTAAATAAAGACTTTATTGCAATTATTATTACTCTCGACACCTTTTTCAACAATAAAGTTTTTTATGGACTAGACCAAAATGTTAAAAACAGACATTTCTTGAAAAAAGAATAAGTAAAATATAATCCAAGTACCATATAATTTTTATATTCCATCAATCCAGTCTTACCTGTGTCTTATGCCCAGTGCAAGCCACAAAAGACAACAAAATCCAACCACTACTCCCCAGATCAAAGCAATGCTTATCATCATTGTAATGTTACAATGGTGACGACAGTAACGACAGTTAAGATAAGTACAAGAGCCGAATTTGAAAGTGACTTTTTTTGTTAGTCCTGCCCCAACAGACCATTCGAATTTTTTTTTTTTTTTTAATTAAAGTTGAAAGTCTCAAACAGAGGAATGCTCACTGAAGTTCTCTGTTCTAGTGCAGAAATAGCTCATATGAACTGCTGCTGCCTTTCACTGCAAAAATGTGTGCACGTGTCTGTTGTGATGAAACAGGCAGTAAGTGACAGCTTTTATATACCGCCTTCTTATGGGAGGTACCACTGGAGAAGTGAGCTTATTAGTGTATGATTTGCTTCAGGCAAATTTCAAAAGTATGTCAAGTAAAAGTAAGTTGTCTTTATTATTGCCTTTCTGTTTGCAATAGTTTTTCAAAAATGATTATTTGAAAATTGTAATATTTTAATGCTTTTGATTTTTTTTAAGATTTCAGTTTATATAATACCATCTTTCTCTAAAAAAGAAAAGTTGTACATTTTAAAAATGTTATTGGATATAGTAAAAATAAGGTACCTCGGCTGTTATCTCACTGGGATCTCTCTAGGAACCGGAATTCCATGCATAGCGTGTGTAAGAGTGATGGCCTTGACCAGAGTCCATGGACACTGTTACTGAACGACTGTTTTCTGACAGGGCATCAGGGTTAGTAAATAGATTCAAGGTCTCACCTTTGTTTCGGTTGCATTTGAGTTAGAGCAAGCTGTGTGCTGTGTGATCAGTTAGAACAGGTATAGGTGGAAAATGAAACTAGTTTAGTTTATCAAGAAAGACAGCATCTAAAAACAACAAACACCATAAACATAAAACTTAAAATTCTGTAAAGTTTGAGAACGTGTGAGCAGTGAAGCCTGAACTGAACTGTGGCCATGGTAGAAATAAACCTTCAACCCCAACATGACCACTGTTGAGTCTGTCCTAGATAGTAAATCGGACTTTTTAAGCAGAAGGAGCACTTAAAAAGCTTTGAAATCTCTTTTAGGGTGCTAGATTTCATCTATTCAACAATCAATTAGACTATACATACACACTTGTAAGACCTGAGAGCCTGCAGTCACAGATTTAATCTTAATATCTGCATGGGTGGAAAATGAACTGAGCAGGACTTCAAAAGCTGCAATCAAAGTAACACACTACATCTTCATATAATCAATAAAATTTTTTGATTATTTTATTCCAAGATTAAAATATCAATGGTCTATACTAAATCTTTAATATTTACTCCTTTTCAACTTGTGATCAGACTTTTCTCAGAAGTAAAGAGACTTGGCATTAAAACTGTTGGGCCTCCAGCAATGAAGGACTGAACAGCAGGAGGCTGGTATAAGAACTGTTAATCCCACAATGCACTGTATTAACCTACTTTCAGTTTCAGCGAGAGTGAGCTTCACTGTGTGAATGTAACCAGGTCCTGTTCCTAAAGGAACTCTCGTCTCCTTTTCAACCCACCGTCTGTAAGAGTGACAATGGGAAGACATGGTGCCCCCCCATTATCTTGCTGGCATAGGGAGGACTGCTCCTTGCCAGAAGCCCTGGAGCCAAAATATATATGCAGTCCACTGTCTGTGTATCCAGTGCTGTGTTTGAGCTGAAGGAATAAGCTTTGACCCTGGCCTATTCATAATTCTGCAGAATTAATATTTGCGTTATTGATTCCCCAAAGGAAATACTGTCTCTGGGTGCCATTCTTCTGACAGAGAAAACACACAGTTCATGCTTGCTCCAGTTTGGAGCTGAGAAGAGAAGCACAGTTTCATCAACGCTGGCCACATGTGGCAGCCAAACTGAGCCCACCATAGTCCGATGTGTTTTACAGACAGGAGCTGAGAGGATGCCCCATAAGCATAATGTGAGCCTTTGTGACTTTGTGAGTCTTTGCTTCTTCCATTGAGCTAAAAGAAGTTTCTAGCCACAGCTGGTTTTCCCCATGAGTCCTACTGTTATGAAACTCCCTCCTTTGCTCTTCAAGGTATACTTTGTATACAAACCACTTCAAGGTCAATTCAAAGCCTGCAAGTTTGTGTGGCTGGAAGCCCAAATCATCATTCCTCAACTACCAAGCTTGACATTTGGTATAAGGTTTTCATGTTTAGTGCTGTCAATCGATTAAAAAGTTTAATCAGATTAATAACACTCTAATGCTGTGATTAATCATGATTAATCACTATGATTAACTTTGTAAGCTTGAAATATGAATATGCACACAGTCATCGTTCTTCCAAGACCAGTGCCCTGGGCAAGCTCCTCCTTCTGCTGCTCTCCAACCAATTAAAATGCAAGCAATTATCAGATTTTTTTCCCCAGCAGAAACCAGGTAATGCAGTATCCCAGTACTCAGGAGCAACTAAGGGAAACTTACTCCACTACACATCCAAACAAGTAGTAGCAAACTTGTTCAGGGGAGAACTGACGGATAAGTTATATTTTATTTTATAGTTCTTGGGTGCCCAACCCCTTTCTAACACCGTCCTGGGCTATAGCCCCTATCAAAAACTGCCACTGTATACAAGTTCTCAAAAATATTGAAGAAAGTGTTTTATTGTCTCAAAACATGTCTGAAGATTTTCAGTTTTCCAGGTTTTCACATTCAGGAAGGTTTAAAAGAAATTGTTTTGTCTTAAATGTAAATTTAGAAATGTTAACTATAAACTGCTTGTGCTTCGGTGGAAGGATAATTCATCATTGCAATATGTACATACTACTTTGGTTTTATCCAATCTTCCATCAGGTTGGTTTTTTTTTTTTTAATTTGCCTTTAAGCACAAAACTTTGACTCTCCTAGCTCATCTTTTCACTTGTGTTTGTGACTCTACGTTGTTTATCGCAGTACAAGATGATGGGGTTGACACATGGGAGGTGACATCGCTCCCTCTCCATTAATTTCCTATTGAACTTGTGCAATGATGTGACAATTGCTTGCCCTCCACCAGCCAAGCGATGGGAAATTCATGCATGTACACATAGACATGTACACGTGGTCTAGCAACGTGACACGGGAGAACTCATAAATGTTCAACTTTTGCTGTTTTTTGTCGCTCCCTGTGTGTTGAGCCCATAACGTGCTGCTGTAAACTAAGTGAGCCTCCACAGGAGAGAGGCTTTTAGATCAAAATAAGAAATTTGATTAATCTGCATTATGTAATAACACATTAAATTTTTTAGATTAATCATGATTAACAATGCATTAACGTTGACAGCCCTAGTTTGTTTTTTGAAAAACATGATTCTATGCATTATGTGAAAACATCTCTGCTGTCTTATCTGTTGTTTATCTATTGTGGTCCAGCTATATTCTTTTTTGAAAGAAGAGTTTTCCCCTGCCAGAACTAACCATACTTGTTCAGTATTTTTCAAACTCTCCCATCATGAATTATAACATTTGACCTACTTGGAGTATTAGAAAATGTTGTGTTGTGTTCACACAGGTCATCTTGCTTTCACATCCCACAGCCAAATGGTAATGCTGCAGACAGCCAGTAGCTGCGATTCCATTACAAAGGTGTGCAAATCTATTGATTTTCTTCTAATGTCGAAAAAACACAATTTCGCTATTGCGGTGTTTCCATTAAATAAGAAATTAAATTAAACTCACACGTGAATAAGCTTGTTCACGCAATAAGTCATTAAAAACATGCCATACCATTACCCTGAAAACACTTCCTGTTTGTTATGATTCATGTTTGGTCCTGCCCATGCTGTAATTAGTTTTCATTCTACTCACCTGTGTCACCTGATTGCTGATCTGTGCCACCTGGGCCCTGCTCTACTTAACTCCTCTCAGCCCCTGCCTCCCTGCCAGATTATCGACAGCCACGAGCCAGTAGAAATCCAGCGTTTCATGCCTTGCCTTCTTGTGTTTCTTCGACCCATTTCCGTCCACGGATCTTCCCCTCCTGCCAAGCCCGTTACGGATTCCTTTGGTTCTGGATTTCTGGACCCTGACTCAAGCTCCGCTTCACAACCACCGAGTATTGCCTGACCCTCTAGTTAAGTTTGCTCTCTCTGCCTCTCCGTGTATAACCTCTGCCTGATTATCGTCTAGCCCCTGGTGCTGCGTTGGATTCCCTTGTGGAGACCTTCATTGATTCTTCCTGAGCTGCTACCAGTTCCTGATTCTAAATAAACTTGTTTTTCCTTTACGTACTTCTGTGTGTGGTTGAATTTCCGGGTCCTCCCAGTGAGTCCTTACACTGTTGTCATCTTCTTCATGGTTTGCGCCAGTGGGAACATCCAGTTGTTGATCATGTGACTTGTGTGATGCGAAAAAGGGTTTACATTGCAGTTTTGCGAAATAAACCAATTTCGATACGGCCAAAAAAACCATCTCGTCCTGGGGCAAAAACTTTTTCTCGAAAAAGGAGAATTTTTTGAAAATGGCGTGTTCATTATGGAAATTTATTTTCATTATTTCAATTTGCACAATTTCAAGGTTAAAGGAAATGCAGCTATTGTCTCCCAATCCACATGTTGTCAGTCCAATCTCTTTGATATTAGAAAGTCAATAGAATGTTCCTCTCCCATGTGATGCTGTGTAGAATCTTCCTAGAAAACATTTGTGATTTGCTAATAGATTGTAAACCGATCCCCCATTTAGGAAAGGGAGGGACTTTGTGCCACTATATATATGCTGTAATTCCTGTAAATAAATTAGAAATTTTGCATCTTGCAGGCACTGTTGTGTGATTTCTCCCTCTGCAGAGATCTTTCATAAAACAGTCAATGACTGTAAGGCAGCTAATTTAGGATTAGCTCTCTGATTTTGGAACCACAGTTTATAAACAGGGAATCATCTTGGGGGTCATGGACCAGCCCTTTTTTATTATTTTTTTTATATTGTCGTCATCAGGATCAGTAGGGGCACAGCCTCTCTAGCTGTCACCTAGATAAGCTACAAAAAAGGTATAGAAATATTTTTTTAAAAATCAACAATCTATTTGACACTTAAAGATTTGCCAAACTGGCCATGCAACATGGCAAAGATCCCAATCACTACAGAACAAAAAAATCTAAATCGGAATTTCTGGGAAATAGAATAATTATTCCATTTGGCCCAAAGTCCAGATCTCAGTCTGATGGAATGTCATGTTTTATCATAGAGATGGACCCAAATGTGCAAAACAAGACAGCAGGTGAATAGTAGAATTTGTTTAACCCTCTCACAGTCCCAGAATAGGTGGTTTGAACCCTGTGTGAGCTTTTTACCCAGAGAGTGATACCAAGTAGACCTCCCCCCCACCACGTGCACTAACCCCACCCCATTGCTTCCCCTTTGTCCAACCATAACATCTGTCTTGCTCTTCCTGAGTGTTGACCTAGGACTACTGGAGGGCTAATAAAAATCTGATGATGTACAAAAAGTCAAGAGCATGAAGAAACAAAAAACACAGGAATGATGGTTGGGCCACACACAGCAACAGTTTTTGAGCATGAGTAGAGATCACATTTTTGAAAACTTTGAACTGAATGATACTGTTAATAGATGACTAACTTGAAGTGAGCACAGCTCATCCCGACATAATATAATGGCACTTTGGAGTGAAAATGAGAGTTACATTATTTATTTGGGAGAGGGGAAAATATTAGAAACCGAACTGAATGTCTGCATTTGTGTGCATGAGTGGCACAGATTAAGTTCAGCTGTTTGAACACATGCAAGCTGTTTTTATGAGAACCCCTATTGGTAATGCAGGGTTATGCATGTCCATTTTATGTGAGTAAAGACTACATGCAACAATAAATCAGACATAGATATGCAATAGCATATTTTACACATTAATTTGAGAATAATGTCATGACTTCTCTTAGATATATATCTTGAAATATTGAAAAATTATTGGAAAATTGTTTACTTCATTCATACCAAATTTTGCAACATGCAGACTCTCATTGTCTTTGATTTCACTGTTTGCAGAATAATTGCTTTGATGTTAGAATGTGACCAGAATCAGAATGTCATCTGGCTCATACTGTTTCACCTCCTCCCAAATCTGCATTCTATTTGATTCCACTACTGGACAGAACACTTTCTTTGATGTTAGAATGTGAATAGAATGTGTCCATGATCTCGTTCTTTCAGTCACGACCCAAAGCTCATGACCATGGATGAGAGTAGGAACGTAGACCACCAGAAGAATTTGTTCGGGGACCCCCTGAATTCTCCAAAAGTGTCAGGATCTGCACATTTTGGGTTTTGTTTCTCTGTTCAGTTCTTAGGCTGATGCCTCCTCAGCTCTTCTGGTGGGTCAGACAGCTACCTCCCTCCACTGCATCCCTTGATGGTTTGATAATTGAACACATCTTTTTGAACACTATCACAGAGTCTGAGTTTCAGGAACTCTTTAGTCAGTTCAAACATTATTCTTGCCGTTTAGAAGCAGCCTTCGAATTCTATAATTCTTACATTCAGAGAAAACAGCCATCTACAGACTATAAATATGTCATCTTCCGTTTCTTCCCCGGTGGGTCGGCCCGACGCCTCCACAACTTCTGCAGGAGGACAATCTGACGCCACCACAGCTTCTCAGGTGGTCAGGCTGGGATCTTCACTGCTCCTCGTCAACTTTGCCACCATATCCATGATCCACAGCTTGCTCCACGGTTAAAAACTTTAAAACCAGTTCCCCGCCTCAGACGCACCGTTGCCCTGATCACGCCTCCAGCAGCCTCTCCATCTGCTTCAGCAACCTCTCCGCCGCCTGCAGCAGAACCATCAGGCTCTCAGTCAGCTGTAATAGAGCCAATAGCCTCTGTCCCTGCAGCAGAACTAGTAGTTTCTTTGCCTGCAGTGGAGCTAGTAATTTCTCCCCCTGCAGCACAGCCAGTGCTGTCTGCAGAGTGTCTTTGTGAGTTCCAGGCTGCAGAGTCTTCTCCAGGGCCTGAGCCCCTCCGTGGGACTTTTCCCGGGCCTGAGCCCTTCTATGGGCCTTTTCCCGAGCCCCTTCTTGGGCCTTTTCCCGAGTCAGAGCCCCTTTGTGGGCCTTCCTTCCTGAGTTGGAGCCCCTTTGTGGGTCTCCCTCAGCACCCCTTCGTGGGTCTTCACCTCGAGCTCCTGAGCTGTCGTCTTCTGGGACTTTTGCGGTGACTTTGGGGCCTCCAGAGCTCAGCGGCACGTCTGCAACTCCCAAGCCCCATTATCACTGTGGCCGCACAGCCAACCTCCAGACTGTCTTCATGGGCTCCACCGGCCGCACAGCCGACCTCCAGACCCTCTTCGTGGGCTTAGCTGGTCGCATGGTCAACCCCCAGACCCTCTTCATGGGTTCAGCCAGCCTCACGGCTGACCCCCAGATCCTCTTCGTGGGTTCGCCTTCCAAGGTTCCTTCGTCACCTTCTGTGGATCCTCGTCTTTGCCCACCCTGGTTGGGTTGTTTTTTGAACTCAATTTTTTTTCATCCACCATGTCCAGTCAAGTACCAATTGATGCATCTATATCTTTCATCCGTGAGGTTACCGACTCACTATGGAGCTGATCTCAGATAGGATCAGCTCCATAGTTGTTAGGTATTAGCTCTGAGATGTTAGCATTAGCTTTGGCCTGACCAGCCTCATCCTTCATAGCACAAGGGGCTGCTTGTTGAGTGATTTTCTTCTTGGTAGAGGAACTTGGTGGGGAAAACAAATAGGGAAATCTTTTTCACGCTGCAGTCTAGGCATCTTTGGGTGCTTCACAACCAATAAGGACATATTTAACTGGAGTAAATTATTCAGTTCAGTTTATTTATATAGTGCCAATTCACAACAAATGTTGTCTCGAGGCACTTTATAAAGAAAAAAAAAATCAATTCAATCATACCTACATTCCAATTGATCCTGGTTATCAAACAGCACAGTAAGCTATATTAATTATTCAAAATGGTTCAAACAGTTTCAAAGGCAACTCAGCAGATTGCATTGAGTCATTGACTTGCAGCATTCACTCCTCCTGGACAAGCATGTAGTGACCGCATAGCATTGTGTCGACTTTACAGCAATACCTCATACTGAACATGCATGTAGCAACAGTAGAGAGCAAAAACTCCCCTTTTAAAAGGAAGAAACCTCCTGCAGAACCTGGCTCATTGTAAGCTACCATCTGCCACGACCGACTGGGGGTTTGAGAAGACAAAGCATAATGCAAAAGAAAAACAGATTAACTGATATTATTTTAAGCCTGGAGTGGAGAAGAGCCTCAAGTGTTCATCTTGCTCTGGACCACGTGGCCTCCTCTCACTCATTTAGTTTAAGATCTCTCCTCAAGTCCTATACTATCCTCTCATTTTCCTGTCTCCTTTCTGCTGCTGCATTGCTGCTCCTTAACAACATAGAAAATGGCTTCAGAGATGCACATCTAAGGTACAGCTCCTGAGCATAAGGGTGTTAAACAGGAAAAACAAAATCCACTTATTTGACACTATGGAGAAGTATGTCACCATATAAATGAGTGTTCCAGTGCCACTGATAATCTTTACCTAACCCATACCCTTATAAATAGTTTGGACATAATAAAAAAAATCGAAAAGTTATTTTTAAACAAAAAAAAAAATCAACCTGACATCAGTCATCACTTGTTCTCCTTTGTGGATCTAATATATGTTTTTTAAACTTTGCCTTACCCACTAAATATCCACCTGGCTTTTTCTTTTCCCTGCTTCAACTGCATCATCACTCTTTGTACTACCATTCTCCTGATAAGACATTATTACACATCAAATAATTTCATCCATGTTGATAAATAGTTGAGTATGATGAAATAAAAGCCTTTACTGTCATTGAACTGAACCAGCACAACGAAATTCAGGATGTAACTCAAGATGGTACATGTGATAAGAAGAATCAACATAGAATTAAAAAATACATTCAGTAAGAATAAGGATATAAATCAATAAGAAAAAATACACTTACAAAACTTCAAATATACAGTTCAAATAGAGAGGGGGATTGGTTAGGGTCAATGACTAATTAATATGGTTATGGCATATGGGAAAAACCTCTTAGTGAGTCTGGAGGTTCTGTATTTGATAGGATAGATCTGTATTGCCTATCAGAGGGTAACAGTTCAAAAAGATGATAACCTGGATGTGTAATGTCCTTGATGAGGTTTTTAGCTCTTGAGAGAATCCTTCTATAGGAATATCTAGCAGAGAAGGGAGGGGGCACTCGATTTTTTTTTTTCTGCAGTTTTAATGATTCTCTCAAAAGATTTATTATCTGCAGCAGAACTTCCAGCAAACCAGATAGAAATGCAATAAGCCAGAATACTCTCAACTGTTGATCTATAAAAGGACATTAGCTGGTTTTCTCTGAGATGCTGTTGTACCTTTTTTGCAGTTTCTAGGGAGTTTAATGACCATGATAGTCAGACTCTGTGATGAATCCAACCACAGTAGTGTTATCTGCAAACTTATTCATAGAATTTGATAGAAATGTTGGAGTACAGTCCAAGGTGTAGAGTGAGTAAAGGAGGGGGCTCAGCACACAACCCTGTGGTGAGCCTGTGCTGATTGGAATAGAGAAGGAAACGTCAAGTCTGACAGATTTAAGACGGTTGGTCAGAAAGTTTTTAAATCCATCCACAGGTTGGAGGAGAGAGGCCAAGGGTCAACAGTTTATTGATCAGGATGTCTGGGATGATGTTGTTGAAAGCAGAAGAATAATCCACAAAGAACATCCTGACATAGCTGTTCTTACATTCCAGGTGGTTCAACACTGTATGGAGAATGATCAATATGGCGTCACACATGGATCTATTTGCCTTGAATGCAAATTGGTAAGAGTCTAAAGATGGAGGTAGACTGGCTTGAATATGTTAGAACATCAGAGTCTTGAAGCCCATGGTTATAAGGAGGGTGAGGGCCACCGGTCTGTAGTCTGACAGGCTACTTGGAGATGGTTTCTTGGGGACAGGGAGAATGGTTGCCAATTTCAGAGAGGGTGGGACGGAGGCTCGACTGAGTCAATAGTTTGTAGAACCACCTTTTGGTGCAATTCCAGCTGCAAGTCTTTGAGGGTCTGTCTCTAACAGCTTTGCACATCTAGTGACTGGAAGTTTTGCCCGTTCTTCTTTGCAAAACAGCTCAGTTCAGTCAGATTAGATGGAGAGTGTTTGTGAACAGCAGTTTTCAGATCTTGCCACAGATTCTCAATTAAGTATAGGTCTGGACTTTGCCTGGGCCATTTTAACACATGAATATGTGTAGTAAGTTTTGTTTTAAACCATTCCATTGTAGCCCTGTCTTTATGCTTAGGGTTGTTGTCCTGCTGGAAGGTGAACTTCCGCCCCAGTCTCAAGTCTTTTGCACACTCCAACAGGTTTTTTTTTTCAAGATTGCCCTGTATTTGGCTCCATCCTTCTGCCCACTAACTCTGACCATCTTCCCTGTCCCTGCCAAAGAGAAGCACCCCCAGATTATTATGCTGCCACCACCATATTTGACAGTAGGGATGGTGTGTTCAGAGTGATGTGCAGTGTTAGTTCTCTTCCACTCATATATTTTTGCCAAAAAGTTCAATTTTGGTCTCATCTGACCAAAGCACATTCTTCCACATGTTTGCTGTGTCCTCAACATGGATTCTGGCAAAGTGCAAACGGGACTAGATGTGCAAAGCTGGTAGAGACAGACCCTCAAAGACTTGCAGCTACAATTTCAGCAAAAGGTGGTTCCACAAACTATTGACTAAGGGGGGCACACACTTTTCAGTTTTTTATTTGTAAAAAATGTTTTGAATCATGTATAATTTTCTTTCTGCTTCAAAATTGAATACCACTTTGTGTTGGTTTTTCACATAAAATTCCAATGAAACATGTCTGTGGCTGTAATGTGACAAAATATGTAAAAGTTCAAGGGTTACGAATACTTTTGCAAGCCACTGTAAATCATAGATTGATAAACTATAAATCGTGTCAATGTGCAGAGCATGAATCCTCTAGTCTCTTTAAAATATTACACTTACCTACAGTGAACTGAATAAACTACTTGTACATACTAATTATGAATAACCTACTTATGAAAAAGTTTATAATAAATCAATTTCCAATACCACTGAGGAACATTATGATCCAACAAATCGTACCAGCTTTCTTGTTGACCAACACCGAGCGAAACATCTAGCTGATGCCGCTCTGACTCAAAGTAGGTTCTGCATGCAGGTGGAAAACATTTCAGAGCGTTATAAATAAAAAGCGCCAACACATTACATAACGACATAAACAATATTGAAGCAAAAAATACCACATACATACATACCAAACTGTTAGATACTTACACACAACTGCATACCTGTTCACACCATGTAACAGGTATGCAATTGGGGGCTTGCCTGAAGAGTTCCAACCAACACCAACACATGACCCCCACCTTGTGAGGCGAACAGTCCATGAAAATAAATGTAGAATAATAATAATAATAATAATTTTTTAAAAACCCACTTAAAATTATTCTGTTTCACACAGTGCATACTGCAGTCAACGTCCAGCCATTGCGAAATCAGGAAGGAATATAGTAAATGAATGTAATCCATACCGCACTTCATCGCCGTCTTTTCACCCTCCTAAATATGGTGTCTGACATACTGCAGTCTGTCCGTCCTCATATGTGGACATCAGGTCCGCCGTGATGCCAACAGAACTCAAGCTCTTCTGCTTAACACACTCTGCCTTGCTGTATTGCAGAAAAACAACCTAACAACCACCCCCAACTCACACACAAGTAATTAGTTTCGCATGCAAATATCTGATTGTTCACAGTTCAAAGTGAAATCGTAAGTCATTGAATTACTCTTTCCTTACTGAATTATCTAAGGAGACTGCCTTGGCTGTGAGGTCCAGGGTGTTGTCTGGAAGAAAAAAAAAAGTAAGTATTTTTAAGAGTTCATATTACAACTAAAAAGAAAACCTCGACGGGCCACTCCCTGTAAAAACAAAAAAGAGGGTTTGTTTGGTGTGCAAATGATGATATTCTGTATGGTCACCACATAAACAATGCTCTTACTGCGAGCTTGGCGATGTTGGAGCACCGTAGAGTCATCTGTGGGTTTCTGCCGGGACATCACCTTAATATAGGTATGATACCGAACCAGTAGCTACGAGAAAATAGCACTTTTATCCGTCATTTCACGAAGCACTGGCTTCTGATTTGCGTTAGCTTCAGCTTCTTTGTAGATCTTCTTCTGGTGCTTAATGGCGGTTGGCAGACCAAGTATAAAGGGATATTACTGTCACCAACTGGACTGAAGTGTGAACAGGAAATTAACAGAAAAAATTGATTATAGAAGATTTATTTTTTAAAAATGATGTGACTTGATCTTTTATTTTATTGTAATTATTTAAAAAGATTTTTAAGTAAGATTAAGTTACGTAATGATAAATATTCAGATGGGTTAACTAAGACCCAAGGTGGAATGTCTAGGTAAGATAATGTTGGACAAAAATCTACTGCATGTAACCCTGGATATTCTGCTTTTATTAACAGTTTAACCAGAGCTCAGTTTTTCTGTTCTCCAAACACTCCTGTAAGATATATTTTACTAGATAAGATAACCTTAACCCTAACTCTGGTCTGTGTTGAGGAATACCAGTAGTTTGAATAACATTTTGGAGTTCATTGAGTGGGTGTTCAGATTAATTTTACTCCCTGCTGGAGTTCATGTTTAACATGTCTCCATGACAGTGCAGCTGTGTACTCGCCAGAGGTGGACTGGGGAGAAAAAGTGGCCCGGGAGTTCCTAACAGACTGGCCCTGGTCCACCCTACTGCTGCTTGGTTAAAACTTTAATTAAAAAAATTATATATATATATATATATATATATATATATATATATATATAAAAAAAAAAAAAAATTCCCTTCTCACCCTCCACGGGTGGTCTTTCTCAACCTCTGAGCTCGGGTCCTCTACCAGAGGCCTGGGAGCTTGAGGGTTCTGCGTAGTATCTTGGCTGTGCCGAGAACTGCGCATTTCTGGACTGAGATGTCTGACGTTGTTCCTGGGATCTGTTTTAGCCACTGCTCCAGTTTGGGGGTGACTGCCCCGAGGGCCCCGATGACCACAGGCACCACTGTGGTCTTCACCTTCCAGGCCTTCTCCAGTTCCTCTCTGAGGCCCTGGTATTTCTCCAGTTTCTCGTGTTCCTTTTTCCTGATGTTGCAATCGCTTGGTATTGCTACATCCACCACAACGGCTTTCCTCTGTTGTTTATCCACCACCACGATGTCCGGTTGGTTCGCCATTACCATTTTGTCTGTCTGGATCTGGAAGTCCCACAGGATCTTAGCTCGGTCATTCTCCACCACCTTTGGGGGTGTGCCCCACTTAGATCTCGGGGCTTCCAGTCCATATCCTGCACAGATGTTTCTGTACACTATGCCCGCCACTTGGTTATGACGTTCCATGTACTCTTTCCCTGCCAGCATCTTGCACCCTGCTGTTATGTGTTGGACTGTCTCAGGGGCCTCCTTGCACAATCTACACCTTGGATCTTGTCTGGTGTGGTAGATCTGAGCCTCTATTGCTCTGGTGTTTAGGGCCTGTTCCTGTGCAGCCAGGATGAGTGCCTCTGTGCTGTCCTTGAGTCCAGCTTTTTCCAGCCATTGGTAGGATTTCCTGATATCAGCCACTTCAGTTATTTGTCGGTGGTACATCCCATGTAGGGGCTTATCCTCCCATGATGGTTCCTCCAGCACCTCATCCTCTGGTCCCCATTGTTTGAGACATTCGCTGAGCAGATCGTCGGTTGAGGCTTTGACCTTGATGTATTTATGGATCTTGGATGTTTCATCCTGGACAGTGGCTCTCACACTCACTAGTCCTCTGCCTCCATCCTTACGGCTCGCGTATAGTCTCAGGATGCTGGATTTAGGGTGGAACCCTCCATGCATGGTTAGTAGTTTCCGAGTTTTAACATCCAGGGTCTTTATCTCTTCCTTTGGCCATCTTATTATTCCTGCAGGGTATCTGATTACTGGCAAGGCATAGCTGTTTATCGCACGGATCTTGTTCTTGCCGTTGAGCTGGCTTCTCAGGACTTGCCTTACTCGTTGGAGGTATTTGGCCGTGGCTCCTTTCCTTGTGACCTCATCGAGGCTGCCATTTGCTTGTGGTATTCCCAGGTACTTGTAACTGTCCTCAATGTCTGCTATTGTTCCCTCTGGGAGTGAGACCCCTTCTGTGTGGATGACCTTCCCTCTCTGTGTAACCATCCGACCACACTTCTCTAGTCCGAATGACATCCCAATGTCAGTGCTGTAGATCCTGGTGGTGTGGATCAGTGAGTCGATGTCTCGTTTGCTCTTAGCGTACAGCTTGATGTCATCCATGTAGAGGAGGTGACTGATGGTGGCTCCGTTCTTGAGTCGGTATCCGTAGCCAGTCTTGTTGATGACTTGGCTGAGGGGGTTCAGACCTATGCAGAACAGCAGTGGGGACAGAGCGTCTCCTTGGTATATGCCACATTTGATGGACACTTGTGCAATTGGCTTGTAGTTGGCTTCAAGGGTGGTTTTCCACATCCCCATCGAGGCTGCAATGAAGGCTCTTAGAGTCCTGTTGATGTTGTACATCTCTAAGCATTCAATGATCCAAGTGTGTGGCATTGAGTCATAGGCTTTCTTGTAATCAATCCAAGCCGTGCACAGGTTGGTGTGTCGGGTTTTGCAGTCTCGGGCGACTGTTTGGTCTACCAGGAGTTGGTGTTTGGCTCCTCTGGTATTTATGCCGATGCCCTTCTGTGCTGTACTCATGTATTTATCCATGTGCCCACTTATCTTAGCTGCTATGATGCCTGACATGAGCTTCCATGTTGTAGAGAGACAGGTTATTGGCCGATAGTTGGATGGGATCGAACCCTTTGAGGGATCCTTCTGGATCAGGATTGTGCGCCCTTCAGTTAACCATTCAGGGTGAGTCCCACTTTGTAGCAGCTGGTTCATTTGAGCTGCCAGTCGCTCATGGAGGGCAGTGAGTTTCTTTAGCCAGTAGGCATGGATCATGTCAGGACCTGGTGCTGTCCAGTTTTTCATACCTGAGACTCTTTCTTGGACATCTGCCACTGTGATAGTTACTGGGGCTTGCTCAGGGAGGTTGCTGTGGTCATCTCGTAGAGAGATTAGCCACTGTGCATTGCTGTTGTGGGTCGCCTCCCTTTCCCATATGCCTTTCCAGTACTGTTGGGTCTCCAGCCTTGGTGGGTCTGCTGTGTTGTTATTACCCTGCCATTGAGAGTACACTTTAGCTGGTTGGGTGGAGAAGAGCCGGTTAATCCTCCTGGCTTCATTTTCTCTCGTGTACCTCTTTAGGCGACTGGCCAAGGCTTGGAGCCTTTGTTTGGCAGTTTCGAGCGCTTCAGGTATGGGCATCTGGCTGTACCGCTTGGGTACCGGTCTTTTGATTGCACCTCTTTGGAGCTCTGACAATTGGCTCACTTCCCTCCTTGTTACCTTGATTTTAGCCTCTAACCGTCTTTTCCATGGTGGGTATTGAATCTCATGGTTGCTCCTATAGCCGAGCATCTCAAGGATCACTGATGCTGAGTTGTACACCAGCTCATTGGTTTCCGTTATGGTGTTGGTAGGGATCGTTCTCAATGCTGCATTCACATCTTCAATGAGACTTTCTGATGGTACTTCACTCAGCCGTTGTAATTGGCATCGGGATTGCCTGGTGTTCATTCGGGCCACAATCCTACCTCTCAGGTCAGTTGCTGCCTCGTTCAGCTTTGATGGTTCGTTCATTATTGGGGCTGCATACCCAATCTGCGGGTGGGGAGTTGAAGCTAACTCCCCTCTGACCTGGCGTCCTGGCTCCCCCTTGCCGTAGCATTTGTGTTGTACCTCGTCTATCTCAAGTTGTGACAGCATTTGCCGTTTGCGGATGTTGGAACACTGAGCTACTAGTTGTTTGGCAGTTAGTGTTGAATGGGGATGTCGACGTAACCATTCCTCCCGCATTCTTTGCATGTAACCCCTCTGACTAGGGTTACTTGAGTAGTAGCATTCCAACAGATCCAAGTTTTCACCTCTCGCCCAATTCCGTCTTGTTCCAGTAACCCATTTTTCGTGAAGGTGCCCTGGTTCCCCAGCACCTGACGCAGACCTTGTTTGGCCGGGCGACGTCTGAGCCGGCATGGCGTGTATTCCTTTATCACTCATCATGAGGTAGGCAGTAGCGCGAAGGATCTTGCCTAAGGACCCACACTGGATATCTCAACCAAGCGACCCGGCCTGGATTCGAACCCCGGTCTCCCGGGTGAAGGTCGGGTGACTTACCCATTGAGCTACCCAGCCGCTCATATATATATATATATATATATATATATATATATATATATATATATATATATATATATACACACACATAATTACACTGATAATGTGACAATTTTTATTTTGAGATGACCAATGTAATTTTTCATGATGTCCAAAATAGCAACCTAGCAGGTATTAAATATACCTTTCATTCAGGCCACATTTCTTTGTTAAAATGTTTTTTTTTTTTTTTAACTGGTTGGATATAATATTCTAACCTTAAATATCATGTTTTCATTACTGTAAGCAGAAAATCATCACATTACCAGGAAAAAAAAGACTTGAAAACATCAGTCTGAATGTAATCATTCTATATAATGTATTTTACTTAGTGAATCAAGTTTTTCTTCTCTTCAGTATAATATTTTTCTTTTCAACAATATTCTGATTTATTGAATTTGACTACTTGGTTATAGTACATGACTTATTACCTAAAGATTATTGTTATTCTAACCATAGTGCTTTGCCTTTGTTCTTGTAAATGCTCTTCAGGCAGCTCTTCTCCTTTCTCCATATCAAAATCTAACCTTTGGACCTTCTGGTTTTCTACTGGATCAACTGGGTCATCCTCAGCCACAGTCTATGCAAGAAATTTGTATTGTTAATGTGTAAAGGGCTATGTAAAAAAACATGCAATATCAACAAAAATATTTTCAAGTTAGAAATATAATATATGCTAAGCTCTCTTAAACTGCTGCAGACAGTGTCATCTGACCTTTCATGTCTGATGGAGATCCAAAACTATGGGAAGGCCCACCAAACAGGTCAAAAATTTTTATATTCGTTAATGCACTCTTCTGCAGGACTTTCTTTTTTCTCTCTCTCATCTTTTCAGCGCCACCTTTACATTTTGTACTTTGCTTTCGCTGCTCCATCTTCGCAGCTAATGCGGAGTTATTTAATGTTTCTTATAGTGACAGGGATTGACAGGTAATGGTCTGTGGAGGAATAAGATGACGAACTAGAGCTGCTGCACTGCACATCTCTCTGCTGGATGCCAGAGACAAAAGGAGGTTTAATTTATGTGGCACAAATAGGGACAAGGCATTTCTTATTTTGTGAATGTTTAGTTTTTAATAAGTGCTACTGTTTGTTTTAGTAGCACAGGCTTATTCGGATGAGTTTTTCTGATCTCTGCTCTTCATTGTCACTTCACCTGGCCGGCCCTGCAGCGCTTGTTCATGTGTTACTGATCAGGTCTGCTGTGCGCGGCTGCAGAGCTGATCTGCCTGACTGGAGTGGAGGAGAGATAGAGAAAGCATTTGATATGGCATAGTTGGCCCAGCAAAGCATCAGCGCAAAGCATCAGCGCCCCCAGAACCTGTCTCCACTTGCATCTGCGCAGGGCGGTGGGCAACTGGTTCAATGGCTGAACCACCAGCCCACTAAGCCATCATCCCACTGGGGATTTCCCCAGTAGCCCTGTATGCCAGTCTGTCCCTGGTACCCGTTCACAGCAAGCTGAAACTGGATTTTGTCTAGAGGTAAGACTGCCACTCTTTACTCTCTTCTTTTTATGAAGTTTTATAAAATGTTTGGGAGGTTTAGCTTACAGCTTACATCGGATTTTTTTCTTAAATTTGCTCCTTTTTAACTAAAATAAATAGATAAAAAAGCTCTGTATACCTGTTATGACTTTTAGTATTGAATGTAACCAAGTGCGTATTCCTTCTATTTTGCTGCATTTAGTCATTGAATTTTTGCTCGCTCCATAGTAAAAGAGATATATTAATGCAGCTTCTCCTTTTTTTTTGCCTCTCAGAAATTTTTTTTTTCTCTCAAACACCTAACATACACTGATTGAGAAACAAGACACGGAGATAGAAGCTATACTAGCTAGCTTCTTCTGTTAGCATGAGTAATGAGCAAAGACTCATAAAATAACTTGATTAGCAACCACATGTATTTATTGTTTGTGTTTTTGCAAGTGCACAAAATGGACTATTTTAAAGCAACTAATGCTCTTTACTTTATTTCCAGAGTGGGACAGTGAGCTGCCCTCTCTTTTGGTCCTCCTGCATCGTCTGACACCACAACCAGCTGGAAGAATACACCCAAAAAAATCAGCACTGAAGAAGCTACAGGCCATCTGGTGAAATCTCAAAAGGTTTGTGAATAACACAGGTTGTTTCAAAATACTCAAGTCAATTTAATGTCTTAGCCATTTATTTCTAAGGTGATATTTTAATTGTTTCAGCCTTGTCAAAACCTTGAGGATCATCTGAACCACAGAAGGAAGTTCTGATACCATGTCAGCCATTTACAACCTTGGGGGCTTTTGATGAGCTATTTAAGTCTCATTTGTCTTCAGTGTTAAGTATGGTGACTCTTTGTGCAGCCTGTTCACAGTTCTCCAGACAACTGTGTACAATACTGACATTAGTAAATCTGATGAAACTTCAAGAGTCAATGAGCTAAGGGCAGGACTGTTGAATAAGCAGTAACTTTTTTGTTTTGCTAGATATTAAGTTGTTTCCTTTGCACTTCATCCTTTGGTGCACTTCTGCTTTTGTTCAGAGACCAAAAACTAAATCATGGAATGTATCCTGGGAAGTTTATTGAATATATCAATTTAACTGTTATGCACAATAAGATGTTCCAATAAGAATTCAATTAAATGTCCAATTAAATGTAAAAGAATTTTAAAAATAAAGAATATTTTGTAAATAGTATGCTGTGCAGCGAGGACTTTTTTCTTTACATGAAATATATAAATAATATAGAAGTGTTAACTAAAAGAAAGAGGTGAATTGAATATATTTCAAGTGTTCCTGCTAACACCAGTAATGAGTCAAAATTTAAATCAACTTTGGTGTAGTGTTAGTGGTTCTCTAGATAAGATTGATAATTCAACACCTGAGGAGTAAAATTTTAACTCAGAAAAAGGGGTTCACGAGTAACTAAATAAAAGTAGTGCTTTTTACTCAGTTCTGGAGTTTATTAGGTGGTCACATATGTACACTAATATTGAGTTGTTTCTAACTCCCAGAAAGTTTATTAAAAAAAAACAAATTTGCTGTGTAGACAAATAACAATATTCAGGCCTGGTTACTTCAAGCTCTTTCAATGCTAAGCTAGAATCTTCAGCATGGTAATAATTGGACGAGCTCATGTTATTTTGACAAACGGAAATAGTAAATATTTAAAGATTTATTCTCCTTGCTTCTGTTCATGTTTTTTTTCTATATCTCGGAAGGAATGACTTTACTTTTTATGCTGATAATTATTTCTGTTTTTCAATTCAATTCAATTCAAAAATACTTTATTTATCCCAAAGGGAAATTAAATAAGTCTTTTAACAGTCTGCTTTGCTTACCTAATCTACTCAGTTTAAACAAATAACACATGTTTTGTTAAAATTGAAAAAATAATATAGTTCAAACACATTCAGTTATTTGCAACTTTCTATACAACAGGGGAGGAAAACACTTTCACATCAAAAGATGCATATACAGATAAACTGTTGACGAATTCAGCTCACATACTAGATGTCTCACTGAACATGTGAATTTGAGTAAGACAGTGACTCACTGCAACACAAAGAACAATGGTCCTATGATTATGGAGAAAAATATATCGCTAGGTTCCTTGCAATGACCAAACAGACTGGATCCACTTTATGTGACTGCTGGACTCAAAAGGGGTGTGGAATACAAGTCAAAACAACTCATATCTCTATAATGAGAGTACAATTACTGCTGTCTAATGCAGGAAATACACTTATGACTAGCAATTATGACACACAACCCCACAAAAAGTAAACTATCTTTATGATAAAATACAGTTGGATTCCACCAAACTTTCGTCAGAGTAAATTCTAAAAAAACAGCCGTTATTTAGAGAACTGTCTGTAAATCTGACACAGGTCAAACAAGTTACCTAACCTATGGTGTGTTTAGAAAAAAATCTTTTGAAGGACATGTCTTTCACAATACTTTGCAGCCACTGGTAGTAATGAGCTCATGAGATTCATCATTTGGTTAGATACTGACACTGCTTATTTTTTTGTGGAATGATTTTGGACTGTTTATTTAACGATAAGCATTTGATTTACGGATGGACTTTTGCACTAGAGGAATAACAGCCATTGCCAGTATACTTCATCCCAGCAGCAAAGTCAGTTTATTATTGATTTGAAATTGAGCTGCTTGAATTGCAGGCACTATCTTTGACAATTGTAACCATGTCAAGGTCAAGGTTAAGGACTACAAATATCTTTTGTATTGTCAGCTTTTTATCTGATTATCATATAGCTCTGAGAACTTTGCACAGTTGACAGTGTGAACAGTTGACTGCATGAATTGTCTGTACAAAAAATTGCTCAGAAACTGTACTTAGTAATATTACTTCTCTAGCAGAAAAAAAATAATTGGGTTCAAAGAAGTAAAATTAACTTTTTTGCTTTTATAAAATGTGTGGCATTTATGGTGACATCAAGAGTCAAGAGATGTGTGACAGGCAATTGCTGGAATGTCCAACAGTTACTCATAACTGAAATAAAGACACCTTGTAATTCCTTTCCAACACTTAGTAGTTTGCTTAGAGAAATTTCTATAGAAATTAAGAATTTCTGTAGGATTTTACAACTCAAGGTTTAGTTCATAAAATAGCAGCTGTATGAAACCAAAACAGGTTTGTGTGAAATAACCAGTTATGTTTGAAGGATGAAAGTACTTTCAGGATTTTCCAAATACTAAGGCCCCGAATTACTTATCCTTTTTGGCTCCTATTTGTTGTAAGATGTGTTCATATTAAAAAAGACCAAGTAAAAAGTAACTCTTATAAGCTAAAAATCTCTTGGGAGACTTTGGAAAAGATGATTGAATCATAACTGGGAAACAGATAAGGTGGTTCATCAGTTAAGATGTAATCCAGGGTCAGATACCTATGTCACAGAGGCTTCGAATCAGCTAAATTTTAGAAAGTTTTTATCATGCCCTCATGATACTGAGTTTGTGTAGAGAAAACTTGAATAGATGCTAAAATGAACCACAGAAAATAGTGTATTTTAGCTGGTGAATTAAATTATACATCACCTGATGTAGATAAAAAAAATAAACTATGCATGGAATTACTTTATATGTTAAGGTAGATAAATGTGTACTTTAATGTTATAAAAGACACAATCTCATTAAAGAATAAAAATACCTGTTTCTTATTTTTGTTCTCATCATCTGAACATGCAAATGAAATGCAGATATATTGCTTTTTTGACTCTGGTTAAATAAATAAGATAAAATTAAATAAATAAATTTAGATAAATAATTTTTTCAACTTCAGGACTATTACTGTATGTTGTCTTATATTGGTGTGTGTGTGTTGTTTTATCCAGGCACAGGTAAAACTGCTGCCTTTCACAGGTCTGTTTTCTCCACAATTCCTGTCTGTCATGTATCTTTGTCCAATTAGCCTAGGGGATTTTATTGTGTTGTCATACTACTGGTGCAAATGCTATTTGGAATACCACAGCAAGCACACACAGTATGAAATAGCTGTTCTGTCTTTCACATCTAAGCTGTCATTTTAGATCAACAAATATTGGCAAAAAAAACTATTTATTGCCTCTCATTTTGACATGATTATTGTGTGTACTAAAAGTCATGGCCATATTTATTCCTGTGGTGGAAAATATTCTGCATGAAATCTTCTTGAATGACCTGTTCTTAGTCATGTTTTCAGTCACTATGAGTGTGTACTACAGTAACCTGCAGCTGTTGATCTCCTGTCAGGTCACTTATGGGCAAGTTACAAGACATATAGAATAGATATATATCTATCTATATATCTATATACAAATTATATTTTATCTATCTATCTATCTATCTATCTATCTAGCTATATATATATATATATATATATATATATATATATATATATATATATATATATATATATATATATATATATATATATAAGCTCTCTTAGACATTGCTTTGGGTTTATTTCAAATGCAATGGACACAGAAGGAAAAAGAAAGGGAGAGAGGTGGGGCAAAAAGTTTAAAGGGAAAAGAGTAAAATATGAGAGGGAAAGAAGGATAAGAAAACACTCTAGAAGTCTGCTTCTACACCTGCAGAAACAGCATGAAAAACAGAGAGTAGAATTCAAATTCAGTTCAATTTAAATATACTTTATTGATTCCAAAGGGAAATTAAATGTTGTAACTCATGTCATTAAAGAGTTACTGTCGATGGTGATGGCTGTGGGCAGGAAATATCTGTAGTGCTCTGTATTACAACAAATTTGAAGAAGCCTCTGACTGAAGATACTGTTTTTCAATGACAGCCTCATGAAGAAGATGGTCAGGGGTTTCCATAATTTTCTTGATTTTTATGTCAAATCCTTCTTTGCAACATAATCTCCAGAGAGTCCACAGTCGTCTCAAAAACAGAACCAGCCTCCTTATCAGGTGGTTAAGACTTTTTAGGTCCCTGGCTCTGATACTGCTACTCCAACAGATGACGGCAAAAGAGATGACACTCTAAACAACAGAAGATATGCAACATTTTGCTGCAAACTGTGAAGGATCTAATCTTCCTCAAGAAGTACAGCCTGTTCTGTCCCTTCTTGTAGACACCTTTACTGTTGAGTCTCTAGTCAAGTCTGTTGTCAAGATGAGGTATTTATATTCCTCAGCCACTTCCACTTCTTCTCCCATGATGGAAATAGAGTTTGATCTGACCCTGTTTTTCCTGAAATCTACAATCATCTGATTTGTTATGTTCACATTCAAGATGAAATAATTGTTTCCACACCATGCCACAAAGTGGTCCACGGGGTATCTGTACTCAGCTTCTTGTCCGTCTCTGATACACCTGACAACTGCAGAGTCATCTGAGTATTTCTGTAGATGACAGGAGTCTATCTTGTGCTGGTAGTCTGAAGTGTACAGAGGGAAAAGGAATGGTGAGAGTACAGTCCCCTGTGGTGCTCCTGTGCTGCTGACCATCTGGTTAAACTCATAGTTCTTCAATCTCACAAACTACGGTCTGTTTGTCAAGTAGTCATTGATCCAGGTGATTGTTGAGGCCTCTATCTGTGTCTTCTGGAATTTCTGACAAAGCAAATCAAGCTTAGTTGTGTTAAATGCACTGGAGACATCAAAGAACATGATTCTCACAGTGCTTCCTGCTTTGACAGTAGGTATGTTGAAGCAAGTGTATGATGGCGTCTTCAACTCCACGGCGATAAGCAAACTGCAGGTGTCCTGATATGTGCTGGTTTGCTTACTCAGATGGGCCAACGGGAGTCTCTCCATGACCTTTATGATGTGGGATGTCAGGGAAACAGATCTATAGTTGTAATGACTGACATAAGAGTTTTCTTTGGTACAGGAACCAGACAGGATGTCTTCCACAACAGTAGAACTTCTCCATTGGTCAAGCTAAGGTTGAAGAGGTGTTGCAGAATCCCACAGAGGTGCTCTGCACACGCCTTCAGGATTCTTGGGTTGACACCATCTGGACCTGCAGCCTTTGTTCCAATTCAGTCTCTCCAGCTCCTTCTTTACCTGACTTCTAGATACAGAAAAGTGGGAGGGGGAGGCAAACGGAGCAGCAGCATCTCCTGATTTGGTTGAAGACATAACATTTGAGGTTTGACAGGAAAGCTTTGGGTCAAAGGAGGGTGGGATGTCTGTTTGCCTGGGGACAGGAGGGAAGGATGATAAGCTTGTTCCTGAAATAAATCTGTTAAAGAATGTGTTTGGCTCATTTGCTCTTTCAGACTTCCATCGGTCCGATCCTCCTTTGCAAGTATAGCACATTTCAGCCGCAAGGCAGTTTAAAGTGCTTCACATCATAAAAACATCAATCAACTATACAGCAAAAGCATCAAAATCATCAAGCAAATATACATGAAAATCATCAAAATCAATGAGAAAACACCAATGCATTAAAATCATGAGGATCATCAAGCAAATAACATCAAGCAAATAAAAATATAGTTCAGTGTTCTACTTACTACTAATCAAAGGCAGCTCTAAACAAGTGGGTTTTTAGCCTTGATTTAAAGGAACTCAGTGTGTCGGCTGTTTTGCAGTTATCTAGAAGTTTGTTCCAGATTTGTGGTGCATAAAAACTGAAAGCTGCTTTTCTATGTTTGGTTCTCGATCTGGGGATGCAGAATAGAATAGAACCAGAGGACCTGAGTGGTCTGCAAGGTTGATACAATGACAACAGGTCTTTAATGTATTTTGGTCCTAAGCCGTTCGGTGATTTATAAACTAACAGAAGTATTTTAAAGTCTGTTCACTGAGCTACAGGGAGCCAGTGTAAGGACTTTAGAACTGGGGTGATGTGCTCTATTTTCCTGGTCTTAGTGAGAACATGAGCAGCAGCATTCTGGATCAGATGCAGCTGTCTGATTATTTTTTTTTTTTTTTCAGCAGATATGTGAAGACACTTGCAAAAATCAGTGCAACTAAAGATTAATGCATGGATGAGTTTCTCTAGATCTTGTTGAGACATTAGTCTTTTAATCCTGGAAATGTTCTTCAGGTGATAGAAGGCTGACTTTGTAACTGTTTTTGTGTGTTTCTGAAGGTTGAGGTCTGAGTCCATCACTCCACCCAGATTTCGGGCCTGATCACTAATTTCTAGTTGTAATAACTGAAGCTGCGTGCTGACTCTCAATCGCTCCTCTTTCAGCCTAAAGACAATAACTTCAGTTTTGTTTCTGTTCAGCTGAAGAAAGTTCTGGCACATTCACGCATTGATTTGTTCTAAACATCTGTTCAGTGGTTGGATGACTTCAAAGTCACCTGGTGACATTGTAATGTAGAGCTGTGTATCATCTGAGTAGTTATGGTAGCTAATCTTATTACTTGTTATAATCTGAACTAGTGGGAGCATTTAGATATTAAGTAGGAGGGGTCCCAGGATTGAACTTTGGAGTACCTTGCATGTGACTTATGTCTGCTCTGATGAGAAAATGTCTATTTCTATTGACACGAAGAAATCATTGTTCTTTAGGTAGGATTTGAACCAATTAATTACTGTACTAGAGAATCCAACCCATCTCTCCAGTCGCTTTAATAATATATCATGGTCAACAGTGTCAAATGTTAAACTGAGGCCTAACAGAACCAACACTGTGGTTCTTCCACAGTCTGTATTTGTGTGGGTGTTATTGAACACTTTGACAAGGGCAGTCTCAGTGCTGTGGTGAGCATGAAAACCGCAATGAAAGAGACCAAAGCAGTTTGTCATTGTTAAGAAGCTGCTTAACTGTTGAAACACAGCTTTTTCAATAATTTTGCTGATGAATGAAAGGTTGGAGATTGGCCTGTAATTCTGCCATAGTGATTTGTCAAGATTGTTCTTTTTTAACAGTGGCTTGATAACTGTTGGTTTTAAAGCCTGGGTTAAAACACCAGATGAGAGGGAGGAGTTTACTTTTTGAATCAGGTCAGATGCAATGACAGGCAAAACTTTCTTAAGGAAGGCTGTAGGTAGGATATCAAGACAGCAGTAGGAGGAGCTTAATTGTTTCAAAATGTCTTCTAAGTTTTCATGGTTGAGTTGGTGAAATTTGGCTATTTTCTCTGCATTTGTTATGTTTGGGCATAGCATTGGTACTGGATTACGAGCGGATGAGCAGATTAAACCTCTAATTTTTTTAATTTTTTCTGTAAAAATGTTGGCAAATTCATTGCAGGCCCTGGTAGAGTGGAGTTCAGGTGTTACAGTCACAGGTGAGTTTGTTAATCTGTCAACTGTGGCAAACAAGGCGCGAGCATTGTCGATGTTTTTGTTTATGATTTCCGCAGAGGATGTTTTCCTTGCATGTTTTAGTGATGAGTGATAAATTCATAGCCTCTCTTTGTAAATTTCATAGTAAACATGAAGTCGAGTTTTACGCCATTTACGTTTAGGGCTTCGACAAAGGCTTCTTTTGTTTCTTACAACTGGAGCATTTATACACATAGATTTCTTCCTAGCAGTGTCATGTTCACTAGTATGTGATTGAGGACCGAAATGCAGTGAGGCAGAGGCAATGAGTAGTTCTTGAAGATTTAATCAAAAAAAGATGAAGAAAAACTACAAAGTCCCTAGGAATACAGGAAGCCAGAGCAGAACAAAAACAGGAGCCAAAAATGGGGAATAAAGTCAATAAGTGACAGGAGGAACCAGCGAGGAGTGGGAACAAGAAAGGAGCTTAAATACTGGGAGTGTTAATGCTCGAACAATGACTGGGGCTGATTGGCTAACAGATGGCAGGTGTGGGGAAAGAGATAAGAGAGAGAGACAATGGCAACGGGGGTGAGGGAGAGTAAACAGAGGAGCAAGGAAAAGGAATCTAACAGTAACGGAGGATAACTAGACAAGGAATAATAACTAGAATAACTAAGAAAAGTCTGAAGCAAAGTAACACAAAAACAAGACTGATCCAATGAAAATAAGACACAGGACAGGAACCATTAAACATAACTAACAGAGGGAAAATAAGAAATTAATACAAAGAAATGACTGAAGCAAAAGTCCAAAGGAAGGGAACATGACAACCAGACACAACCTTCACTTCAACAGGAGCAATTAAATCGATGATGTCTGAAATCTTAGGAAATGATCAACTGACTCATCTACTGGGTTACACAATTGGGGTCGAGGAGTAGATTTGATTAAAAGTTTCAGCTGTGTTGTCTGCAAAAAAACGTTTTGTAATATCTGTTTTACTAAGCGAGTCAATGGAGATTGTACTTTCAGAAACAACAGAAAAGTGAACAGATAGAGCGATATTAATTACAGAGACCTTTGAGATATTTACACCCTCACTGATAATCAAATCCAGAGTGTGTCCTTGATTATGTGTCAGCTGTTTAACATGTTGAGTTGAACCAAAGTTTTGAAGTATATCATTCAGCTTTTTTGCCTCTCTATTGGGTTGTCAACATGGATGTTAAAGTCTCCCATAATTATTAAACAATTATAATCAATGCATATCATAGATAACTTCTAACTAAAGTCATTGAAAAAAAGTGTCACATATTTTGGGGTTTTGTATGGTGTTAGTGTCAGAGTTCATTTGTGGCCTTTTACCTCAATTCCCAAATATTCAAAAGAGTCAAAATTGCACAGGGAAAGCTTTTTACAATTTTGTGAATCATGAAATATTGTAGCAACCCCTCCATCCCTCTTATTCTTTCTATTCTCACTTAAAAAATGTAATTAGGAGGCACTGATTCAATTTATACAGGTGTTTCATCGTTATCAGCCAAGCATGTTTCTGTAAGATACATAACATCAATATTATGCTCAATAATGAAGTCATTAACTCGCTGAGGAGGAGGGACAACCTCCCCTCTCAGCTCCATTTCCAGCTGGAGTTGATGGCTGCTTATCGATTTGTTTTGGAACATTGTATGACTGCTGGGTTTCAATAATGGTCCACTTATAAACACCTTCATTTTCAGATTTCCAACAGTGCTTAGGTTAAAGTCATTTTTTCAGAATTTCAGATTTTGCTTAGCCAGATTATTAGCTCCAATGTGAATTATTAGATTATCAGTGCTTGGCTGATCAGTGGTTAATGGGAATATTTTCTCATTTACATCTGACACTATCATTTGGAAAGCAGATTATCTTTGTTCTCTTTGAGCTACAAAGACGATCAATTCCATTTACTGCTGAATCATCGACAATAAGAGTTTTTGCCATTAATTTTGATTTCTGAGTCACTTTAGGAAGGTGGTTGTTTTGGTCTTGTCTCATACCTCTTGTTGATGTTTGGAGGAGAGGTGTCCGTCGTAGCAAACCTGTTTTTCAGTGGAATTCCAGTGGAGTTCAGTGGGTTGTGTGTTATGGCTTGAGCTGGCTGATTAGTCCTTGGTACTGGAGTCAAGGAAATCGGAATCATGTCAGCTTCAGCTGCTTGTTTTTTCTTTGGTCCTGGTGTTGATGAGGCGATGTTTTGGCTCAATGCTGGCCATGCTGTATCATCAAGGTGAGGGGTCCGTCACGTTAGATGTCTAGTCAGATCCAAATGATGAGATTCATTTTTCGGCTTAGCACCAAGACAGTTCCAGGTGGGTGAGCTGCTTGATGAAGTGCTCGGAGGCTATTTTTTGTTTTGAGGCATCAGTAGAGTTGTTTCATTTCCAGAACCTGTGTTGATCTTGACATTTACCTCCAGTTGAGAAACCCTCAGTTCTATTGATTAAAATCTTTGTATAAAACTACTAATGTCTCTGTTGTTGATCAGAGGCATCTTACTCTTGCTCATCTTGGAGGTAGAAAAAATAGGGCAAAAAGTAAAGTAAAATAAAAAAAAAATCCACAGTCCTTAAATCTGAAATAATCCCATTATGAGACAATGTAAGAGTAACTATAAAAACTGGATATATTAACTTAACCGGTCAAACTATCAAATTAGGATGAGAGAGAGCAGGATAAGATGTTCCTTCTTCCAAGGCTGAAAGTGAGTAAGGATGGGTTCCTCCTTTTGCCTGTGATCTTCTTCAACCCATATCATACATCTCTGATATTGTTCCAGTTTACTCTTCAGCTTCTTCCTATACACCTCCTTGCTGTCTCTAATCTTGACTTTGAGCTGTTTTTGTATAGTCTTCGATAACTCTCTGTCTCGCTCCCCAAAAGCTTTTTCTCCTGTTTAACAGTTCCTTTAGCTCAATGGTGATCCAGGGTTTGTTATTAGGGAAGCATCTCACTGTTCTGGTGGGGATGGTGTTGAACAGAAGTTTATATAGTCAGTCACACACTGAGTCATTGCATTAATGTCCTCTCCATGTGGCTTGCAAAGAGAAATCCAATCAGTAGCATCAAAACAACCCTGTAGGGCTTCTTCTGCTTCCTGTGACCACTTTCTCACAGTCCTTTTTTGTTACAGGTAGTCTCTGGACAAGGGGTTTATATTCTGAGCAAAGTAAAACAAGGTTGTAATTTGATTTACCCAGAGGAGGTCTTGGTTTGGAAATATATGGATCCTTGACATTTTTGTAAAACAAATCCAATGTCTTGTTTTCTCTGGCAGAGCAGCTGACAAACTGTTGAAACGTTGGCAGTGTAGGAGAGAGTGAGGCGTGATTAAAATCACCAGGTATTGCCACAAAAGAATTGGGGTGTTGGGTCTGCATCTTAGCAACAACGGTCAATGTTAGGACTGCAGAGATGACACTTCACAGTAACGTGTACTGGGTTTCACCATCGGTTGTTGACAAGCACTGCCAATCCACCTCCTCTCTTTTTCCTGCTACTCTTTAAATCTCTGTCTGCCCGTATAGTAAGGAAACCCGGCAGAGAGACATTGGAGTCGGGATATGATCCTGCAGCCATGTCTGAGTAAAACACATAATACTGCAGTCCCGATACTCTTGCTGAGTCTTTGTCAGGGCTTGAAGTTCATCCAACTTGTTTGGTAATAATCTCACATTGCCCAGCATAATGGATGGCAGAGATGATTTGAACTTCCTCCTCCTCGCTCTCCTCTTTGATCCTGCTCTGCATCCTTTTCAACTCCTGTGGGATTTCTGTGGTATTATTTCTGCTTTTGCAATGTTAATCAGCTGCTCCCAGTTGTAAACCACCCTGTTGCTATGGTTACGCATCATAACAAAAGAGCAAAATATAAAAAAGTATTGGGGAAAAATCAATCCAGCTTCACAGCATCCAAGACAAAAAGGAACAGTTGACCAAAAGAGCAATTTTTTTCACTGAAAAGCATGAATTAAATTTTGAAAAATGAAAAAATCTCAATAAAAGTAACACAGCTTCTCCAACGTGCTGCCACCCTGAGTGGCGTAATTCGAGAACACAGAATAGAAACAGTCTTTATTCTGTATTCTGGTTCACACAAAAAGTTCCAGAAGTGTTAAAAATATATAAAAACAAGATTAACAACAATAAAAACAATAATATTTTACCAAAAGTATACTGTGCAGTCATCAGAAATAGAGAAAATTGCACTCATGATCCAAGGGATGTGCAACTGAGTTGGATGAGTTTTTTTTTAAAATGTACATAAAGTGCATGTGTATTAAACATAAAAAGACAACACCCTGTTAACCATATCAGTGCAATGGAGAAAAATAAATGTGTAGAACTGAGAAACCACAGTGACAAACATATGCATTTTTAATAATATCACCATCACTGAAAAGTACACAGTTCTAATTAATACAAGATATATTTAATGGCAACTGCAGCCCAACATAGAGTGTATCTGTAAACACCTGTGAGTGTGTCTGTGTGTGTATGAGTGTGTTTGTGTATATAAGGTTTCTCCATAAGAATGTTGCGGGTGTGAAGAACAACAAACCTGCCCCCTGATCTCCTTTATCTGTTGGTTTGACTGTTGGAGAAGGTACTCCGCTGTCTGTCTGGTGTATGGTGGAGGGGGTGGTCCAGTTTGTCCATGATGGATGACAGTTTCTTCAGAGACCTCCCCTCCACCACAGTCTCAAATATCTCCAGCCTGAGACCGGTCACAGAGCAAGCTCTAATCGTGTTTAGTCTTTGGGTGTCTCTGATGCTGCTCCCCCAACAAACAGCCACAAAAAAAGACTAGAATTGCAAGCAGCTATCACAGGTTCCTTGCCCGACCCAGCAAGTCCGAATCAGCGAGTCCCCCCCACCCCTCCTTTCATGTGTCCTATCAGAAATTGACTTTCCCAGTTCCTGTCCACTCAGTCTGACAGTAGCTATTTTGTCAATAAGACCAAATATATTGGTCTTTATATTATATATAAATATTTCAATCTCTCGCCATGCAAAGCTGGTAAAGGTTTACCCTAGACTTGCAGCTATGATTGAAGATACAAGGTATTTGTATGTCACACTTTTCAGATTTGCATTTATGAAACCTTTTTAAATCATATTTTTTCCAGGGATCCCCCAGAAAACTTGCTAAGCCCAGTAGTAGGGCACTAGGGCAGTCCACCAGCAAAACATTTACCTTTTTTTTGTATTAAAAAATGGTAAAGGTTGACAGGAAACTTAATAATATGAAAAGGTAATTGTGGTATTTTGACATTGTTGACAATACTTACACAACTATAATCTTAGAAATAGCTAACACAAAATAAGTAATTAATATACCACACACAATTATTTTGCACTTCAGTTAAATTCTAATTGAGTAATCAGCTATTGGCTTGGTTTTAAAATAAGCTATGGAATGCTGGTCACATTCAGAGCCAGCCTTAGGGATAAAAGGACTTAGCAGGTGCTTAGGGGCCCCCAGACCTTCAGGGGCCCTCATAAAGGCTTACATTTTAACATGTACTATAGATTTAAAATTTTAACATTTGTTTATTGAGAATGACAATGCTAACTGTTAGGTTCAAACCCCTAACATTTTTATAACACTGCATGGAAAGAAAGACACAGACAGTTAAATGTAGTTTTACTCGCGAGGAGAGTGCCCCAGAGACGTACTCAGTTACAATCTCCGACACACTCTGAGATACGTCCTGGCTCTCATCGCTTTTTATTTTCTCAGGTTGCCCTGGTTACATGGGAGTTGCAGCTTCTATGGGGTGGGAAACACAGACACATTCATTCCCAAGCTGCAACTCGCTGATTACACTACAAGGTCACACTTAGTTACATATCATGCTCTGCTAGGTGCAATTCACATGTTTATCTTCGTGAGAAGAAGATGTCTCAAACTTGTTTACCGCATGTTCTGTTCCTGTTTTATCTAGGTGCAGTTTCACAACACGATTAGTTACTATCAGAATTTGTTCTAGTCACGTTTTATTAGAACAAACATACTTATAATATCATGAATATAAAGTAAATGGGATAACAAGTATATACATAATTCCAACACTAACACTTGATTTAATGGTTTTAGCATAGACAAATTCAAAGTTTTAAATTGTTTAACATTTAAAAATTTAAGCAAGTTAGCAAGTTTACTTTGGAAAAATGCAAAAAACTAAATTTTCATAGTTTGAATGTTGTTGCCATAGCAACAATCTGATGCTATGAGTTTAATCTTTGTGTTTGAGCTTGGTTTGTTCACAAATACATCTAAGCAAATAATAACTAATTATGACTGATTGCGTTTAAGCTTGGTCAATTAAATGTGGTCCCCTCTCTCAGATTCCACCAAATCTGTACTGAAACACTGTTAGTGATGGTGATGTTTTTGGGCAGGGCAATATATGTTCTGCTGTACTGTATCTTAGTAAGACAGAAACAAAAAAAAGACAGCGGCCAATCCGCTGTCTTCGAAACGTAAATACTTCCCCCGTGTAATTTAACTCTGGCTCTGAGTCGATCATATGTGGCAGTTATCTGATACCGTTTCCGAACCAGAGCTTGATATAACCTAGGATGTTGATGGCTCCATGTGAGAGCATTGGGAATTATTTTTCTGACGGCTCAAACCTTAAGTTTTCTAAATTTTCTATCTTCAGCCACGCTGCATCCATTTGGTTTACCTGACAAGCCTAGCCTTGCTACTCACCTCTGATTGCAGGACACTGACATAGACAGATGGATAGCTGGACCGGCCAATCAGAAGGGGGATCCCACCCGTTACTATCTCTGATTGGTTTAGACCATGATAAGGGAATAATGTGTGTCTGCAGTGAACCTCAGGGAGACTTTCAGTGTCGCGGAGAATTTTTTGTCTAACCCTCCCAACAACTGGTTGCACCTGGTGCGACCTGTGTTTTTTTTTTTTCAGGTGCACTGCTGAGAAATCCAGTTGCAATTGCCACCAAATTGGTCACACTCTAGAGCCCTATAAGCTAGTTATTGTTGTTGTTATTTATTGCCTGTTGAATTACACGGTCAAGCTGGTTAAAACTGTAAACAAAGTAAAACAAAATTGCAATACTTAGAATAGTATATAATACTCAAATCAACACAAACTTAAATCCCAGATTTAGATCTTTAAAATAAACCTTATCACCATATCACCACCAAAGTTATGCTTGCTTTAACAAACAAATTATAAAGCACATAGTTTACCACTTGAACACCTTACAGAAGTGGTCTTGGTCCAGTGTTGTTTTACAGTACACATCAGCATATTACATAACAAGCAAGAGCAAGCATTGTGCTGCTTCTGTAGCAAAAAACCATACACATCATGTAAGTACATAATGTCTATATAAATAACTCAGGAAAAGCATTTTCGTTAGTTTACCATAGACCAGGGCTTTTCAAAGTGTGAGCTGCACGCCCCCCTGAAGAGTGCCAGAGTTTATCATGGGTGTGCAACATGAGGAAAAAAACAAAACATAAAAAGTTACTGCAGAAATTTAGCCAACTTCAACAAGCGTGTGACTTGTTCATTAATTCAGTCACTGCTGGTGCTGTTGTAAAAGTGAGTTGCTCATTTCTGGCTCTGCATGGCTGAAGTAGAGATGCTTTTTACATTCCAAAACTCAATGAAAACTTAAGATGGAGTTACCAATTCAGCTGTGAGTTGCTTGACATTCAGGTTGTTTGGATTCTTTTGTCAATGGTTGTTAATTTGACTACAAGGATCTGTTTGTAAGTCCCATTTTGTCTATTATATCACTGTTGTGTTCACAGAGCAGAACTCCATAGTGGAATTTGCTTATTTTGATACTTTTGTATATAAAACTATTTAAGATTTTGAAATTGGGCTATGGGTTAGTTTTGGTTAATGTTTTTAGGGTCCTTAACAATTTGGCTATACTGACATTGACACATTTGTTATTTTTACTGTTTTTTTGTTTTTGTTTTTTTTTTTTTTTGTTTTTGTTTTTTTTACATCTTTTGAAATGGTAATGCTTGTAGTATTCTTAGTGAAGTGCCTGATACCTGGGCTTATTTTCAGTTTATGCTAACAGACTGTATTTATGCATTTTTAATGCATGACTTGATGTTTATTGCACAACAATGATGAACTAGAAAATTTCTGAAGAAATTTAGAAGGGGCCTGTCAAAGTGTGCGTGTCGGCGGGAGCCTAAACAGGTGTTTTGATGATAACAATCAACAACAATGCTAAGGTTATGTACAAGGAAGTTGGTAGGATGTTGAACATCACTGACATGTTGACTAACTGTGACTTAGTCCACTCAGGGTGAAAACAGTAGTGCATAAGCTAAAATTAGCTAAAATGCTAATGCTATCTTAAATGCTATCAGTAGCATGTGGGGTATGAGTAGCATGTGGACTTACATTGACTTACTTCATTCAGCATGCTAAACATAGCCAATACATGAAAAATGAGCAAAGATGCCTATTATAGCTGTAAGGCTAACATTAGCATGAGGGCTATTACTAGTATGTGGAGCAACTAACATGTTGATACTACCAGTAGGATCTCGGTTGTCACTATAATGCTGATTAACATGGTTTTATTCCATTTAATATGGGTGTTTAAGCTAAAAGTAGCTAAAATGCTAATGCTAGCTAAAATGCTATCAGGAGCATGTGGAGTGTCACCACCCTATTGACTAACATCGACTCAATCCATTTACTATGCTACACCAAATTGTGATTTCAAAATAAGGCTACAATGCTCATTTTAGGCATAAGGCTAAGGTTAGCATGACGGCTATCACTAGCATGTAGAGCGGCTAGCATGTTGACACTACCAGTAGAATGTGCGTTATCACAGTTATGTTGACAATAATGGACTTACTTCATTTAGTAAGTCAATATCAGTCAATATCATGTTTTTATATTAAACTATGCTAACATGCTAATATTAGCTTAAATGCTACCATTGGTCTGTGGGCTATGACTAGCATGTTGTCCCACTAGCATCTTGACACTACCATAAGAATGAGGGCTGTCATGCGCATGGATCCTTGGTCCTAATCCAACATCCCAATATACTCTTTTCTCATCTTAAAACACAGTGTAGGTAAGGTATGAGGCTTTTATTTTGAAATTTTCAGTGAGCGTCATTTTAAAAGGCCAGACCAATCCCATGTGTAACACAGTTTGAGTCAAACCTGACATATTTTGCCCAAAGCTGCAGTTACCTGCTGTATAAAATGTGAAGGCTTTTATTTTGTAGGGTACATGTAGCTCTTATTTTGAAAGTCCACTGTGGTTGTCAGTTTGGGCTGGTCAGGTCTCATGACTCAAGTCAACAAAGTCCCTTAGCAGAGCGGCCATGTTGCTTTTAGGCACCTTCTGCTCCCAAGCTGGAGCCCTCATAGATCAAAGCTGTGGCTGCCCCACTCAGTGTTTTGTTGCTATGGTAACTAATGTCCCTCTGCCAACTGACAGTGACACTCACTTTGGTGCAGAGAAAGTTCTAGATGTCTGAAGCAGGCAGCCTGTCTGGAAAAAGTTTTCCGAACAGCTCCTTCCCGTTTGGGAACCGTAAGAGGTATCGGAAAAATTCTCGAAGCAAGAGCGAGGGCCGTCTTTCGTCTTCGTTGGTCCCGCAACTCACATCTGTACCTCATTCAGAGCGAGAGCAGGGACGAGCGAAAGATGGTGTGGGAAAGGTGGTCACATCATTAAAATGGCATGAAAATTAATGGCCGAATGTCCCCTTTACTCTCCCGCGATAGTTCGCTCTGAAGCACTGTGACAGAGAACCGTCAGCCCTAGAAGAAATTCGAAAACATTTTCTGAGAGCCAACGAGCGGTTCCATGTCATGTCCGCAAATCATGTCATTTGAGCAATATTTGTAGGCGTCACGGCGAGTTGAAAATTAATCTGGGCTCTGAAATCCCCTTGCTCCCACACTCTAACGGAGCGACAGTTAATTTCAGTTACACTAAAAAAAAAAACTATAAAATCATGATTTTTCCTAAAACTTTGGGTCGCTTAGAGGCATGCAGTGGAAAAACCGTCAGAGGTATCAACATACCGTCTTCACTTATGAACACAGCACGGACGTATCTACAAACTGAGATTTGAATGGCGTTTGTAGGTGATACCATGATGACAGTAAATCCTCAAAATTAGTGGGTTTTTAGGATTTTTCAGGACCTCGCTCCATTGACTTTACATGAGGTTTTGGGGGGGAGGTTTTTCGCGAATTACGTCGCCATGGTAACTCGAATCGAAAAGTTGAGTAATAGCACACATCTCCAGATCAAACCGCACGTTTTGATGTATATATTGTGGGGGTGCACACTACAGTTCGGGCCGCATTAACGCAGACGGAAGAATAATAAATAAAAAGAGACGCCTTATTAGGTGTAGAGTAATAGGTGCCTGCTATGCATTGCATGGGAGGGAGTGCATTGCACTGCTCTCCTTTGCATTTCTATGGCAGGCCCTAATGAATGATTGAACAAGCTAATTTGTAATTAATGTAAAACTTACGTATGAATGTAATACTAGGTTGAATGGATGGAAATTTGATACATTACTAGTAATTATTTGATTTGTTAACTACTGATTGCAAACTGCACTTTTTGCTGTTAAGAATTGTGAGCTGGTAGGATAACATTTTATCAAACTGAGTCAAACTGTGATTGCTTATTTGATGTCCATTTATTAATTAATTCCTTCAATACATTTTTGCAATTTATATCAAGTTTTTTGTTCATTCACCACAAACTCCTATGACAAATCCACCAGATTCAGAAAATTCAGAAATTACTAAAATCTGAAAATATTCCCAAATAACTGAATGTGAGTCTCCTTTTTACTGATTTTTTTTTTTATGCTGTTCTGTTAATGTATAAATGAAGAAAAAAAAATTAAACATTAAAAGCACTTACTCTCAAAGTTTCACCAGATGTTAAACAAAAAACACAGATCCTTACCAAACTTAACAGAATTACTAACCCTGATGTGTTTCACTGGTGTGACCAGTTTAGTTAGGATTGTCAAAGGATTGTGGAAGATACACACATTTTTGTTAAACACAAGCGTGTGAAAAAGTAGAGTGAGACATTTCAAGATACCGCAAAACTTAGAGCAGATTCAAAAGAATTCAAAGAAGGTATCCTGAAATTTTGAACTTCTTTAGATAAGCGCAATTTTTATTTTTTTTTTAATTTTATTTTATTTTATTTTATTTTTTACAATTTTTTTTAAAGTTTGGAGGTTAAATGAAGCAATTTTCACATTTTTTTCAATAAGCCCCACCAACATCCGCCAACTATTACCATATTAAATATATCATGTAAGATCTATGCCGTGGGGGTATATGCAAAGTTTGGACAAAATCCCATCAGCCATTTTTGCATAGCAAATTTCTCAATTTTACAGTGCCACTTAGTAGTGGACTTTGGCAAAAACTCGCCAATAATTTTGTGACTACGTCTGCAGCAATATTTACTTATCTATTACATTCTAATATGGCAAAAATTCAAAAATCAGGGATAACTGTTTAAATTTCTTTCTTAGCTTATATTCTGCACGTTTTTATGTCACTCAGAGTTTATCCAAGGGGTCAGTTTTTGGCTAATGTAAACTTTGTTGCCCCCAAGAGAACAATATTTCCATCCAAAAAAATGTCATAAATTACTTCATCGTTGTTTTTTCTAAGAAAGTTTGCCCATGCCATTTTTGTTGATTGGACTTACAGGTTTCGAGTTATAAGTTAGGATGTGTATTTTTTTACCACAGCACCACTAGTAAGTAAATCCCCCCCAAAATTTTGATTCTGAGTAGGAGTGTGGGTACCTAACCCGGATACTAAATAAAAGTTGTAATAAGTGTTGGGGTATAGGATACAGAATGAGAGAATAATAATAACTAGAACTGCAAGCAGTTATCAAAGGTTTCCTTGCCTGACCCAGCAAGTCCCCCCTTGCCCTGCTCCTTCCTGCGCACCCTCCTACATGTGCCCTGTCAACCTCAGCATCGCTCTACCCACGTCAACCGAGATGGGAATTTTCAAGACAGCTTTCAATCCTGAAAGGTTTCAAATACAGGACAATCCTGAATGAACTCATGTTAAGAGGCTTTTAAAAGCTTGGACAGAAGTTCTTCTTCCATAAAAGCAATGATCCCAACAAGCCAGAGCTACAATGGATCGTTCTGATCAAAACATCTTAATGTTGAAATGGCCTAGTTAAAGCCCAGACCTAAATGTTACTCACATTCTATAGTAAGACTTGAAACTCTGGCTGCAGCTATTTTGCCAATAAAAACAGTTTAATATTTCAGTCTCGAGCTGTGCAAAGCTGGTCTAAGGTAAGATGACCAGACGTCCCCGATTTCCAGGGACAGTCCCCGTTTTAGATGATAATGAAAAGAACCTCATTATAAAGAAATATGTTTTGGAATTAACTTGTGAACTTTAGGTTATATTTTCAGAGTTAGGTATGAGTTTAAACATGAAAATTCCTCTCAAAAAATGTCAGTGACAGGGAATCTGACTGAGTCAAGAACTGCATGGACTGAGAATGATGCTGCATCAACCTCTTGCTCCAAATAAAAATATTTCTTTTGTTAAATATAGCATTTTTGGAATTTTATCAGCTGAGGAAACTTGTTGAATCAGTAACAAGGTTTATATTTAGACTTTGATTATACTAGGATTATCCCAGTTTCTCATCTCAAAATAACCAAATTCTAACAGTAAACCAAAATCTAATTTTATTAAATTGTAATTTTTCAGTACGTTATATATTCTAATGTTTTTGAAGGGGATTGTAATTGTATGTCTCTGTTTTAGAATAGTGAAAGACTGATAGAACACAGACTGAATGATAGAGGAAAGGGGGTACTGAGTAACCTGATAGAAACAGCCTTTATTGTCCCACAAAGGGGAAATTCAGGTGTAACAGCAACAACAGATATAAAGGTTCACACAAAACGTTCTTAAAGTGTAAAAAACATTTTTTAAAAAACAAGATTAATAATAATAATATATTGTACAAGACTCTAGCAGAAAATACTGTGCAGATTTTAGAATTAGGCATATCAGACTCACGATCCTAGGGCTGTGCAACTTAGTTGGATCACTTTTTCCAACAATGTACCTGTGCATGTGTATTGAACATTGAAAAAAGATACAGACTATTTACAATACAGTATATCAATGCAGAAAAACATGTGCAATAGCAGTAGAAATGTTATTGAAAAATGAATAAAAAATTAGGGCACTAGGGATAGAAGCTCTTCCAGAAAACAAATCTCTGGAATGTGGCTTACTCCCTCCAACTTTGACTCAGATGACAATAGCCCTCCTCCTTAAAGAGGACAAAGACCCCACCTTGTGTGACTCATATAGGCCATTGTCTTTGCTCAATGCAGATGTTAAGGTGTTGGCCAAAGTAACCGCACTCCGCTTTGAGACTGTTCTCCCGTCTATCATCTCTGAAGAGCAAACTGGGTTTACAAAAGGGAGACACTTATTCTTTAATACACACCTGCTCTTTGATATACTGTAAATCCCATCCCTGTTGGTGCCTATCATAAACCATGTGTTTCCTCCTTCGCTAATGGATACCATTTTTCATTTTGGCATGATAAAGGTATTAAGCAATTAAGTGTCTGGTCTTGCTTCTCTTGGACTCTTGCTTTTGTTGTTTTTTAGTGTTGAATTCTTATTTTCACTTATCCTAGTTTATTTCTTGTTTGTCCAGTTCTTAGGTTGAGTATTTCAGTTTATTTTAGATTATGTTTATTCTCTTGCATTTTGATTAGATCAGTCTTGTTCCTGTTTAACTTAATACAGTCTTTAGTTGTCATCTGCTTCTGTTAGATTTTGCTTCTGTCATTTCTTTGTATTGATTTCCTATTTTCCCCAGTCTAGTTTATCCCTTTGGTTTGTCCAGTGCTTAGTTTGAGTATTTCAGTTATTTTTAGATTATGTTGATCATTTCAGTTATATAGTTATCCCAGTTATTTTCTTATGTCCAGTTTTCTCCTTGTATCTTGTCTTCCTGTGTTTCTTATATTTATTAGATCAGTCATGTTTCGGTTCACTTTAATACAGTCTTTAATTATTTACCTGTGTCTAGTTATCCTCAGTTTCATGTAGATTCTTTCCCTTGCCCCCTGCTGCCATTCTCTCTCTCCTCAGTCTCCCCTCTATTTAATTCCCCACACCTGCTATCATGTACTCATCAGCCCCAACCATTGTTGCAGCATTCACTTCTCCAGTATTTAAGCTCCTCTCCTTCTCCCACTCCTCGCTGGTTCCTTCCGTTTGCTTCATGTCATTCTTCCCATTATGCCTCCTGTGTCTTCCTGTTTTTTCTCCATTGTGCTCCTCTTTGTTCCCTGGATTTATATTTTGGTTTAACTCTGGCTCCCTGCCTCCTTCAGTGTTTTTGTAAGTTTTTTGATCATCATTTTTCATTAAATTTCCTACAACTACTCGCTGCCTCTGCCTCTGCCTTTGGCTCTCTGCATTTGGGTCCTCAACGAATCATGACAATCTTTATCCAGATGGAATATTTTGTAGCTTCACCAATTTAGCCCATAAATTTGACATTCCTCACAGGTTCCAGTACTTTCAAATTTGCAATTAATTATCAAAAGATTTTCCTAATTTCCCTTTTCTACATTCTCAACCTGGGTGGTAGGGTTTGTTTCAGTTTGACCCAGCACTGAGGGTGATGATCTCAAGGCTATACAAACTGATTTAGGGTTTAAATTGTGAATCTCATTCTAAAACCAAAAATGCTTGGGAGAAGGAACTGGGAATACACCTTAGAGATGACCTTTGGAAACATGCCTTGAACAATGTGTGCTCCACTACTTCTTGCACCTGACTTGGATTAATCCAGTTTAAAGTGTTGCAAAGAATTCATTATTCCATGTCAAGGCTCTCTGAGATATACTTTATGTTGAAAATAAATATAAGTGTTGTGGTTCTCCCTGCAATCTTAGTCATATGTTCTTTCTTTGGCTTCAGGCAACCCATTTTTGGATGGGTTTTTTGCCATTATGTCTTCTACACTTGGTGTAACATTTCAGCCCTCCCCTCATATTGCAATCTTTGGGATTCCAGACCCTTCTGTCCACTTAAGTTTTATGCAAAAAGATGTTATTGCATATACTTCATTAATAGCTAGGAATTCTATGCTTTTGCACTGGAAGTCTGCAAAGTATCCTTCTGTAGCTGAGTGAATGAGGGAAACAATGTTTTTTTGAAGTTGGAAAAAAATCAAATACACATTAAGTAGACAGGTACGTTTTTGCAAACGGGGAAGCCTTTATTTCTTATTTTACAGATTTACCTGTGCTACCCAAATAAGTTGCTAATGCTGTGCTATGTATGTATCATTGCTTTGTGTGTTTTCACTGTGCCGTTGCTGGGGGTTCTTGGGGTGGAAGGGAAGTGTTTTACCCCTGTTTTTGTTAAGCTGTTTTAGTTGCCACTAAAAAAAAGGTTGGGGGAAGCATCACAAATTATACTCAGTGCCTTTGTTTTTTTGTGTGTGTGTGTTTATTGTGATGTTGACGTTCTTCAATAAAAATATTAAGGAAAAAAAAGTTAAAAGTTGACAGGAAATTTAATAATGACTAGGTAATTATGTGTTATTTGGACATTGACAAAACTAAAACACACAGCTATTATCTTAAAAATAGCTTACACAAATATGTAATTAATATACATTATATAATTTATTTGCACTTCAGTTAAATCCTGATCCTTAAGTTAAAACTGAGTAATCAGCTATTGCCTTGGTCTTGAATCAAGCTATTGTAATGCTGGTCACATTCAGAGCAGACCTAAGGAATATGAGGACTAAGCAGCTGCTTAGGACACCCCAGACCTTCAGGGACCCCCATAAATGCTTATATTTTAACACAGACTATTGATCTAGAATTTTAACATTTGTTTATTGGGAATGGCAATACTATTAAACTTGATTTAATGGTTTTTGCATAGATAAATGAAAAGCTTTAAATTGTTTAATATTTAAATTTGAGATTTAAATGAGTTGGCAAGTTTACTTTGTAAAAGCTATGTAGTGCATAGCTATAATCTGATGCTATGGGTTTAATCTTTGTGTTTGAGCTTGGTTTGTTCACAAATACATCTCAGCAAATAATAACCAATTATGACTGATTGATTTTTAGCTTGGCCAATTAAATTTGGCCCCCTCTCCCAGATTTCACCAAATCTGTACTGAAAGACTGTTAGTCATGGTGATGTTCTTAACAGGAAGAAAATAAAAATATTAATAATAAGTAAAGTCAAATTTATTTGTATAGCACATTTCAGCAGCAAGGCAGTTCAAAGTGCTTTACATCGTAAAAATAATCAAATATGCATAAAAATCATAAAGACCATCAAGAAAATATCATCAAGCAAATATAATTCAAAAATATTGATCAATGTTCCACTTACTACTACTCAAGCACAGCTCTAAACAGGTGGTTTTTTTGGCTTTGATTTAAAGGAACTCAGTGTGTCAGCTCTCTGCAGTGTGTGCAGTTTTCTGGAAGTTTGTTCCTGATTAGTGGAGCATAAAAACAGAAAGCTGCTTCTCCATGTTTTTATATATATATATATATCTCGACTGGATCAATGACTATGTAACAAACAGACCACAATTTGTAAGACTGGAGGACTGTGTGTCTAACCAGGTAGTCAGCAGCACAGGAGCACTACCTTGGTGTTCATCGAGACAACAGATTGGACTGGAGACTCAACAGTGAAGCTGTCTACAAGAAAGGACAGAGAAGATAGTACTTCTAGAGGAAGCTTAGGTCCTTCAAGATTTGCAGCAAGATGTTGCATATATTCTATAAGTCTGTTGTTGAGATTGTTATATTTTCTACCATCATCTGTTGGGGTAGCAGCATGAGAGCCTGGGACCTAAAAAGGCTCAAGAACCTGATAAAGAAGGCTGGTTCTGTTCTTGGGATGAATGTGGAACCTCTGAAGATGATGGTGCAAAGAAGGATTTGACATAAAATCAAGAAAATTATGGACAACCTTGACCATCCTCTTTATGAGACTATCAAAGAAAAACAGAGTGTCTTCAGTCAGAGGCTTCTTCAAATTTGTTGTAAGAAACACCACTACAGGAGATCTTTCCTGCCCACAGCCATCATCATCTACAATAACTCCTTAATTAAATGAGTTACATCAATCTTTAATCTCCCTTTGGGATCAATCAAGTATTTTTGAATTTAATTGAATTTCTTGACTGTACATTATATTTTCATCTACTTAAATGCTTCTTTATTTTTCTTACTGTTATTGTTTTGAGATCATGGGTGGGTGGGTGAGTTTGGGGAATATGAGCCAATAATTGATTTTATGTCCTATTTCATCTTGTTATATTGTTATGCTGTATTGTTTTTACTTTTGAAAATGCACAATAATAATACTAGGGCCTGCAATGAATTTGCCAACTTTTTTACAGAGAAAATTCAAAAAATTAGAGGGTTCATCTGCACATCCACATGAAATCCAATAAGGATGCGATGCCCAATCATAACAAATGTAGACAAAATGGCCACATTTCAACTATTCAACTATAAAAGCTTAGAGGAAATTATAAATCAATTAAACTCCTACTACTGTCTTGATATCCTACCAACAACCTTCCTTAAGAAAGTTCTGCCTGTCATTGTATCTGACCTGATTCAAACAGTAAACTCATTCCTCTCATCAGGTGTTTTCCCCAGGCTCTAAAAACAGCTGTTATCAAACCACTGTTTAAAAAAAACAAGCTGGACAAATCACTACTACAGAATTACAGGCCAATCTCTAACCTTCAATTCATCAGCAAAATTATTGAAAAAGGTGTGTTTCAACAGTTAAACAGCTTCTTAACAATGATAAATCGCTTTGATGTCTTTCAGTTCAGTTTTCATGCTCACTGGGACCGCCCTCGTCAAAGTGTTCAATGACATCCACACAAATACAGACTGTGGAAGAACCACAGTGTTTGTTCTGTTGGACCTCAGTTCAGCATTTGACACAGTTGACCATGATATATTATTGAAGCAACTGGAGAGCTGGGTTGGACTCTCTGATACAGCTGGTTCGAATCCTACCTAATAAACAGGGATTTCTTTGTGTCAATAGGCAACTTCTCATCGGAGTGGACAAAAGTCACATATGGAGTACCCAAGGTTCAATCCTGGGACACCTCCTATTTAATATCTACATGCTCCCACTTGCTCAGATTGTAACAAGTAATAAAATCAGTTACCACAACTACGCAGATGATACACAGCTCTATATCATGATGTTACCAGGTGACTCTGGACCCATCCATGCACTGAACAGATGCTTAGAACAAATCAATGCGTGGATGTGCCAGAAATGCCGGCTGAACAGAAATAAAACTGAAGTTATTATCTTTGGACCTAAAGAGGAACGATCTAGAGTCAGTGTGCAGCTTCAGTTATTACAGCTGGAAACTAGTGATCAGGCCTGAAATCTGGGTGGAGTAATGGACTCAGACCTGAGCCTTCAGAGACACATAAAAACAGTTACAAAGTCAGCCTTCTATCACCTGAAGAACATCTCCAGGATTAAAGGACTAATGTCTCAACAAAATCTAGAGAAACTCATCCATGCATTTATCTTTAGTCACATTGATTACTGCAACAGTGTCTTAACAGGTCTGCCTAAAAAGTCAATCAGACAGCTGCAGCTGATCCAAAATGTCGCTGCTCGCATTCTCACTGAAACCAGGAAGATAGAGCACATCACCCCAGTTATAAAGTTCTTACACTGGCTCCCTCTAGCTCAGAGAATCAACTTTAAAATACTTTTGTTAGTTTATAAATCACTGAACAGCTTACCACCAAAATACTTTAAAGACCTGTTGTCATTGTATCAACCTTGCAGACCACTCAGGTCTTCTGGTTCTGGTCTGCTCTGCATCCCCAGAACCAGAACCAAAGATGGAGAAGCAGCTTTCAGTTTTTATGCACCACAAATCTGGAACAAACTTCCAGAAAACTACAAAACAGCCAACACACTGAGTTCCTTCAAATCAAGGCTAATAACCCACCAGTTTAGAGTTGCTTTTGATCAGTAGTATGTAGAACATTGAATTATATTTGCTTGATGATCCTAATGATTTTGATCCACTGATATTTGCTCAGTGATTTTGATCGTCATGTGTATTTGCTTGATGATTTTGATGATTTGCTGTACACTTGACTGATGTTTATTTATGATGTGAATCACTTTGAACTGCCTTGCTGCTGAAATGTACTATACAAATAAACTTCACTTGACTTCCTAGTGAGGTATTTAGGACACATTCCACCAGGAGGAGGCCCAGAAGAAAACCCAGGACACGCTGGAGGGACTGTGTTTCTCACCTTGAAACACCTTGAAATTTCAATGAAGGAGCTGGCCCAAGAGGCCGGGGGGCGGGAAGTCTTTGCCTCACTGCTTAGGCTGCTGCCGCCAAAACCCGACCCCAGATAAGTGGAAGATAGATGGATGGGTTGTTTAATAACATGAATTCATTTGGAATGTGTGTACCTGACTTGTAGTCTGTAATATTTGATTGAATTAACTGTTTTATAAACTGCCTTGTGACAACATGTACTATGAATTGGCTCTATATAAACAAACTGAACTAAACCTGTTTCTCTTTGAACTAAAACAACATTGTGCAAATTATATTGATTTGAAGTAATTTCAACTTGACCCATATTCACACTTTTACTTAAATTAAGTTTGCGACTATTTTATTTCATTGAAAAGGCAAACATTTAAGCTAATAAAAATCTTTGGAATAAATTGATGCATAGAACAGCGTATTAACCTAGAATAATTTCAGTCGTCAATATAAACAGCTGCTAAGACTGTGTAGGATAGCATTTGTGTACCTGCAAAAACTGCTGATCATGCATTTAGGGAGAGTTCTTGAAAGACATTTCAAAATTAGTACAGCAGATAATGTTAGGAAAAAACTATGTTTGTCAAAGAAATGAATTAGATATGTGCAGAAATATTAAACTTGCATGTTAATATACCTCTGTCTTCTGCAGAGTGGACCTTTGGTAAAAGTCACATATAGATGATTTTTTTTTGTGACATTGCAAGATGTTATATTACAAATAATAAGCCAGCTGTCCTGAATAGAATAGCTATTTCATGTATAATTCAATTCTTTTCTCTCACTGATAATTTTGCAGAGATCCACTAGTAAAAAACAGGTTCTTGTGATTATTTAAATTAGCTACTTTATTTTAAATAATTTACATTTGTCTCTAGACCCACATGTGCTAACATATGAGAAAGTTGTAAACAGTGCAGAGAACTCTAGCAATGATGTGTCAATTTCTATGGAAACTGCTGTGTTACAAGGTCAAACAAACTAAAGATTATTATCCTATCTTTGGTGTTTGCAACTGTCAAGGTTAAGCCTGGTGATAATAGAAATTTAATAAACACTATATCCAGCACCTTGACCTCATAAAACCTGACAAAACATCCTTCATTTATTAATTCTTACATTGAGGACTGCAGTTTTAAGTTGGCAATAGCTAATTTTCATAATTTACCAGCAGATTCAGGCAGTTTGCGTCTTTGTGACTGCTGAGTCACGCATGTGGACAGGCATGTGCACGTGTTTGCACAGCTATAACCAGCCTTGTGCAGCTATAACCAGACATAACTGATCCTGAATAATAATGCAGTTCATTACTTACTAAAAACTATTGTTCATGAATTTAAGATGCCTTATTAAAATAAAATGGCCCTCAGTCAATATTATCAATAAAAGTAAACGTAAAGATAAAATTTAAAAATGTTCAGGGATTACTGAGCAAACTTTACAGAAAATTAAGAAGTTAATTCAATTTTTAAAATCCTAGGGTTTAAGCATATGAATTTCTGACAGAGAAATTTTTTTTTTGAGTTGCAGAGAATTTTTTCTGACTTGAACACCTTTAAAACCCTAGTAGCTCTTTGTTAATGTTTCTTACTATGCTTGAAAACAGCCCGCAAATAGACCAGTTGACGTCACACAAAAGGATATGATGCTAAATACTGATCACAAAATCATGTCTTGTGTAATCATTGTCAAAAGTTCACCTTTTTTCCAGAAGAAATCCTGAAGACTTGAAGATTATCTGTCTGTCCAGACAGGCTTTTGTCTCAGATATTTTATGGAATCTGTAACAGTTTTGCACGTTTCAGTCTGATACTTTAATTATGTATTATGCCTTTTAAATATTCAGGTTATTATGTATTTTAAATATGATGCATAAAATAATCTATCTGAATCAACAATTGTATAGAATTTACAGTATTTCAGTATTTATAACAAACACAAAATTAAACAAACTAGCACACATAGATATGGTTGGCTTGGTTGACTGAAGCCTATTTTATTACTCTTATCCATCATGATTTATTATTGCTGTGTCACCAATATTATTACTATGAGGAAAGGTTATTTATTTAAAGGCTGCACTGTTGCCTTGCACCAAGAAGGTCTTGGCCTAAATCCCGACCATAGATCTTTCTGCATGTAGTTTGCATGCTCTCCCTGTGAATGTGTGGTTTCTCTGTGTCCCACAGTCCAAGAGTATACAGATAAAACCATATATTTACATACACCGAATAAAAAGACACATACACATTTTTTCTCACTGTCTGAAGTTACATCAGACAAAATTTTTCTTGTTTTAGGTCAGTTAGAATTACCACAATCATTCCTATTTGCTAAATGCCAGAAAGCTTTTTTTAAAGATTTTTTTAATCACTTTCTTCAAATTCAAAAGTTTACATACATTTGGTCAGTGTCAGGGATAACTGTCTTTTAAACTGTATGACTTGGGTCAAACCTTTTGGGTTTCCATAAACTTCTGACAAGACAATTATTCCTGATACTGACCAAATGTATGTAAACTTTTGAAGGAAGTTACAAAAAACTCTCTAAAACATGTTCTCACTAAGTTTTCTGACATCTAGAAAATAGAAGTAATTTTGGTAATTCTAACTGATCTAAACGAGAAACATTTGGTCTGATGTAACTTCAGACAATGACAAAATTATGTGTATGTTTCTTTTTATTTGCTGTATGTAAATATATGATTTCAACTGTATGTCAGTTTAGTTTCTCTAAATTGCCCTGAGGTTTGTGTGTGTGTGTGTGTGTGTGTGTGTGTGTGTGTGTGTGTGTGTGTGTGTGTGTGTGTGTGTGTGTGTGTGTGGGTGGGTGTGTGTGTGTGTGTGTTTTAGCATTTCTCACCTTTTAAGGCCCATTTTTCCAACAAATACTTATGCTCTGCTTATGGGGCCCAAAGCCCAGGTCCCATAAGTAGAAGTGCTGTTTTAGGGCTAGGTTTAGGACTAAGGTGTGAACTGATTTTAGGGTAGGTTTAGGGTAAAGGTCAGTGCTTGACTATAGAAATGAATGAAAAATGAATGAAAGTCAATGTAAAGTCTTTGAGAATATCAAAAGACATACTGTGAGTGCATGTGTGCACACATGGCAATCTGTCTAGGGTGTTACCTGCCTCTCGACCAAAGAGTGATAAGGACTGGGTGCCCCCTCCCCAGCGACTATGCAAGGAATTCACCATATCTGAAAGTAATAAATCCTTTGTTTCATTAATCTAGTACCTAAGGCACATTGTAACAAGGAAAGGCTATAGTCTTCAATCAACACATGCCTTTCTACATGTGTTTTTATACACAAAAAGGAGAAACAGTGGTTAAAAAACAATGTTTGAATGCTGTAATGTCACAATTGCAGACTATATAGCATTGGATAGCCATGTATAAAGGAAAAACAAGAGCCTAGCTCAGCTGGAATGACCAAATGTACTGTTTGAGAAAAGACCTGGAGCCCCCTCTGGTGGATAAAGTTTAAAATGGCAATTTTGCAACCTCACTCTAAAATCTGCTTCCAGCCTGCAACTGTCAATGCTAATATCTCTGGTTAAGGTACCACTACAAACTGGTTTAGGTCTTTGCTTGTTTTGTATGGTAGTACTGAATGTGATCTTCTTAGATAACAGCCGGATGTGTAATACATTACTTGTCTTCTGCCATATGTTTTAATACATTTCTATTGATTTCGAGAACGACAATTACTGGTCTACAAGTGGTCAGTGTTCTAGAGTCCAGTGACTCCAGTAAAAAGGCACTGACACACCATTCATTACATCAAGATTTAATTTCCCTTTGGGATAAATAAATATATTTTTGATTTGATTTGATTCCCCCCTGCAAGCCTGGAAATTAGTAGGCTGGAATTGAAGTTCTCAGTGTGCATTGTATAGTGTCCAGCTTTGGAAAATGTGGAAATATCTCCATGTCCTTCACAAAATAAGAAAATGTCAGTCATAAAATATTTCAGCTGTGTTGTAAATCTCATGCTGCTTCCCCAATTAAGTTGGCTGTGACTCAACAGGAGAAGTGGTCATCTTGCACATAGTTTGTATTTAGTTGAAACCAGATATTTACATTCACAAACATGTTTTTCTCACTGTTTGAGGTTAAGTCAGACCAAACTATTTATATTTGCTAAATGGCAGAGAAACTTTGAAAATGTACACACATTTTGTCAGTATCAGGGATAATTGTCTTTTAAACTGTATGACCTTTTGGGTTTTGTTCCACAAACCCTCTGATAAGTTAACTGACACATCTGAGTTCATTAAAGGAACACCTGTGGATGTATGGTAAGGCCACACCTGTAACACAGTGGTTTCTTGTTTGACACGATTGAAAAGTCAAAAGAAATCAGCCAAGACTTGTGGAGCTACACAAGCTTGGTTCATCCTTATGATAAAAATTCCAGATTCTTGAAGGTGCCATATTCATCTGTTCAAACAGTTATGATGTTTGGACATGACATCATGTGTATACTTGCAAATACTACTCAGGAAGGAAATGGATTCTGGGTCTCATAGATGAATGTATTTTGGTCCAAAATGTGCAGATTGACCCCAGACAAAAGCTAAAGACCTTGTGAAGATGCTGGCTAAAGCTGGCAAAACAGTGTTGTTATCCACAGTGAAACATGTCTTTACTGACATGGGGTTAAAGGGCTTTTTAGCAAGGAAGAAGCCGTTCCTTCAAAAGAAACATAGAAAGCCAGATTGTAGCTTGCAAATGCACACAGGGTCAAACCTTTTGGGTTTACTTTTGGGTTTCCATAAACTTCTGACAAGACAATTATTCCTGATACTGACCAAATGTATGTAAACTTTTGAATTGAAGAAAGTTATAAAAAACTCAAAATTTCTCACTATGTTTTCTGGCATTTAGCAAATAGAAATAATTTTGGTAATTCTAACTAACCTAAAACAGGAGAAGTTTGGTCAACTGTAACTTCAGATAGTGAGAAAAAATGTGTATGTGTCTTTTTATTCAGTGTATTTAAATATATGGTTTCAACAGTAGATCAAGGTTACAAAATATGGCGGTTAACATTTTTTGTTGAAAACCCAGGACATAGTTGAAATTGTTGTTCTTGCTCCTTCAGACATTTTAGAATATTTTTGAAAATTTTTAATGGAATATGTATTTTATATGAATTTATATAATTTGGGTGTGTACTGCCATTATTGTTTGATGTAGCAGATAACTATTTTTCATCAAAACACCATAGAATATAGGGGACATGGAATTATGTTTATTTAATTTCAAATATAGTCAGTCATCAGGGAATATTTGGGGAATTTTATGATCAATGATGGATATTATTATTTAAGTCTGCACTGGAAAAATTGTGAAATCACGGCTTACAGGATGTTGAAGATGCATACATAACTGGATTTTTAATAATAGGATTTCTGCTTTTTGGTGTTGGCGGTTACCTGGCATATTGAGAAATTCGGAAAACATTGGCAACTGTTCTGGCTATTTGAGGCTACCCGGTATGTGTGATGGAATATGCTGAGTGATCAACACTCAGACTCAGATTGCTATATGGGGAGAATCGCAAACTAGATACTATCCCTGTACAGAATCACAGGCTAGTTGTGGTTCTTGAACTCACTAGTGGGAGGTAATAGACCTTGGAGAAGTTGCAAGCTCGGCTTGGTGGAACTGACCACAAATTTTGCTGTTTAGATTCACCATTGAGATGTACCAGTGAGACTTTAAGGCAGATGAAAATTTAAGGAGTAGGTCTAACCCAAAACAATTGTTATCTTAATCTGGCTCCCCTGTATTGGCCTTGGACAGCTGGCTATCAATTTCTCCTGGATGTGAACAAGACGCTCTGCTCCCGCTACCCACTCCAGGACCCACCCCTCCCCCAACTCCACTGTCACCCATTTCATATGTTTTATGTTTTATGATGCTGTCTGTAAGTTGCTTTTTTGTGCTGATGTGTTTTTTGCAATCTCACACTGTGTCCTGTTAAGGATAAAGTGTGAGATAGTGTTCTTGTTTCTCATTTAATGAAAGGGCAGCGCCTCCACATGTCTGCAGCCTCAGGCACCTGTCTACCCATGTTCTGTGTTTGTTTTTTTGTTCTCTTGGACGGGCTGTGCTGAAATGTAAGAAGAAATGTATTCTTCTTCTTCTAGTGGCAACACCTTTAAAGAGTAAGTACTGTCCTGAAAACTTCCAATTTGGTCCATATGCTAAGAGACACAGTGAAGCCAGGCTAGTGGAATGTGGGAGCAGAGTGCACGGAGAGGGATGGGGCAAAGGACATACTTGCTGAGTAGGGCTTGAAACCCATTGATAACTTCTTGCAGTTCTATTTTTTTTTTTTTTTTTTTTTTTTCAGCACAGCTGATCCTGTCATTGATAGTCACCAGACAGGAAATGGAGAGAGACAGGGGAAAGACATGCAGCAATGGTCCCAGGGTCAGTAATCAAACCCAGGATGGCTGTGTCGAGGACCATATCTTAGTTTGGAGCATGATTTGTTGCTTTTTGAGATTGTTTAGTCAATTTCATGTTGTCAGACAGGATCTATTCGCAGGATGTTTTTTAATTTAGTGGGTCAGATGAAAATCAACATCATAATTTATTGTTCTTAACTTTTCATATTTACTTGAGTTGTGTGACATAAACACAAAAAAAGAAAAAAATCTGCTTGGTATCTAACATACATGGTATCAACCTAGTGACAGTAAGACCACAGTAAAGCAGGACTCTCAGATTTCATCATGTCACATCTCCTACATTAAACTTCTACACTCTTAAAGAGTTCTTTCCTTCTCCTACTGATCAAATAATGGCTCTCCATCCTGCACTGTCTCTGTCTCCTGTTGTATATAGCCCCTGTTGTATTATTTATTTGTTTGCTATACTTGCCCTCTGCAGTATCTTTTAATCCCCATCTTGTCCCAGTGTTCCAGAATTCTGTTCATCTCTTATACTGCAATATTTTAACTTTTCTCTATGCCTGCTATTATTTCTATGTCCAGTGAGTAATTTCTGAATCATTCTTGAGCTTAGATCCTCCAAATAATGACAAGGTAACAATAAGTGAATGATCCCACACTAAATAAAACCACAACAACTGTGGTGGCTTTAGTGATCCTCTATGCTGTAGTCTGCTGGGCTTGTGGAAACTTGTACCAAGCTTGTGCAGCATAGTCAGGTAACACTGATGACCGCATCAACGTACACTTGCTGGGCAGATTAAAAAAAACTGTGCAATATAATAGAAAATCTAAAATATTTAACATAATTTTCCTTTATTTAGTGAAGGAGTAGTGAATGTGACTACCATCTTTCTAGCCAGTTATGTCTGGAAACCCAAAAATATATGAATAGATAATGCTTGAAGTCTCAAAATGTGATACCAACTATATTACTGCTTTTAATGATATCTGTAATTCTGTGGAGTTTTTCTTTTATTAGTCTTGTTGGGTCTGTGACTAGAAAACACCACAAAGGGTTAGACCTACACCTACACCTAGACTTCCTAAACCTACAACAGATGTAGTCTGGTCAAACAGTACTTCTGGTGGGGGAGCCATAATGATGGCAGAATCTGTGGTTTCAGTGTCAAGAAAAGGTAGTTCTTGGTTATTAACCTTGAGGGACCACCTTGGATATGCCATTGTCCTGTTGTCCTGGCCTCTCTGTGGGGTGTGTCCTTGCTGCCAGTTCTTCTCCCAGTCTCCCGCTGGGTACTGTCCCCCTGGGGCAGCTTGCGGGTTTGGTACCTGCATGGGAGGAGAGAAACCCCTTCCCCTCCCCTTGTATTCTGCACAATGTGAGGGCATCGTCCTGGTTGGTTGCAGTAGAAACAGACTCCTCCCTGCAGTCCCCTTGGTGTACCACCCCTTCCTCCGCATCCTCTCATCCATCCATCCACCCCCTCCTTGCTGAGCTCCTCCCCCGTAGGTACCTTGTTCACACCATTGGTTGAAAGACCTGTATCCATAAGGGTTAAAATACACATCAGGAGGATTAGTGGGTTCAGCAGCTACCATAACCTTCCTTCACGTCACCACTTTTTTCTTTTTCTCATTAAGTTCTTGTCTGGCCTTATTTAGTTGCAGCTTCAGCAGTTGGATCTGCAACTCCATGCCCTCCTTCTCCTTGGCATCCTGGGCCCTGGTCAAATAATGAATTAAGTGTTTCCCCCCATTTAGCAGAATCAGTCATTTCAGGATTTTCTTTCATTGTGTCACTTACTGTTTGAGGAACACCTTTCAATATGGCTTCTCTAAACCATTCCCTCTGTGCTCCCTCCTTACCTGAGTGCCAGGCTGTATCTGATCCATACTTCCTTTACTTTTTCTAGAAGAGGAAAAAAAAACACACCCTTTGGGTTGCTGCTCCAGATCCCATTGAAACTTGGGAACAGCAGCAGGTGTGGGCAAAGGATACTTTTCTCTGACAACATCTCCTAATTTAGATATCACATGTGTCAGTTTAACATCAGGATAAGAAATGGTCCCAGCAGTGGTTTCTGTTTCTGCAACATTGGTGCTGGTCACATCTGCCCAAAATGGCCCTGAAATCGCCTAGCGCCAGAATCTGACCTCCGGTTAGTTGTTCCAGAGAACTCAACCACAGTGCTTCTCCTACAGCAATGGGTGGAAGCCTATCCACCATGGCCTGAATATCTCCAAATGCAAAAGGTTTGTACTTTGTTCCTTGTGGGGTAGACAACAATGAGTATGCCGATGGTGGAGGCTCCGTCTGCTTTGTATCTCAGGCAATATTCATGTTCCTGCCTGAGGAATGCCTCTCTAAGCCTGAACTTTCTGTCTCCTGTTCCTGCACCTTAGTTGGCCATTCATCCATTGTGATCAGCAACCCTTCCTCCATTTCCTTTACATCTCTAACCTCTGGAATCCATTTCCCCTTAAATGTAGCAGTTACTGTGACTGAGGCATGCTGACCCTTTTTCTCTGTGGAGGTATAAGGATAAGACAATGCAACAAAAGGTGGCACTGATCTTTCCTGCATCACTGAGGGAGTGATAGAACCAGACTTGTCTGATACAGCTAATGGTGAATGGCAGAAAGAACCTTCAGATAGAGAAGAGCCACCATAATCTGACTTGCACACCCTGAATCCTGTACTCTCAATCTCCTAAGGCAAAAAAGGATCTTTGAACATGTCCTTGCGAGGAAGTGGTGGTGGGGGAGGTAGTGGATGCTGCACTGACTCCCTTTCATTGCTGAGATATCTGCTTCAAAAGGATTATAGCTTTTAACAGGAGCAGAGGGGTGGAGCGCTAATGTGCAAGGATCCACTGAATACATCTAAAGATGGGTACATGCCAGTAGCAGGCACTGTTGGGGATGCAGGTGGTGCATAAGGTGGAGACTGAGTAGGTGGGGTTTGCACAAGCTGGTTTTCACTCTGTTCTTTCTGTAAATGATCAGTTCCCTGCCATAAAACTGCCAGCTCAGACCATTTATTTCTATCTTCCTCATAGTCTCCTTTTTCCTTCTTATGTTTCTTGTCTGTAGCCATCCAGCTTTTTCCTCCTGCCTCTGAGCCTCATCCTACGTTTTTTCACCAAAGTCAATGCCCAAGCGGCACTTTGTCAGTAAACTGCTTCCCTTTTTCTGCCAAAGATTCCAACCTTGTTTGACCTCAGCTGACTGCTTTTTCCTTATCCTTCCCCATGTCACTGTATCCTAGAACTAAATTGCTAATTTGGGGTTTCCAATTCTCTGGGCCCTACCCATTACCATGAGTTTCCCTGTCAAATTCACCTTCCATCGTTTTTATGCACATATTTTATACTGCAGTTCACACTCACAAGCACTCCACACTCGCAGCCTTCCGCAGCCAGGCACTCACTCTCACTGCACCCAGTTCTTTTATGGTTTCACATACTTCTTGTTGCAACTCATCAGAAAAAGGCTCCTCATATCCCCGTGACTCTAACCCACCAGCCAAACGGCTTCGCTCCCTCATCAGAGAGCGGTGGGGTTGCCAAACCTAGGACACATTTTTAAACCAGCATTTCCTCTTATAGCGCCATAAAAACCATAACTTATTTCATAAAAATACCTTCATTAATTTCATTGCACTCTGAATTTGGGAACGTTGCACCTCAGACACAAACACCCTTGATTTAAAATGCTCAGTTTGCAGAATTAAACAGGTTTCTGCTTACCTGATTCTTTTTGGGTTGACTCGAGAGTTGTATCTGGAACGCTCTGCTCGTTTGTCCTAATCAATACCTTCTCACATCCCGGAACGAACCCCCAAATCTCTGTTTTCCATTCTCACATCAACCAACTCGGGAGGGACAGGGGACGGGGGACGGGGGACGGGGGAGATCGCCAACATTAGTAAACAAAAGCACCAGGTTGAATATGCCTGAAATTGTTTTTCTTTTAAAAAAAAAAAACAAAAAAAAAAAAAAAAAAAAAAAAAAAAAAAAAAAAAAAAACCCACACACTGTATACGTGTGTGGTTTTTTTTTTTTGGTTTTTTTTAGAACAAGTGCTTTGAGTCACTGAAGAGCTGCCTTGTAAACAAAGGCCCAGTGCACTAGAGGTAAGATGCCAGTATCCTGAATCTGGAGGACATTTTATTCTAAAGGAATAGGTCAACCTGAAATGAAATAGAGTCATCCTCTGTTCTACTTAAAATCTCTTTTAAAAATATTTGTTGCCAATGCATTGACAGTGTCTTTTTTTGCAGACAAAAAGAGGACAGTTGTTTAAACACTATCGCCTAAAACATGGATATTTTAGTTGGCAACGACCTATACCATGTCTTCATATGGATCACTTATGCGGTTTCAAATCACTCAATGCACTCAAAGTGCACTTATCTATCTGGAATTCTTCAGAAATTGGCCAAACAAGTAAACCTACAGTTGTGTTCCATTGTGAGTTATGTGAATTCATGGAGCCCTCCTCTGAAGATGAGTTTTTCAAACATTTACACAGACATTTAAAACTTAGTTATATGATTTGTCAGATAAACTTAACATAACTAATTGGTATTTTAAAAAAAAAAAAAAAAAAAAAAAAAAAGCTTGGAGGTTAAGCTAATTACCAATATGTTATTACTGTAAAGTGCCAATCAACCGTTGCCTCTGCCCACCACTAGCTGGGGCTGCAACCCCATTTCCAGCCCCAGTCACTGCAGTCTTCCTGATAAAAGGGGAGTCTGATATATGAAAGAGCTGTCTCTGATGACAAAGCACTGGTGTTCAACTTGCCTACCGATTAACTTAGATGGATTGTTCCACGAATATATTGTGCATATGATACAATTAAAGTACAACCTACAATGTGTGCTGAGCCTATGTTTAATCAATTGAAACTATCCTCAACTGTAACAGTCAGTAACTTGTTTCCTGCAAACTTTTGAATGCTATTTTGAGCCTAATTTGTTCATCCACTTCTAGAAACCAGAGGTGACAGCAATTCGCACCATTGTACGCCGAGGTCTCCTTGTTCTATTTGGTGATAATCCCAGTGACTTCTACATGACCTGCTTTGTAAATTTTAATAGGAGCACACACAATATGGGAAAATGTGTTTACCAGTTGTGTTTACATTGACAGTGAGACAAAAACAGTAATTCATGGAGATATTTGGTATTAAGTACAAACATTGGCAAGGGTTGCTAGTTAATTGACAGTTTGGTGTTTGCTAGCAGGGTTAAGTTACTAGTATAGCTCTGTGAAGTGAGAGTTAACAAAGTGAGAGTTAACAATATGGAGATTGTTAATCTCCAAAACTGAGTTATTTAGGTCCAAGACCTCGTACATCTTTTGTTTTGTTGGGGTGTGATTTGGAAGGAGTGCTTTGGTGCATGTTTTCCTCCTGATTGATTTTAGTGCAATGGCTGACTTCCAGCTGTTAGCATCACAACTTAGCTTAGCACAAATTACAATGAATACTTTGTTAATTTTTAACAAGCATCCTACTGACTCTTATCTACTCCTATTGCTTGTGCTGGGCTAAGCCATGATGTTAAGAGCTGAAAGTTAGCTACTGGTGTACAGACCCAAAATTGCCCAAGTATTTCTTTAATGCATAACATCAGCAGGACAGAGGAAATGGGGACAATTTTAAATTGACAGTTTAACATTTCCCTGTTTTTTTAGTTTCATCATAGGATTGTGACACTGATGAATCCTGGGCACAAGCATGTCAGGGTGCTGACTGTTGTCCGTGAAGATGTGCAACTCACTCCAAATCAGCTCCACCTTCACCCAGTGTCTGCCATCATTGTTGAGGAAGATATTGTGCTAAATGATCTCCAAGATCTACCTGAGGCACTTTGCCTCTTGTTTAGATTGTCATATGCTTTACATTTGGACTACCCTAAAGCCATGAAAAACACATTTGGCTTCCTTCAAGGAGTGATGCTTGGCTTGGGAGAGAACAAACTCCCACCAAAACGGCAAAGTCTTAAAAATCTTTTGTTGAGTAAGAATGCAAATGTACCCAAACATTGTGTGGGTAAATGTTCCTTCATGAATAATTCCAGTCCCCAGTGTTGATTTACAGCTTGTAGATAAGAAGAGAGAATGGTGTGAAAGAAATATAGATATTGCATATATGGTACAAGAATATGTTAAGAGAAATTAATACAATTACATGGTATCATTTACTGATGGATCTTTTGAACGAAAGATCCAGGGACTAGACATACGGGTTCAAGGGGTATTTATACCAGAATTTAATATAGAAATATGTAAAAGACTTAGTGATAAACTGTCTGTATTTACAGCTGAGATAATTGCAATAATCTTAGGGTTACATTGGATAGAGGAGGTAAAACCTGATAGGGCATTCATTAGTTCAGACTCTACAGCAGCATTAAATAGTATAATTTCAAAAGAAACAGCAAGAAGTGATTTGTTGATGGAAATATTTCTGTTACTTTTAAGAATTCAAAGAGCTAGAACTGATGTCCAATTCTGTTGGGTTCCTGCACCTGTTGGTATGGAGGGAAATGGAAAAAGCACATGAGATTGCAAAGAGAGCAATGGAAATTAAAAATGATGAAATAATGAATGTTCCGTTTGGAAAAGGTGAGGCCAGATCACTAATAAGAGCAGTAATGAGGGACAAATGGCAGGAGAGATAAGACAACGATATTAAAGGAAGACATTATTACAGAATACAGAAATAAAATTAAGGTGAAAGTCTTTAAAAGAAAGTGCAGAAGAGAGGAAGTGGTCTTCTCAAGATTAAGGTTGGGGCATACTGGACTAAAATCAACTCTTTATTTAATGGATAAGTGTGTATCTAATGAATGTAATGTTTGTGGTGTCCCTGGGGATGTTTAACATATTTTTGAGATGTAGTAAATATGATTATGAGAGGAGTATAATGCGTGATAGGACGTATGAGTTGGGACGGGGTTGGAACCTGGAAGGAATATTAGATATTAATGAAAAAATAAGTGAAAGGTGTAAAGCATTATTTGTATTTGTAAAAAAAAAATTCAGGTTTAATTCACATTATATAGAATTTTTTTTTTTTTTTTTAAGACTGTAACAAGTATATACCCTTTGATTACACCCTCCGGTACAGTAGGTGGCGATATGCACCTAAAACGTTGGTTGCGATTCGCCAGTTCAATCAGAGCAGCAGAAGAAGAAGAAGAAGAAGAAGAAGAAGGAGAAGGAGGAGGAGAAAACTGCACCGTTCGTTCAGATTTAGAAAGGTTTATTGCTAGCCTGCTCCAGCCAGTCTGACTAAAGAGTGCGCGTTGGGGAGACAACTTCATGCAGAAATGAATTCATTCCCACCGAAAAGGTCCTACAACAAGCTGCCCGTGTGGATAGTGGAGGACCACCACCATGTAAGGGTGTTTTTCTTTGGTCAATGACTACAGCACCAACATATGAAACTGATCGAAAAAGGTGAGGCCAAATCAGCAATAAGAGCTGCAGTGAGGACATATGGCAGAGAGGTGGGACATCGATACTAAAGGAAGACTTTATTACAGAATACAGAAATCAATAAAGGTGAAAGTCTTTAAAGGAAAGTGCAGAAGAGAGGAAGTGGTCTTCTCAAGATTAAGGTTGGGGCATACGGGCTAAAATCAACTCTTTGTTTAATGGCTAAGTGTATATCTAATGAATGTAATGTCTGTGGTATCCCTGAGGATGTTTAACATATTATTTTGAGGTGTAGTAAATATTAGAGGAGTACAATGCGTGATAGGATGTATGAGTTGGGACGGGGTTGGAACCTGGAAGGAATATTAGGTATAAATGAAGAAATAAGTGAATGTGTAAAGCATTATTTGTATTGCAAAAAAACGGGTTTAGTCCATATTCTGTAGTGTGTGTGTGTGGGTTTTGTTTTGTGTTTTTTTTTTTTGTTTTTTTTTTTGTTGTTGTTGTTGTTTTTTTTGTTTTTTTAGAATGTAAAAGAGATTACACCCTCCGGTACAGTAGGTGGCTATATGCACCTAAAACGTGGGTTGCGATTCGCCAGTTTAATCAGAGACGAAGAAGAAACTGATCGAATACTGCCAGATGCCGTGACAGCAAGCAGCTACACTGTTGAAATACAAACCTTAAAAAACGCATCCTTACTGACCGCTATCTGAAAGAAACCCAACAAGACTCGCTCACATACTCAATCATGTCAGTGAAAACTACGATATTCTAATAACTACGATAGTAAAATAACTGTGTGTAAACTCTATACATTGTTGCAGGTGGTGCATCACATCTACCGAGCCATTGCATCAAGACATCTCCCGCTCAACAACATCAGGCTGGTTCATTTGGACTCCCATCCTGACCTGCTTATCCCTGTCAATATGCCTGCAGACACAGTGTTTAATAAGGAGAAACTCCTCAAGTATGAGCAGCAGAATGATTGTTGAACATTGTTGTTTTCACAACTTTGATTAGAGAAATCAATTTCAAATCCATTGGCACATTTCAGTGCAAGAAGAAGAAGTAAACTTTAGTGGCATCCCTTCCTTGTCTTTTATAAAGCTAGTAGTTCACCAGGTCACTTTTCCGTTTTCTTATGGTAAAAATGCATGCAATTTGAGAGTTAAATGCACACATTTTGGTTTGGCACATGCAAAAAAAACTGAACTTGTCTCTCGGTGCCTTATTTGTTCTAAACTACTGCAGAGCAGGTTTATGTTTTAACTATGTGCATTTGGTCCAGACTTTTAAGAGCTATCAAGACTTGTCACTACTTTTCAAAAAGTAATGACACCTTTTCTGTATGTTATAGTTTGGCAAAGCACAAGAACCTGATCTTTGAAATAAATTGGCAGTAGAGAAACTGGGACTGAATCATCTGGGAGCAAATGCCATTTAATTCTGTTTTAAACTGGTACATTTGCTTTTAGAAAACTTTTAAAGAAATCAGGCTTGTTGTTCAAAGGGTTGTGGGGGGTTTTTTCTCCCACTCACCCTCATTTTGCTGAATCTGCTCAGATATTTGGATGGTTGATTTGATTACCACTAAGTGTTTAATATTTTTTTTTCTTTTTTAGTGAGTTGAGTATAGAAAACTGGATCATGCCTATGGTATATGCTGGTCATCTATGCTGTGTGGTGTGGCTGCATCCTTACTGGGCTCAGCAGATCAGAGAGGGAGAGCACACATTTAATGTTGGCAGAGACTCATCTACCACCACCATCAGGTAAGATAAGCACTGATATTAAATGGTTATTTCAACTTTTGTTGAAAGGAATGCTTATTTATTATTATGTTAGTCTAGTACAGGGGTCTGGAACCTGAGGCTCCAGACCCACAAGTGGCCCTTTGGTCCCTCCACTGTGGCTTTTTTAAAACAAAATATGAAATAAGAAAGAGTGATTTTTTTAGCAGTTCTGTATGTTTTTGTGCAATATCTGCATAGAGTATCTGCAACAGAAGGACAGCAATGGTATGAAGTTTTATAAGGTAATTTAATGTGTTTTTAGCTTTAAATTAGGTGCTTTACATTTTTCAGCAGGCTGCATATCTTTCTTTATTACCTTCATTCATCTTTCCATTATTATATAAGGCATCACTCACCTGGCCTCATTTTACAAAATTACGAGGGTTTTTTTTCTTTGCAAAAGTTAAATGATTCAGTTTGTCATAAAATCTGAATATAGAAATAATTTTTAGTTTAATTGACTTTGCTTTCAAAACAAAAGTTTTCATTTAGTACACTCTATACACACACACACACACACACACACATATATATATATTTTTATATATATATATATATATATATATATATATATATATATATATATATATATATATATATACACGCACATCTCACACAAAATTAAAGGGAACACTAAAATAACACATCCAGATCTCAATTTATTAAATATTGTTATTGAAAAACTTTATTATTAACACAGTGGAATTGATTGAGGAGTAAATAACACAAAAATTATCAATGTAAATCCAAATTGTTATACCATGGAGATCTGGATTCATACTCAGTATGAGAGTGGACAGTAACATGACAGGCTGATTCAACATCAGTGAATATTCCTAAAGACGAGTCTAAATGAGGCTCAGTATGTGTGGCCTCCACGTGCCTGAATAACCTCCCGACAACGCCTGGGCATGCTCCTGATGAGACGGCGGATGTTCTCCTGAGGGATCTCTTCCCCGACCTGGATTAGAGCATCAGTTAGCTCCTGAACAGTTCGTGGTGCGACGTGGCGTTGGTGGATTGACTGAAACATGACGTCCCAGATGTGCTCAGTTGGATTCAGGTCTGGGGAACAGTCAGGCCAGTCCTTAACATCAATGCCCTCATCATTCAGGAACTTCACACTTCAGCCACATGAGGCCTTGCATAGTCATGCATAAGAAGGAACCCAGGGCCCACTGCACCAGCATATGGTCTCACAATGGGTTTGGAGGATCTCCTGGTACCTTATGGCAGTCAGGGCACCTCTGGCTAGCACATGGAGGGCTGTGCGGCCATCCAAAAAAATGCCTCCCCACACCATGACTGACCCACCACCAAACCGGTCATGCTGGAGGATGTTGCAGGCAGCAGTCTCCAGACTCTGTCACGTCTGTCACATGTGCTCAGTGTGAACCTGCTTTCATCCGTGAAGAGCACAGGGCGCCAATGGTGAAACTGTCAATTCTGGTGTTCCCTAGCAAACGCCAATCATCCTGCACCATGTTGGGCTCTAAGCACAGGCCCTATATGTGGAAGTCGGGCCCTCATACCACCCTCATGGACTCTGTTTCTGACAGTTTGAGTAGTAACATGTACATTAATGCCTGCTGGAGGTCATTTTGTAGGGCCCTGGCAGCAGACCTCCTGTTCGTCCTTGCACAAAGGATGTGGTAGTGGTCCTGCTGCTGGGTTGTAGCCCTCCTATGGCCCCCTCCATATCCCTGGTGTACTGGCCTATCTCCTGGTACCTGTTCCATGCTCTGGACACTGAGCTGAGAGACACCGCAAATCTTCTTGCCACCACTCGTATTGATGTTTCGTCTTGGATTAGCTGCACGACTTGAGCAACTTCAGTGGGCTGTAAAACATGGCTCATGATGCCTCTATGCATGACAGCACTGACAAAATGAAAAAGTGACTAAAACTTCAACCAGAAAGGACAAGAACAGAGAAATGATCTGTGGTCAGTATCTGCAGAATCACTCTTTTATAGGGGTTGTCTTGCTAATTGCCTCTCATTTCCACCTCTTCTATGTTCTATTTGCACAGCAGCAGGTGAAATTGATTCACAATAAGTTTTACTACATAACTGATGACCTTGATTCCACAAAGGTGTGACTGATTTGGAGTTACATTGTTTTGTTTTGGTGTTCTCTTTATTTTTTTTTGAGCAGTTAGTACGTCCGTACATACGTACGTACATACATACATACAAACATGTGTTTTGCGGTTCTTGACAAATTTTATTTTGTAGCAGCGATGAAGAGGTGGCTCAGTTGCAGACATATGAATGAAAAGCATGTCTGTAAGTGACCACCTGTGCCTGTATTTACTCCTCTGTTTGCTTTTCTCTTTGATTCAATTCAATTTATTTACAAAGTGCCAATTCTCAACACGTCATCTCAAGGCACTTTACAAAAAAAGGCAATTCAAACCATTAATACATACATTATTCCAATGAATTCTAGTAATCAATCAGTGCATTAAGCTCAGTTTATTATTCAAAAAAAGTTTTCTATCTAAGGAAACCCAGCAGATTTCATCAAGTTATTGACCTGCAGCCTTCTCTCCTCTTGGACGAGCATATAGTGACAGTGTACAATTAATTGCATTGTGTCGTTGACTATACAGCAATCCCTCATACCGAGCATGCATGTAGCAACAGTGGAGATGAAAAGCTCCTCTTTAACGGGAAGAAACCTCCAGCAGAACTTGGCTCAGTACGAATGGCCATCTGCCACGACCAACTAAGTGTTTTAAGAATGCAGTGATCCAGGAGTACTTTCTATGTTAGAGAAAAGTAAGAACATAATGGCTGTCATCTCAGAGAGAAGCACAGCTTAACAGATAAGCTCAGAGCCGGTTTTAAAGGTTATAGGATGAAAGAGAACACATACAGTTGGTCGCAATAAAAGCTCTGCCAATAGCAGTATCTAGGAGAGAGGCAGAGTTAAACACTAAAAGACAGAGCCAAGCGTACCATCTATAGAAGGAGCAGTAGTTCAGCAAATGCCCCATCTAGGAAGGTATTACAGCTAAACAGAATGCCTGACCAGATGTAGTTTCTATGAAGACTAAAAAACAGAGAGAACAGAAAGTTAAAAGTTATCTCTGTCCTGTTGTTACTTTGCAGGTTGACGAGTACAGACAACTACTTCCTCAGTGATGGTCTGTATGTTTGTGACGAGCAGCTGGAGAACTCAAAACCTCTCAGACTGAATATAGTCAGAGTCAATCCTGTCAAACCATCTCCTGGGTCATTTCCAGGTACCTGTGAAGGAGCGATAACATCTTTTAACTTTGAACTAGCTTTATTTGAGACAAATTTATTTTTGTGGAAAAGGTTGGGTGGTTGCAAACCCTGTTTTCTTGAGATATTTTAATTGGCATTAAAAAGCATAAAATTTAATCAGCTGATTTCTGCAGAAATCATTTGTACTCAATAATTAATGGAAAACGTTTTTCTGATGTTAAACCATTCAAACCTATTTATAAGTGTTGACCAGCTTTTTGCTTGTTTCACTGGTATTTTGACATTTTTCATAGATTAAGAGCACAGATTCATTCAGGTTGGAAGTTCTCCATACCATCACCAAAATCTCCAAGCTGCCTGCACAGATTCTCTGTCAGATTGAAGACTGGACTTAATCTTGATCTTTAGTTGACAAACATTTCTTATAATGACTCACTACTCCTGAAATTCTTTAGGTGTTAACTCTTTATAAAGTAAAGTCACAGTGGGAGTTCAGATTCTATCAAGCTGATTCTGGCACAGTTTGTTCCCCTGTTCCAGTTAATGGACACAACATCCTACATTCTTTATTTCTAAAAATAAAACGTCACTTACTTTCACTTTAAACACTTATTAGTGAGCTACCTATATTGTACAATAAAGAACATTAAATAAAGAACTTTATGTTTACTAGATTGTTAATTAATCATTTACAAGTCAATGTTGCCCATATGGACTGTGATTTAAGAAAAAAAGGGAACCTATAAAACTACAACGTTAAATGCGATGAGTTTGAAAATGTGGGTGTACCTAATTTTTTGCTGGTGCAGCTAAGAAAAAAAATTAGGCACAACCAGTGCGAAAAGTTAGTCTGGAGCCCTGAACTCAGTGAGGAGAAAATAAAGGGACACACTGTTCTTTTCATTTTGTCATTTTTCTCAGGGCTTTAAAAATACTTCCTGTAACCTAATTATAGTATTGATCACTAAGCAAGCTCTGAAACAGGTTAGGTTTTCAACATCAGTTACTATGATGACAGAGTCAAGATACTCATACTCATGATACTTAAAATTCCAAGCTAAACTTAAAGTTATGTTGATGGGCCTCTAATTCTGCTTCATAGTACAGGCCCCAGGTCACGGTAAGATGAGGTGCTCAGAGAGAAGGCAACCAGACTCTTTCTTAGTTCACGAAGATCTTCCACCGCTCATCTGAAAGGCTTCCTCAATTCTGCATTATTGATGAGGAGCCAAACTTAGGATACACCTGAAAAATACAGTATCATCTTCTGTTTTTAATGACAATAATTAAGTCAATCCTTGAACAAGCCTTTTGGATGGGAGGCGAAATATCTTCATGAACAAAAAAGGAAGTCCACCTGCTTTAAGCATTTGGGAAGTCTAAAATATTTTCCAAATATTTCTGTTTTTCTGTATTATATTATCGCTTTGTGATGTGCGTCAGCCATTAAATTTCTCAACACAAACACTTCTATTGATAATGCAATGAATGATAAACATATTTTAAGAAGTTTCACCCTCCTATTGATTTAAATTTATAACTTAAGTTGCATGTCAAAAATGAAAATGGATTTCTAAATGGAGCAGGTCTAAAAAGTGCATAGTGCCCCATTAAAATGCCAGAGTTTGTGACATAAACAATGATAGCATGATAAACCATTTTGAAAGGTTTTTTTTATGCTTTAATGTGACATTAAATTCAATTGTGCAATTCAATTGCAAAGGAAACAAGTCTGTTCATGAGAAAGACATTAAAAAAAATACCCTCGTAAACTAAATAATGATGTTCCTTGAGAGGAGTTTGATAGCTTGCCATATCTTAACTTGGGAACATTTGCCTGCCCACACTACCGTTTTAACATTTCCCCTAATCTGCCTAAATATGAGGACATGTCGACTTGTCTACAGTTTTTTTCTGGTGACATCAAGGATTTTAAAATGGATGTGTTTCAGAATTTGACTTGACCTTTACAAGATAATGAAATTAATTAGGGTGGTTAATCTTCTGGTGAAAACAGTTTTGGTTTGTTTGGATTCCTGCTTGTACTTGTAAGGTGACGCTTAATAAACTGAAAATCTTTCTCATGGTCAGGTTTTGGGTTAAGACTTTCAAATTTTGAATTGTTTATAAAGTCATTCAGCTCAGTCAAAATGTCAGTTCTTTCTCCAAAAAAAGTAACCCCAGACCATGATGCTGCCTCCACCATGTTTCAACGGGTGTCTTGTACGTTTTTCAAGTATTGGATCAGTGTAGTGTTGTTTTTGCACCTGACCTTTTCGAAATATGGCGAAAAAGTACAACTATGGTGTTATCATACCATAAAACATTCTCCCACAAGTTTTGAACTGCCTGAAGTACTTTTGGCTAAATTTTGTCAGCATAGAGGTTTTTATTGGTTTAAAAAAAATGGCCTCCCATCTTGTAATTCTACCTCTTAATCCAGAGATTTGGGGAATACAGGTTGCTTTCTATCTTTTGTTTTTTTCTTCAATTTTAGAGAAATGTTCTGTTTTTGTGATATTCTTGTTGCCCAAAATTTTCCTACTTCTTAAAGTTTTTTATTTGAATGTATGTTCTGTGGTAAATTTGATGTTGTTCTTTCAGTGATGAATGAAACCTTTTTACAGTGAGTCCGATCTGATACTTTGGAAACTCAAAGCCAACTATGCACTTGTTAGAAAAATCTTGCCAGTGTTGTGGAACTTTAATTCAGAGTAGGGGTGAACATATGACTGAATGCTAACACTGTTAAAGGGTGTATACATATGCATTTATGTCAGTAGGTTTATAAAGCCATATTTCTTACAAAGTTCCCATTTATTTTTTTTATTCTTTTATTTTTTTTTATTTTTTATTTTTTGTGTGTTTTGCATTTGAATTGTATAAACATTTGTCTATCAAAGGTGGAAAAAGTTTAGAAATGACTCATGTTCAAATTTTTAAAGTTTTGTTACTTTTTGAAACCAATAAAACCAATAACTTTCTGTCAAACTAAATAAATGTTAGAAAATAAATTGAATATTTTTATTAAATTTAGAAATGTGGTTCAATATATTTACTTTTTCATAAATTTCTTTGATGCTTTCTGATTCTCTATCTAAAACTTTCAGTTTTTCAATAGAATTAATTTATCTCATCTATTTCGCCTTTGTTTTTCTGACTCTGGGTTTCAGGTCATGACACAGAGAGGGACTCCGTGGCACATTTAGCCAAAAAAGCTCGGACAGTTCTGAGTGAGGACGGAGAACCCTCCTCTGTAACGACTCCTACACTGCTGCCAGCAGAGGGCAGCAACTTACAGGGAGAACTCAGCAATTGCACAGACTTTGGAGATGAAGATGAAGGATCAACAAGTTATGTTGTTGGGAGATTAACTTCATTTCTTAGTGAAACAGATCCATACATCCTGGACATTGATTTGGATTTCTTCTCCTGTAAAAACCCATTTAAAGAAATATACACACAGGTATGCCTTCCATGCTTGAATGTTGTTCTCCCAACAAGTTAATCAGTCTTTCTAAATGTTTCTCACCCAGAAAGCAAAGTCAATAGAACCTTTTGGAAAAAAGGGTCTGCTCCTACAACACTTACAGATAAGCCTCAAATTATCCATACCCCTTACAGATTGAGATGTAGGTTTTTCCATTCAGCCAAGATGTTAGTTTCTGATTGGAAATGAGACAGGCAAAGACAATAAGACAGTGTGCAAGGGCTTTCATTGTGGAAAATAATCATTCCTGCTTTTATTTACACCTGAAGAAAAAATAGTGTCCACATTTATTCATACTGTTATCAATAATCAAAGGAAACACATAATTGCTGACCAGCTTTTTGCATGTCTCTGCTGGTATCTTTGGCCATTCAGTTATTGCAATGAGCTCCAAGTCTTTGAGGTTGGAAGGCATAGGTGTCATCACCCTAACTTTCAGCCAGTGTAAACAAACCAAAAGCAGTGAAATATACAGCTGGATTGATGCCGGTAGTTTGATGGCTACAAAACCATGTGATTAAGGTGGAACCTGCCAAAGAACATTTAACCAAATATTAGTGAGAGTGTATGTATACATTTTAATCCGTTTTTATAACATCAGTCATGTGGAGATCAGAGAAAATTCTTTATAAATTCAAGGTTGTACATTGAGTCCACCCTGAAAAAAAATGGATACATGTGTCAATAGAAGGAAGTTAGTTGGTGTCTACATGATTCCTATGTATGTAATATATAATAATAATCTTACTGTGGTCTTGAATCAAACGTGTGTTATTTTAATCTAACCTGATAACTGTAATTCCTTTCTAGGAAGAGTATTCCATCCTTAAGGAGCTCTACTACTTCAGAGAACCCAGCGTGGGTGTTGATCAGGTCAGAAACAGTTCGTCTAACTCCTGTCAACTACAGAAAAATTGCGAAACTTGTTAACAGGCAAGATGTATCTTTTTATGTTCAACTCACTAACTGTAGGATGAAAAGTGACAGAGGAATCACCATGTTGTTCTTAAATGACAAGATTACGTTTGTGGTAAAGAAAGGTAATAGGAATGTTAAAGAAAAAAGAGGTTTCTTCCTCTGTACTGATTAACATGAGGTAGATGTATGTCTGAAGGGAGAACTGGAGGAGTGTGTAGATCGTCGTATACATCAGTTAGAAGACCTGGAGGCAGCATTTGCTGATCTACTGGAGGATGACGGAGAACAGACGGTTACACAATGGGCATCTAAACCAGGGTAAAGTTCCTTTGGTCATTAGAAAATGTCTGCAGTTAAACTGTATGTCAGTGAACAATGACAGCTTTGTACAGTTTATTAAACATGTCAAATAACATGTTAGCTTTTTTTGTTTGCACATTTCTCATCTTCAACCTGACAGGCAAAGCAAGTTGTACAGCACCGATTACTCACTGGATAACTCAGTGCTTTATGGGAAAATGAACAAAGTGAGGAAAAGCTCAATTTTTTTTATCAACAAACTTTATATAATGTCTTGGTGTGCACAGATCAGCTTATATTTGTGCAATCAGCTCACTTAGTTATCTTAGTTCTAGGCAGATTAATGTGCTATTCCCTGTTGTCGTTCTTCAAATTTGGCAAGACATTTTTTTTTTAAGTACAGCACATTGCCTCTCAGTTTGAACATACAGCTTTGCATTCCATTTTTTAACTGTTTTATCTGTCGCTAAGGTAAATAGTGTATTTAGCCTATAGTTAAATAGCCCTAAAATCTATTTGTTTTTATAATCTTTTCTAAAATATGCCTATATCTTCTTGATAAAGGTCTTTCTAACATAGATATGGAGAAAGTGTTTTGTGTACACTTGTGCCTCTCTGTTTGTTAGAGATGACAGCATAAAGAAAGTCTCAAATCACTGAGTGCAAATTAACCTTGTGTGTGTAACTGGGTTTCAGACGACAATTCCTAATTCCTAAGACTGGTCCCAGTTTTAAGCTTCCTCCATTACATTTTCTTCTATGTGTTGGACTTGGGCCAAAATCTGTGGCTGAATGCTGACAGTACAGCAGCTGCTGCAGCATTATTAATCTGATCTTTATACTTCAGTTTACAGCTGTGAAAAGCATCTTTTGTCTTGAAACACTTAGTGTCCTTCTTTTCTTTGAATTTTTTAGCATGTCTTCATTAGCCCAACTGGTTTCCAGTTTGAAGGCAAGAAATCCTTCACCTGACTATGAAATGGTAAGCATCAGAAAATGGTGTGAATTCGCCTAAAGCTGCTGTTGCCCACCTTGCCACACATGTTGCTGTAGCTATAAAACTTGATTTACATGAGTCTAAACATGAACAAATGCTGTCACATCATTAAAGTCTGTCTGTTGCTGATGATGGTTCAATAGTTTGTATATTGTGCTTGTATTAGAAGAAGAATGTAACATGTAGAGTGTGCTGCTGTGTCAGGATGGGGTATGTTACCCTTGTGGTCATGTCATCAGCCTGTTTTATGTTTCTTTCATACTTATAGCCTGAATATCTGCGGTGCTCTGTACACAGCCTGTGGGTACCCCAAAGTAGTCAAATAATTATTAGCTGAATTATATTAGAAAATGGGTCAAACCAGCCTAATGTATAACTAGAAACACCAATACTGGCAAGACATATTCAAAAATGGGATTTACAATATCAGATTCTTTTGATAAAAATGAAAAGTGCTGCACAATGTTGCTTATTGTCATGACCTTTAGTGATGTCATTTATTACTTTTTTTGAAACCAGATTAAAACTAAGTGAAGATATTTTTAGTATGAAGAATTCTTTTAAGTTAGTTATTTATGAGTTTCTACACTTTGACTGAGTGTGAGTGACTGCTAGACATTTGTCAAGTCAGCATGAGCCATTTTTGTAAATGTTAGATTAGAAGTTTGTACATGATGGTCAGAAAAGAGTAAAATAAAAAATCATTTTGTTGCAGTTGTGTAATACTCAGATTTTCTGAAAATCTGAATATGGAGTTTTCACTTGTTGCAAGCCTGATCTCAATATGATGCCACCAGCTTAGCTCACCTATCTTTAGGTGGTTTCGCCCATTCTTCTTAGCAGTTCTTCTCCAGCTCCATCAGGTTGGATGGAGACAGCCATTTTCAGATCTCTCCAGAGATGTTCAATTGAATTCATGTCTGGAGGCTGGCTTGGCCACTCCAGGACATTCAGAGTAGGCTCTGAAGTCACTTCTTTGAGGTCTTGGCCATGTGTTTTGGGTTGTTGTCCCGCTGAAAAATTAACCGTCACCCCAGTTTGAGGTCAAGATGCTATGGAGCAGGTTTTCATCTATGATATCTCAGTACATCGCTGCATTCATCTTTCCCTCTATCCTGAATAGTTTGTCAGTTCCTGCTGCTCCAAAACATCCCCATATCATGATACTGTCACCACCATGCTTCACTGTCGGGATGATATTAGTCTGGTTTCTTCCAAACATGACACCTGGTATTCATGACAGAGAGTTCAATTTGTGTCTCATCAAACCACCAAATCTTGTTTTTCCTGGTCTGAGAGTCCTTCCGGAGCCTTTTGGCAAACTCCAGACAGGCTACCATCTGCCTTTTATTAATGAGGGACTTCTGTCTGGCCACTCTACCATACAGGCCTGATTGGTGGATTGCTGCAGAGATGGTTGTCCTTCTGGAAGGTTCTCCTCTCTCCACAGAGGAACACTGGAGCACTGACAGAGTAACCATCGGATTCTTGGTCACCTCCCTGACTAAGGTCCTTCTCCCCTGATCACTTAGTTTAGACAGTTGGCCAGCTCTAGGAACAGTCCTGCTGGTTCCAAACTTCTTCCATTGACCAATGATGGAGGCCCCTGAGCTCATTGGGACCTTCAAAGCTGCAGAAATGTTTCTGGATCCTTCCCCAGAATTGTGCCTCAAGACAATCCTGTCTCTGAGGTCTACAGACAGTTCCTTTGATTTCATGCTTGGTATTTGACCTCTGACCTGCACTGTCAACAATGGGACCTTATATAGACAGGTTTGTCTCTTTCCAAATCAAGTCCATTCAACTGAATTTGCCACAGTTGGACACCATTTAAGCTGTGGAAACATCTCAAGGATGATCAGTGGAAACTGATCAATTTTGAGCTTCATTGGCAAAGGCTGTAAATACTTATGTAAATGTGTTTTCTTGGTTTTCTATTTTTGATAACTTTTCAAAACAGTCCACATTTTTTCCACATTGTCACAATGGGGTATTTTTGTGGAATTTTGAGGAGAGATGGTGCAATATGAATACTTTCAGGATGTACTGTATCATTTATTGTAAAATGAATCTATAAAATGAGTTTCATTTTTTTTAGATTGAATCACTGAAATAAACTAACAATGATGACATTTTAATATTTAGAGATACATGTGTACACAGAACATCTAAAAGGAGATAGATTTAAAGCAAAACCCTCTGCATCTTCTGTAATATTTTATGCATTATATTTACAATAGTCATAGTATTGCTTGCAATTACAGATGAAACCACATATCCACATATACATCACATCCACCTTTTTGTCTCACTGTCTGAAGTTAAATCAGACTAAACTTTTCTTGTTTCAGGTCAGTTATAATTACCAAAATTATTTCTATATTTTTTTTCCCATAATTTTGTTTAAATTCAGAGGTTTACATACATTTGGTCAGTATCAGGGATAATTGTCTTTTAAACTGTATGACTTGGGTCAAACCTTTGGGGTTTATTCCACAAGCTTCTCACAATAGTTTAGTTCTGGTCCATTCCTCCTGACAGAACTGGTGGAACTGGGTCAAGTTTGTAGGTTATTTCACTCACACGGCTTTTCAGATCTGCCCACAGCTTCTCCAAAGGACTGAGATGATGGCCATCCCAAAACATTGACATTGTTGTCCTTAAGCCACTTTATAACTACTTTAGCTTGATACTTAGGGTTATTGTCCATTTGCAAGACCTATTTGTGCCTGAGCTTTAACTTTCTGGCTGATGGCTTTAGATTTTGTTTCAATATTTCTACATAACATTCTTTCCTCATGAGGCCATCAATTTTATGAAGTGCACCAATTCCTCCTGCAGCAAAACAGCCCCACAACATGATGCTGCTACCCCCATACTTCACAGTTAGGATGGTACAAGCATGCCTGTTTTTCTTCCAAATGTAACGACGGTCATTATGGCCAAACAGTTTCACCTCAGTTTCATCAGATCACAGGACATGTCTCGAGATGTAAGGTTCTTTGTCCCTGTGGACATTTGCGAACTTTAATCTGGCTCTTTATGTTACTTTTGGAGCAATGGCTTCTTCCTCTCTGAGTGGCTTTTCATTGCATGTACAGGACATGTTTCACTGTGGATAATGACACTGTCTGACCAACTTCAGCAGCATCTTCACAAGGTCTTTGGCTTTTGTTCTGGGTTGATTTGCACATTTTGGACTAAAACACGTTCAGTTCAATAGCGGCAATTGACAACAAATGTCGTCTCAAAGCACTTCACAAAAATCATTTTAATTCAGTCACACATACATTCCAATTGATCCTAGTTATCAATCAGTGCATTAAGCTCAGTTAATTATTCAAAGTAGATAAAAGTTTCTATATAAGGAAACCCAGCAAATTGCATCGACTCATTGTCTTGCAACATTCACTCTTCCTGGACAAGCACGTAGCAGTCATAGAGAATTGCTTGCATTGTGTTGTAGACTTTACAGCAATCCTTCATATTGAGCATGCATGTTGCGACAGTATAGAGGAAAAATGTGACTTTTACAGGAAGAAACCTCCAGCAGAACCTGGCTCAGTACGATCTGATCTCATCTGCTACGACTGACTGGGGTACTTGAGAAGACAGAACGGAATGCACAAAACAAAAACAGAAGAACTGATGTGGGAGTACTTTCTATGTTAATGAAAAGAAAAAGTAAATAGGAGAGGAACAACGTTGAATTCTTGGCAGCATTATCTCAGCTGAAGCCCTCCTCCAGGAAGGCACCTCAGCCAAAACAGACCAGACCAGGTGTAGCTTCTATGGAGAGAAAATAACAGAGAAAAAATAAAAAGTTAACTGTTGAAATAACAGAAAATAATTCAAATTGGAGAGTAGTAGAAGAAGAAAGTAACAGAGTGAGGAAAAGTGGTCAGTTTGTCCTCCAATAGCCTAAGCCTATAGCAGCATAACTGCAGAGATGGCACAGGATAACCTAAGCCTTTAGAATGAGGCATTAGGGAGGTAGAGTCAGGGAGAACCGTCTTTTCAGACTGTATTCCCCCTCCGCCGGATCGGGCCATGCTATAACTATAAGCTTTATCAAAAAGGAAAGTTTTAAGCCTATTCTTTAAAGTAGACAGGGTGTCTGCCTCATGGACTGAAAGTAGATGCTGATTCCACAGAAGAGGAGCCTGACTAAAGGATCTGCCTCCCATTCTACTTTTAGAACCTCTAGGAACCAGCTGTAAACCTGCAGTCTGAGAGTGCAGTGCTCCATCAGGAACATATGGAACAATCAGATCTCTGATGTATGATGCAGCTGGATTATTAAGGGCTTTATATGTGAGAAGGAGAATCTTAAATTCTATTCTGGATTTAACAGGGAGCCAATGAAGGGAAGCTAGAATAGGAGAGATATGATCTCTCTTTTTAATTTTCATCAGACCTCTTGCTGCAGCATTTTGGATCACCTGAAGGCTTTTAACTACATTATGTGGACTTCCTGATAGTAAAGAATTACAGTAGTCCAGCCTTGAAGTAACAAATGCATGGACGAGTTCATCTCTGGGACACAGAACCGGTCTCTTTTCTGTGCGGTCTGATGGACATTCCCATCAAATCTATACTGGTGTGTATTTGAACAGATGAACCCAGCACTTTCAAGCATCTGGAAATTGTTCCCAAGGATGAACCAGACCTGTGCAGTTCCACAATTTGACTTTCCCATTGTATCAACCTAGAAAGCAGTAAATACAGGTGCGGTTTTAAAATTCAGCCAAAGCTGTGACTCCAATTAACTCAAATGTTATCATTTGAGTTAACTGGAGGCCCATCAGTAGTTTCCAAAGCTATGATGTTGTCATATGGGCTTTCCCTCATTGTTTTAAAGAGACTGTAATTATTCTGTATGTAAACTTATGATTTTGAAAACAGTAGTAAATAAATCCCTGACATTTGTCTCATTATTCTGGCATTTAGCAAATGGAAATAATTTTGGTAATTCTAACTGACCTAAACTAGAGAAGTTTGGTCTGATTTAACTTCAGACACTGAAAAAAAAAAATGTTTGTGTCCTTTTATTTGTCGTATTTAAACTTCTGGTTTCAACTGTACATATGACCATTTTTTATAATGTGTGTACACTAGAGTCTAAAAACTGACAGACATGGACAATCAGGAGGACAAACTGAAACTCTGTAAAAGCATTCTGCTTTCCGCTATTTTCATCCAATCCTTTAAATCTGGTTTTACTAAATTTTTTTGCCTCACCACATGACTCAGGTTCACCAAGCAGGCCTGACCTGTGACTCTGTCGAGCTGCCTCACCACATTAGCACTGAGGAGGAGATTGATAGACTAATTTCTGCAGTGCAGCTTGTCCTGAAGGCTCTGCCCACACCGACTCTGGTGACTATGTCCAGGTAAAGATAAACTATCAGTCCCCAAGGTCTGACTGGAGAGAAAAGGAAGGAGTGAATGTAAATGTCTGTCTGTGTTGACAGGTCCAGTCTAGATGAATACTGCCCAGCAGAGCAGGTGGATTCAGTCCAGAGTAGAGTTCTGGATATTCTAGAGGAACTGTATGGTGACCTGGATGTGCATAAAGACTACGAAAGCGGCAATAAAGATGGTCAGGACTGTCAGCCAAGCATGTCTTAAAGTAGCACACAAACAATTCATCTTTAATGTAGGGAGGGTTTTAACAATTCAAACAAGTTTGGGTCAGTATCAACATAGTGTTACTGTGTTACTGCAAATTGTGGGTTCATTTCAACCTCTTTGTACTTCTGCAGGTGTAGTCGTTTGTCCCCGAATTCTGGGAACAAAAATTGCTGTCTTTTAAGGGACATTTTGTACCCTTTTTGTCAACCGTTGATCTAAATTAATTTTCTCTGAAATCCTCACAGTCTACTGTAAAGAAATATGGTTTTATGAGTCTAATAAATATTAAATTGGTTTGACCAGGAGCCGTCATTTTTCATGAGTCAGTAGCCCCAAACCAGGCTCAATGCCACAATCAGTAGAAATAAGCCCTAATCCTAAGTGATTAGGAAATTATGAACTTTAGGTACTTAATTTATCAAGATGCTTAATTATTAAGAGATGAAATGATATGCACTATATATGTTCATGGGTAATGGATGGTTTGTAGGAAGTTGGGGTGAAATAGCAATATTTGGGTATAAACTGGATGTACAAACTGGTCAAGTGGCAAATTTACCCGAAGATGTGATTGCAGTTGCATGTCATATTAGGAGAAAGTTTGTTGTTATTTTTGACTTACTTATTGTGTTTACAAAGTTAAATGAAACCCAAAAACAGTATATGATTCAAGAAAATGTCTGTGTGGGAAGGACTGCTAGACCTTATTCTGCATTATAGAGCTTCCTGTTGTACAAAAACATTTGTGCAAGGTTGATCCTAAAATGTATCGTTCAACAGTTAATGAAGCAATGACAATGTAAAACAGCTTTGAAAGGGTTTTCCTAAAATTGGTATAATGGTTGAATAAAAGTTGCTTTCCCTTTGTACTTAATCTTTTGAAGCATTTACTTTTGACACAGGTCCATTATCAGATGGGTGTTAGTATCTGCCTCTGTTAAAGAAATTGAGGTATTTTGGGCTCTTGTTTACATATAATCTCAGGTCAGAGAATGTAATGGATAGACAAATGGTGTTGAAATGAACCTTGTATGTATATCCATCTTGTATGTATATCCTTTGGTCTGTCGTGGTAAATTCCAATGCAAAGCTCTTGATTGCTCTTGAATCCTAAGGTCCCCCCTACTCCCCCAAAACACACATAGAGAAGCCCCCAACCCCGTCATAAATCATAATCACAAAAAAAAATTCTGGGCAGCCACTGTCTATGATAATGAGATATGGAACCTGACTATAGATATGAGATCCTGGAAACAAGTGACTGAAACAACTTACTCTTCAGAGTGACAGCGCTCTTTCTGTAGAATAATACGAGATATGTATTACACTGAAAATTGAAAAGTTGTAAATTAATTTGTCTTTTTTTTTTACATTACATAAATGTTACATTTTACAATTTAGGCAAAAAGTAAAGCAATTTAAACAAACCAGAGAAATAATTAGAAAAAAAACATTACCCATCAAGATAATCAGTAAGCATATTTTGAAGTTTTAAGGGGAAAACCCAGGAATATACACTCAGAAAGTTGCTGCATTTACTGCCAGAACCTGTCCCCGCATACGTAAGCATAAGCATAGTGAGGCTACCCTCTTTTTCACTGGGTGAACCCCAACATACAGGCACCCAAGGTGGGTATGCAATGAGTATGCCCACTCCTACTCAGCGCCTCTCACCACCTGTGCAACTCCAGAGTGAAAGTGTGTCCAACCCCTCTCAAAGAGACTGGTTCCAGAACCATGCATCGAGGTGAGTCCGACTATTTCTAGCCAAAACCTCTCAACCTCGCACACCAGTTCAGGCTCCTTCCTCACCAGAGAGGTGACATTCCAGCTGAGGATCAGACCACCAAGGTCCCCGCATTTGGCCACCACCCATCCCACATTGGACCCAGCCCCTGTTGCACATGCCACAAGTGGCGAGCCAATGGAAGTGGGACCCACATCTCCTCTTTGGGCTGTTCACAACGTTTCATTCTCCCTTCAGAACTCATAAAGCTGTTTGTTAAACTGACATCCCTTTTGTCCAGAGCAGATAGGTGGGGCTTGTTCAATTCTGTTATACAAGTACATCTAAAAAAATGTGAATATTGTGTAAAAGTACATTTCTTGCCAGTCATCTCAGAAAGTGAAACCCATATACTGCTCAGAAAAATAAAGGGAACACCTAAACAAAACAATGTAACTCCAAATCAGTCACACCTTTGTGGAATCAATGTCAACCGCTAGAAAAAAGTGATTCTGCAGGTGGTGACCAAAGATCATTTCTCTGTTCTCATCTTTCTGGTTGAATTTTAGTCACTTTTTCATTTTGTCAGTGCTGTCACGCATAGAGGTATCATGAGCTGTTTTTTACAGTTTTTTTACTGAAGTTCATCAAGTAATGCAGCTAATCCAAGACGGAACATCAAGGTGAGCGTTGGCAAGAAGATTTGCTGTGTCTCAGCACAGTGTCTAGAACATGGAATAGGTACCAGGAGATAGACCAGTACACTAGGAGACATGGAGGGCGCCTTAGGAAGGCTACCTTGTCCTTTGTGCAAGGAGGAACCAGAGGTCTGCTGCCAGGGCCCTACAAAATGACCTCCAGCAGGCCACTAATGTACATGCTACTCAAACTGAGAAACAGACTCCATAAGGGTGGCATGAGGGCTCGACATCCACATAGAGGGCCTGTGCTTACAGCCCAACACTGTGCAGGATGATTGGCTAGGGAACACCAAAATTGGCAGATTCGCCATTGGTGCCCTGTGCTCTTCATGGATGAAAGCAGGTTCATGCTGAGCACATGTGACAGACGTGACAGAGTCTGGAGACACCGTGGAGAATGTTATGCTGCCTGCAACATCCTCCAGCATGACTAGTTTGGTGGTGGGTCAGTCATGGTGTGGGGAGGCATTTCTTTTGATGGCCGCACAGTCCTCCATGTGATAGCCAGAGGTCCCCTGACTGCCATAAGGTACCAGGATGAGATCCTCAGACCTATTGTGAGACCATATGTTGGTGCAGTGTGCCCTGGGTTCCTTCTTATGCATGACTATGCAAGGCCTCATGTGGCTGAAGTGTGAAGTTCCTGCATGATGAGGGCATTGATGTTAAGTATTGGCCTGCCCGTTCCCCAGACCTGAATCCAATTGAGCACATCTGGGAGATCATATTTCGGTCAATCCACCAACACCATGTCACACCACAGACTGTTCAGGAGCTAACTGATGCTCTAATCCAGGTTGGGGAAGAAATCCCTCAGGAGAACATCCGCTGTCTCATCAGGAACATGCCCAGGCGTTGTCAGAAGGTTATACAGGCACGTGGAGGCCACACACACTACTGAGCCTCATTTAGACTTGTCTTGAGGAATATTCACTGACATTGAATCAGCCTGTCATGTTATTTTCCACTTCCATATTGGGTATGAATCTCCCTATTTACATTGATAATTTGTTTTCTTCTCAGTCAATTCCACTGTATTAATAATGAAAATATTTAATTAATTGAGATCTAGGATGTTATTTTAGTGTTCCCTTTAATTTTGTGAGCAGTGTACATATAATCATCACACATAGAGTTATATATTCTAAGTCTTTATTTCTTTTAATTTTGATGATTATGGGTTACAGATAATGAAAACCCAAAATTCAGTGTCTCATAAAATTGGAATACTCTGAAAAAGGTAATTAATGGAAACTCACGGTGTCACACTCTAAACAGCTAATTAACTCAAAACACCTGCAACGGTTTCCTGAGCCTTTAAATGATCTCTCGCTCTGGGTCTGTCCTGTTTTCAGATGAAAGTAAATTCTGCATTTTATTTGGAAATCAAGGTCCCAGGGTGTGAAGGAAGAGTGGAGACGCAGAGAATCCATATTGCTTGAAATCCAGTGTGAAGTTTCCAAAGTCAGTGGTGGTTTGGGATGCTGTGCCTTCTGCTGGTTCTGGTCAACTGTCTTTTCCAAAGTCCACAGTCAATGGAGCCATCTACCAGGAAATTCTAGAGCACTTCATGTTTCTTTCTGCTGACAAGCTGTATGGAGATGCTGATTTTATTTTCCAGCAGCACTTGGCACCTGCCCACACTCCCAAAGTAAACTGTAAAACAAAATTGTGTAATTTACAGTAAAATACTGGCAGCTGTGGTTGCCAGAATTAGTTTACAACAGTAAAAAAACACAGAAGAACTGTATGATACAGTACAGAATTTTACTGTAAAGAAAATCAACTCTACAATAAATTACCAGCAGCAGTGGTTGCCAGAATGTTACCATTAAAAAATACAGTACAAGACAGAAGGGATTAGTTTGTCAGCCTTTCAATATGGAAAAATTATAAAGGAAATAAGTACAAAGTCAATAAAAATACAGACAATGATTGCTCCACTTAAAGAGACTATTTCTATTTAAATAGTGAAAAACAGAACTAATTCAATGTGCTGTCCAGTATCCTCAGAAAGTATTGCTGAGATCTGAAAAAAAAACAGCATATGTCCACATGAAGGATAATCCATGGTGGAAAAAATACATTTGACAAAATGACTCTTGCTCTGGGTTGATCAAGAGTAATGAGTCACCAAGTCCAGACTTTGCTGAAGACAGTGTGCAACATGGACATGGTCTTCCAAGTCACCAGTTGAGCTTGAGACTCACATGTTGTCAATCAGGTGTTCACTGCACAGACAAGATCCTCTCTGCAGTTGGAAAACAGAAACAAAAGCAAAAGTTAGAATGATGCACTACCTGATTGTGACATATGTCAGCATTATGTTTTTTTCACCCTTGTTGACTTGCACACATGTATCCTTTCAAACAATCTACAGTATCAACAAAGCCTGAAAATGTATAAGCTTCTTAAAAATACAGTTAAATGCCTTTATCATTGTTTGACACTGTGATATTAACCACTGTTTACCTGTAATTTGCCTCGGCAAGACTGTCTGAGTCATTGGGTCCAGACTGAATACATGTGCAGCAGAGTATCATACAGACATGGTGTAGTGCTCAGGAGACTGGAACTTTAACCAGGTGCTGTTGTCATTTCTGACTGAAAATTCAGAAGTTCTCAAACAGGTGCTTGCTGTTGACTGGCATAATCCTCTCTACAACCAGACATGAAACAAATAAAAAAACTTAAAGTGAAGACCTGTTTTTCCTGTGATTTTTCTATCGCCATCCTCCCCTCCTTCCTTTTGGGGGAAACAAATGTTTCTCTTTACAACTTTTTACTCTCTTGGCTGCTCATTTAGGTTGATGACACAAGGCAAAATTCAATGTAGAAAGAGTCTGGTCTAATACCATTGTCCAACGACAATAGCAATTTTGTGTCCATAACCAAAGTACATCCTTGTAAGACACAAAACACCCTGAACTCCAATTTTCTATACTTAAAACATTTGTAAAATTTATAAACAAAACTGTTTTGGGCATTTAATGTATTAGACACTCACCATTTTCTTGGGTGTCACAAACGCCAGTAAGTTCTCCACAACCATTTACATAAACGGATGATCTAAATATTTCTACTTTTTATACAAAGAAGCTAATGTATACACAAGCAGAGGGTAAAGATAGTTATCTCAGGTTGGATGCTCGATGATCCCATGTGGTCATATGCTGACGTCACTAAGCCCCACCCCCTGACAAGAGGAAGTCACTTTTTTTTACTTGGAAAGCTCCATCTCTGACCTCCTTGACCTAATCAAGATGATCTTGTGTCAGAAGACAGATAACAAATTGGTCTCACTTGCTTTAAAGCACAGTTTTTGGTGGAGGTGGAGGTGGAGGGCATGGCCGCGATGGTGTGGCATAGTCAGACATTACAGCATTGCCATACTTTTGGCCCTAAATTCTACATATTTCACCTGATCTGATCTAAACTCACTATGATCGATCCTAAACCACCCCAAAACAGTAATGCAGTCCAATATTTGGTGGGCGTAGCCTAATCCATCCACAGAGCCCCCTTGAAATCTTTAAAGAATCAGCCCCAAGCCATACTTTGACCGACAGTCATGAAATTCACTACACGTATGTTGTGTCAGGACCTACGAAAAAGTCTCTTGGAGCCCTGGTCCAAACCCCACAGGAAATTGGCCATTTTGTGTCAAAGCTACCATTTTGTCTCTTTTACACATGTTGGTATCTGAGTGAACTCCTACAGCAAAGAGACTTCACAGTCACTCTGCAGAGTCCTGAAGCATTGAAGGTCAAAAGATATCAAAAACTTTTTTCCTACATCGCAGTTTGTGGTTAGGTCAAGCCTCAAAGTCTGACACTTCGCCACAAAACATCAAGGTGGAGTAACTTCCACATACAAGGTCATGGCTTAATGAAACTTTTTGTGTGTCATAACAGACCAGCACTAATCACATTCTCATCATCATTTGGTGGCATCACAAATCCCCACCCTCTTTGAACAGGAAGTGAGCTGTTTTACTGCTGGCTGTCTTGCATTTACTTTTTGATTTATACAGAATTAAACTGAAAGAAACTGCATCCACTAACTCTTGATAACCTCACATGACAGGTTAAACAGCATACAGGAAATACGCGCCAACCCTTCGCCACAAGACAGGAAGTGATGATAACTCCTGCCTGAAAGGTTGGATTTCACCCAAACGTTGAAAACATGCTGCTTGTCTTATACTGATGTGGACTGAAGGCGATTTGGGAGGTTTGTCAAATGCTGCTCCTTGTGGATAGGTGCAGGAATGGCATGAGAGCATTGATGATGGCAACAGGGTGGCTGTGCCAGAGCTCCCGCGGTCGCAAGGCCGGAGCGGTGCTGAGCTGAGAGGGCCACCCAATGCTGCTTGCAGCTTTAATAAAAAAAAAAACTTCCATCAAATGAATTGGCTTTTTGGAGGCCTAAACATATATGAAAACTCACCAAACTTGGTGGACACATCAGGGCTGTGTAACAGTTATGCATTTTAAAGTTGTCTAAAAACTCGCAACAGAAATGGCTCAACAGCATCCCCTTGCAACATTCAAAATACCCTCCACAGTGACCTTGTTTTATTGTACAGGCATAAAATTTGGCACACTTGTGCAACTCCTCAAGCCCTACCGAAAACTCTTGCACCCATGCTTTACAACAAACAGAATGTCGACCATCTTGGATTGGATGTCCAATTTTCACCCCATTTTGGCCATTTGCAGCCTCCACATTTGATCAGACTACTCCTACAGATTTTGATTGATCGGTGTCAAACTTGGATAGTTTATTCATAAGGCATGTGGGATTAAATGTTATCAAAATGGTGAGTTTTCAAGCATGCTGAAGGGATGTGGCCAGACCTCAAAATATGACATCTTGCCATGAAACACGAAACTGTTATATCTCACAGACAATTAATCGCTGAGACACCAAACCTCCTGGGATTGATCCACATCTGGTCCACAACAATACTCAATGGTCGATTCATGATGTCACTTAAGCCATGCCGCCTGATAACAGGAAATGCAATGTTTTACTTTGAAAGGTACATCTCTGACTCCTTTGACCGAATCATGACAATCTTGAGCCAGATGACAGATAACAAGTTGGTCTCACTTGCTTTAAAGCACCAAGACTTTTCGCTGAAGGGTGTGGGTGTGGCGGTTTGGCGAAGTTTGACATCACGCCGTCGCCATACATTTGGCTCTATATTCTATATTTTTCAGCCGATCTACACCAAACTGGCTATGATTGATCCTAATCCACCCCCCAAAAGAAATACACCCCAATATTTGGTGGGCATGACCTAATTACTTCACAGTGCCCCCCTAGAAATCTTTCCAAAACTATCCCCAAGCCATGGTTTGACCAACAATTATGAAATTTGGCACACGTGCGTCTTGTCAGGACCCAAAAAAAAGTCTCCTGGAGCTATGGTACAAACTCAACAGGAAGTCGGCCATTTTGAATCAACCCGTCATTTGCCTTTTTTACACGTATCTGAACAAACTCTTACAGCTTTTGAGATACAGACTTCAGAATCACTCAGGGCATTCTTGACGCATTGAACATCAAAAGTTATCAAAAACTTTTTTCTGCATCAAAGCATGTGGGTGTGGCCTAGCCTCAAAGTCTGACCATTTGTCATAAAATATCAAGGTGGATTAACTTCCACATACAATACATACACAGCTTTACGAAACTTTCTGTGTGTCATAACACACCAGCACTAATCAAATTTACTTAGTCAGTTCATGACATCACCTTAACTCCGCCTACTTTGAACAGGAAGTGACCTGTTTTGCTGCTGTTTTTTTCCTTTTACACTTTCATTCATATAATTTTAAACCTGTGTCTGATGACTGAAGCACATGATGCTGAATCCTATCAACACTGGCTGGTGGCTGGAGCATGTGGGTGGGGTAGAATGGCGAATTCCAATCCCTCGCCATTTCCATACAGTTAGGCCAATAGGATTATATTAAAATTTGACACCAGTGCACCCCCTCGATTTTTTCAACAGGTATATCTCTTGATACATCATCTGATCAGCACCAGACATTTTGTGCATCATCAGGAATAACTGCTTGAAACAACGGTGTGGTACATTAATGACATCACTAAAACCCCAGCCATTCAGAGAGGAAAGTAAGGATTATTTGGTTATTCTACCAGCTTTTCCTTGTGTGTCATATAAGATTGAAAATGTATCCAAAAACCCTTGATAACCACACATGACATGTTCTAAATCCTACAGGAAGTACTTGCCAATCCTTCGCCATCAAACAGGAAGGGACTATAAGTCCTTTCTGTAAGGTTGGATTTCGACCTAACTTTAAACACTTGCTCCCGGAGTCCACTCGCTCCTGGAGTTATACTGAACTGGATTGAAGGTGATTTGGGAGATTCACCAAATGCAATGTCTAGTGGACAGGAGTAGTGCATTGACGACGGCGACGGGGTGGCAGTCCCGCAGCTCCCACGGTCGCAAGGGTGGAGCGGCGCTGAGCTGCGAGGGCCACCAATGCTGCTTGCAACTTTAATTTTTATTAACACATACACACCCCCTATCACTGACACACACATACACACACACACACACACACACACACACACACACACACACACACACACATACCCTTTCTTGCTTTCTCATACTCAGTGCTTGCAGTGATATTACAGGTATGAAATTAAGATCGTGTGCCTGCACATGTGCAGCACTATGCATCTACTGAGAGTGGTATGATATAAACATCACTGAAAACATTTGCATCCTTCTTTAGCCTATGACCACTCCTATGCATTGCCCAGTTCACATCAGGCTAGACTCAGTGAAGCTTTGGGTGGAGTAGCGAGTCTAGGGTGGGAGAAGCTGAATAAAAAGCCCTGAGAGCAGAAAGCAAAAAGAAGCGTAAAGATACTTCTGGAGGATCTGAAGAGAAAGAACCTTATAAATCTAATTTCCCTTTGGGATAAATAAAATATTTTTGAATTTGGATTTGAATTGAATTGAAATGAAAGAAAGGCTTGACTTCCACTCAGATAAAATAAATTGATCACACAACTTTGAATATATTGTTGTGGGGAAAAAATTATTACTGTTAGGTGAAAATCACTCAGTCAGGTTTATTTAAAACTGCGCGTAATATTCAACTCAATTCAATTCAATTCAAATTCAAAAATACTTTATTTATCCCAAAGGGAAATTAAATGTTGATGTAACTCATTTAATCAATGACTTATTATAGATGGTGATGGCTGTGGGCAGGAAAGATCTCCTGTATCGGTCCATTTTACAACCAAACTGAAGAAGCCTTTGACTGAAGAGACTCTGTTTTCCAATGAGAGTCTCATGAAGAGGATGTCCAGGGTTGTCCATAATTTTCTTGATTTTATGCAAAATTCTTCTTTGCATCATCAACTCCAGAGGTTCCACAGTCGTCCCCAGAACACAACCAGCCTTCTTTATCAGGTTGTTGAGCTTTTTTAGGTCCCTGGCTCTGATGCTGCTGCCCAGATGATGGCAGAGGATATGACATTCTCAACAACAGACTTATAGAAGACATGCAACATCTTGCTGCAAACCTTGAAGGATCTTAGCTTCCTCAAGAAATACAGTCTACTCTGTTCTTTCTTGTAGACGCTTCACTGTTGAGTCTCCTGTTCTTGTCTCGATGAACACTGAGGTATTTATATTCCTCAACCACTTCCACTTCTTCTCCCATGATGGAAATAGGGTTTGATCTAACCCTGTTTCTCCTGAAATCTACAATCATCTCCTTTGTTTTGTTCACTATGAGAGCCACAAGATCAAAAACTCATGAACAGGTCAGATTAAAGCTCCAAGTAAGTTCTGAGTGGATTTGGAGTGGCTCTGAGTTGGCTTTGACAAGCAGACAACATAACAGTTTTATATCAGGAGTAAGGGATCCAAAACAAGGGAGAGACAGTCTGGTTCCCATGCAGCAAAACGGAAACAACATCCAACCTTGTATAAGTAACCCAAACAGCTTAATTTGGTGAAAGTTCATAAGCACTTAGAATATAACATCACATGACCAGCAGATTAATATAGTCATATTGTGTTACCTTATAATAACATTTTCCATCACAATATGTAATGTTTAAACTCTTTGTTAGACTTTATAAAGGTATTGTTTATTGGAAACTAACTAATTTTATATTATCTGAATTTCAGATCTTCAGATAGCTCTCTTTTCAAAATGGGACCATGAATAAACAGAGGTCCAGAGAGAATTTACCCTCACACTGCACCTCCATGGTCCCAAAGCCTACAGATACCTGAGGGATTCTCTGCATCTTCCCCTCCCACATACATTGGGAAAGTGTAGTACGTGTTTTTGGTTAAAATACTTAAAACTATTCAACTTACATACTATGTTGTACAACAAACAGAACGTGTGTGCAAGTTTTGAGCTTCTATGTGCTATTTTCAATAGTTTTGAAAGTCCTTGAAAAAAGAACAACCTTAATAATAAAGAAAGAAAAAGTGTCCAAAACAGGGATCCAAGGGTTATCCACAGACTGGATATCAGTCCCACAGACCGATATCCAATCCATGGAACAGACTGGTTATCCACTGTGTGTGGACAGACTGGTTATTGGTACTATCTGGGTGGGCAAATTCTAGTACAAATTATTTTTTTATACCTATGCATCCCTAGTTTACAGTATGTTTTGATGTGATAGACCTCTTCAGACACCAGTGCATATCTTTATAGTTTTCCTGTGAGTAAAAATAGATAGTTTCCTTACTTAATCTCAGAAGATGTGTCTTTTATGGCTCTGAGTGTCCTAATTAAACATCTCTGTAATCTATGTTTTTGTTTTGTTTTTTTGGGGGGGATGGAAGTGGGGTGCTGTTTTTTAGGAGGCTGGAATAAAAATCCCTCTGAAGGGGTGGTTCCAGGGCATTTTCCCCCATCTGATGATCCATTGAGGTGTCTCACCAAGTGGGTCTGGGAACGTGGCAGCACAAGATGAGACTGTGTTCCTATCAGCTGCAGACATCCACTCTGTTTTAATGGAGGAGGAAGAGCTTCTGTCCCCACCACAGTTACTTGCCCACCTGCTTTAGTGATCTTGAGGGCAATGCCCTGGTCTACATTTCAGGGTTTATTGTCAGAAAAATTGAGAAAAAACTGTCCTGTGAGGTATGCTGTGTACCACCTGCTTCAATCATGATGGGCTGATGATCCCCTCAGAGGGTGGTCAGAGCAGAAGTTATTGTTGTTGGTGTGTACCAAAGCCTCAAAATTGATTGTGTGAGAGAGTGCAATAAATTCAAATAAACAATCAAAATTGTTTCTTTATTAAAATAGAAAATTTATACACTTATTAATTAGTTATATCATAAGTCTGTCTTTGGTAGTTTATTTGTATTTCACATTTCAGCAGCAGGGCAGTTGGGGAGCATAAAACAAAGTATTTCAATGTAAAAGCACAACTTATTAATGTGTGACAGCATCCTGTATCGTATCATAACTACATCTTTACTATTTCTAACAAACCAAACCGTGTGAAAATCGGGTATCATTTCGGGGAGTTATGATTATTTTAGTTGGGCATAAAGCTATCCTCAGTACAAATAAATGCAGTGGGAGGCGCGAGATGGCGGCCGCGCCGAACATTAGCTCCAAAACAGAAGAAGAGTTACCACTGACGTCACTCTCCTGCGCATTCGAATTGATTTATGGAACATTTTTCGCGGGGGCGAGCATGAAAACGAAAAAGCAGTTTTCTATGTAGTTGTGTCGCACAATGAGCCGTCTTGGAGACGAAAATGAAAATGCAGTTTGGACGATCTATTAGCAATTTCATTTATGAGTCAAAAATTGCCGCTTTGACTTTGAAATGAAAAAGCATTGGTCACTTTTTGTAGGGGCATATTTTGAAAATTAAATGTTAAAACGTCATTTTATTTATCATTTTAATTAATTTACAAATTGAGCAGTCTTGGAGAAGAAAATGAAAATGTAGTTTGGATTATTTATTTTTCATTTTATTTATGAGTCAAAAAATGCAGCTATGACTTTGAAATGAAAAGGCATTTCTGCTAATACATTTTAATTTTCAAATTTGAATTTTCGAAATGAACTTTGGTCACTTTTTACATGGACATATTTTGAAAATTAAATATTTTATTTATCATTTTTAAATAATTTACAAATTGAGCAATCTTGGAGAAGAAAATTAAAATGCAGTTTGGATGATTTATTTTAAATTTTATGTCTGAGTCAAAAAATGCTGTTTTATTTTGAAAATGAAAAGTCATTTCTATTAATCCATTTTTGAGACACATTTGCTTCCAAAATATGTAAGGATGAGTAGTGCAGTAAATACCAGCGTAATGAAACCCTGGCTGTGTCTCAGAATGGCTTCATTTCAAGTAACGCCCCTTTCGGTAAGTAGCCTCTCATAAATATTGTCTGACTCACATGACGAAAGTGTTATTACCAAACCTTTACTAAGGAATAGTTACTTAACAAATGTTGGTCGGTTTTATAATGATATTTTTCGTAAAGTTTTGGTTGCGTGATACATTCAGTCAGTTTCATGTAGTTATGATAGTTTTAATTCTGTTTGAAAGTTTAAAAGCTGTTCTCAGATTCATAAACAGTGCTTTCAGCGTTTTATAACCCTTCAGTCAGAGGTGGGGCGTTTTCCGTACAGCACATGAAGGCATCTTAGTATAAATAGAGCTCATCTCTGTCCAGCCTTACTCGTTGAAGTAGCAAGACACGGAGCAGAGCAGCAAAGATGAAGGACAACAGCCTGCCAAGAATCCTGGTGATTCTCCTGTCTACAGTTGTTTACGTCGCCGTTCTTGTCGTTAACGCGTTGGCTGGAGCGGGCAGAGGTAAATTCAGCAGTCTCTCTCAGCTCGGTTCAAGCTTCTCTTAACGTTCGTTTAAGAGTTTACCTTTTAAGTTCTGGCCTGTTTAAGTGTTTTACCTCATTTTTCCAATGTGGAGTTTGACGTGACGTTTGTATTTTGACGTGGTATGTATTTTTCAGCTGCACCCTTTTTTCGGTTACAAAACGTATTGAGTGTAGGAGGAGGAAGGGAGGGAGGGCTCTGCTTCTGTTCCTGGCAGCGTCTGCCGTTCTAATGTCCTGTTTCCCAAAATCACCAGCCGTTTCCATGGCTGTCACTGACCGAAAGCCGAGTCGGAACGCTGGCTTTAACTAAACAAACCATAACTTAACACACCAAATAAGATTCGATGTTCAGTCTAGTCTGTAAAAAGAAAGGTCTTTAAAAATGGAACTGAGGTTATTTTCCTCTTTGCAGGGGGAATGTGAGAAAATGGCTATCATTCCATCATCCATTATCAGGGTGTGGCATAAAATCCAAAAATATTGAAGAGACTTTCTTTTTCAATGTGGTATGGATACACAGGAAGGTGTCTTTGGAACTTTGACATGGAAATGGCTTAAAGTATTCATTCTACTTAATAGAAAAACTCAATAGGCTATAGATTATTTATGTAGCATCAATTCACAACCATTGTCACTTCAATGCACTGTGCAAGATGAACAGATCCAGTTCATATCCAGAAATAATCAGTTTAGTACAGTCTGTCTATCATACAGACAGATTCAACATAAATTCAATTTTAGTTTATATAAACTGGAATCAAACTCAGTCAAATCAGAACGTTAAGCATCTAAGTAAACCAGCCAATCCCATCTAGTTGTTTGCAGCAGCATCTGCTCCTGATCAAGCATGTGGAAAATAAAAACTCCCCTTTAACAGGGAAAAAGCCCCAGTCGAACCAGCCACACTGTGATTGGCCATCTGTCCGACCATTGAGAGGACAGAGCAGATGCATAAAAAACACAGATGCGGTGGATCCCTTAGTGACTGTCTAGGAAAGAAACATGCCTTTGTCCAGGAAAGTGACAAGATAAAAAAAAACATCAGAGCCAAATCCTCTGAAGAGAAAACAGAAAGTTCTTGCCTGTAATAATTCACCCAAGCCCCCCTCCAAGGAGGAGTTGCAGCTAAACACCTGGCCAGGTGTCACATACGTAAAGGAAAAAAAACTGGAGATCTAAAATTTAAAGACAGCAGTTTTCTTTAAATTTTCTGAACTTTCAAAATAATGTTTACAATTATGACATAATTTAGAGGTGGGGCTGGGCAATAAACTGAAAATTAACTGGTACCAAAATTTATAATGTCATTTTATCCATGTTAGTATTTTCGGTATTTTTTTTTTTTAAAAAATGAAGTAATTTTTGTCTTTTTTTGGCTGTGTATAGGTAGGCTATGCTCATGTCCCTTTAAGGCGCTGTACTACATGTATAGTCTGTAGTCACATGACTCCACCCCATCTCCTCTGCAACAGGAAGTGAAAGAATGAGGTTGAGAAAATGGAGGAAATTTCAAATGTTGAAGTAGCGGTGGAGCTGGTCCAGGCAAGACTGTATGGCTGCAGCCTGAAGACCTCCCGTGTCTTAGCGCTCATCTCATGGCGCTCGCCTGGTGAACTTAAGTCATGACCCCTGTGGATAATATGTGACATGAGTTTTTATTTCAAATGTAAGCGCACTGGAGGCATGGCTTAAGTTCACCAGACAAGTGCCATGAGATGAGCGCAATGACGCTGGAGATCTCCAGGCTGCACCCATACCCATATTGTCTTGGTTGAGGAGGAAGAGGAGCAGCTCATTCCACCCAAAAAATGCATATTCGATTGTTTGGTAACATCTTGGGTTCAGCAAGGACGTTGGAAGTTAAAGTAAAAGCTACCTTCTTCTAGTTTGAAGACAGAGTCATTTGGATGAGAGGATATGAGGGTTTTTCTGGTAACATTTGGTCCACACTCCTTACCAGTTGGTAGCACTAATGCTTCATTAATTTGTTTACCAACCTCAATTAAACAAGAAGAAGAACCAATCACGGGTCCCTAGAAGACAGTGTCACACCAAGCAACAGGGTCAACCACACCTAGCGATGAGGTCAACCACGTTTTCCATTAAGACGGGAATTTCTGTCATCTCATCACTCAGAGACGCTCTCAGCAGCTGAATGAATCACTCCTGAACTAGGACTCCTTGGCAGGAATTTTTTTTAGGATAATATTGGAACTCTGATTGATAGGAGCTCTCTGAGAGGACTCTGAGAATCTTTGAGAATACAGTCTCAGATCAGCACTAAGACTGCTTTATTATCTGTTCCGGAAAATCTCTCTCTTTCCGATTACACATGTGAGGCGGAGCAGATCTGTAAATACGATGCATATGCAGGGCTGGTCCAAGATGAAAACAAAAAAGGTCCCAAAAAAGTCCCAAAAAGGACTTGATTTGACAGTAGACAGGTGGAGAAATAACTAGTTCTACAGACGCATCATGGTTTATTCAGTCATTTCTGCTTTTTGTATCTAAGCAGGGACAAACATTTCGTGCAAACTGAAATTAGTTCTAAATAAATAAGTAATCATCCTTTCTTTTTTTCTTTCTTTTTTTTTTTTTTTTGTTGCTGATATGCTTCACATCCTGGTAATAGTTTAAGTTAATTTTAAATGGTAATTTACCTGTATCTGTACAGATTTTTCTCTTCAACTGGTAGAAGGTAAAACAGACTAGAAACTACTAAGAATTGTCTCAAAGTAAAACTAATTTCCAGACTCCAAAAATACTAAATATTCATAATATTAATAAATAAATAGAGGGATGTGCGTGATTATTGAACAAAACACAATCTTTCACATGCTCATTTTTAATCCATTGCTTTCTCACTTAGTAACTGCAAAACAGGTTGTGTTGTTGCAAAATCCAAAAATGATCAAGTATGAAAAATATACAAGCAAGGTAGGGGCTACTGAGGGGTCCAGTGGGGTGACCCATAAAGGGCCTCCTATTTGCATGATTTTTTTGTTTGTTTATTTGTCTTCATGAAAGAAGACAATAAAAACACAAGACATAGCAGCAGAATCTGAAAGTGTGGGTTAGTACATTAGACCCATTTAGGACTATACTATTTATGATGCCCACTACTAAAAGAAGACAGTGACTGATTTCTTCAGCAAGTTTGTTCCAGATCTTTGGGACTGACTGTAAATGTTCTTCAGCTGTGCACCTGGAACCAATCATTTTTTCAGTCATAGGATCTCAGTCAGTCTACTGATTCAGATGGAGCCAAATATTCAGATAAAGAGGATGAAAACCCACCAAGATCCTTAAAACCAAATGTCAGGCAATCTGCTGTGGTAGCCGATCTGCTGAGGCGTAGCTTTGTAGCTTGTAGCTTCACAGCTGTGGTTTTGAAAAACTACCTTTCTGCTAAGATTCCAACCCCCCCCCCCCTTGGGGACTGGAATCTCGTTTTGATTTGATTTGTGTCAGAGGCGCTTTAACAATACCAAACATGACACTTAAAAAGGCTACATTTGCTAGGTTTCAGTCAGTTCATAGGTTTGAAGTAGAATAAGAGTTGGAAAGACCCCCCCCCCCAAAAAAAAAAAAAAAAAAAAAAACTGTGGAAGATTATAGATTTCATCGTAAAATGATTATACTGCTGGTTCAGACTTGGATTGTAGAAATAAGCTAATTACAACATTCAATGAGGTTATTTTAAAGAAGATCAAGGAGTTTTTCTTCTTTAATATATTTTATTAGAGCATTACGATAAAAGTTGCTCATAATGTCAGGCTTGAAATCTGTGTTGATTTAGCTGAAACCAAAAAAACTGTTAAATGTTCTAAAGTTGAAGAGTTGTCACTTGTGCTGATAAGTTATATATTTTCTGACAAATTTTTTTTATAAATGCATATCCACATTCTCTCTAAGTATTCAGCAGTGTACTTCCCTTGACCAATACCCAGTTGGACAGATAAAGAGTGTGACAGTGTGCAGTTGTCCATGCTTTACTTTTTAGGTTTTAGGTACTTTCCTAGCTGCTTCTGCTCCAGTACTTCAGCATCTTTTATTTACCCACAGGATGACCAGAATTTGGCTGTTTTTTTTGGGCAAAGAATGTACTCACTATGTAATTATCTGCAGAGCTCATTGATGTAAATTATGCATTGTCATAGGAAGCAAGAAGACCCATGTGTTTGCTGTTGCGATACTGTCACCTGCTAACAGTTCTCTATTGTTGGCAACTCTGCAGGAATATTTTTCAATCATACTTTCAAGGTTATCTTAAGATGTTTTTTCCTGATCTTGATCATTGACCTCATTCTCTTTGATTCCTCCTCATCAATCAAGAATCTGTATCAGTCAAACTACACCCTTCAGCTTACAGCCACTGTAATATGAGTTGTCCCATAAAACTATTTAAGCCCTGATGTGTTTCTGGATCTTTTTCAGTAGGCAATCATAACTGCCCCTGTCAATCTAGTAAAGTATAAATATTTTAATCATCAAATATTTGGTCAATAAATTCATATTTTGTTTGTGAAGATCCCTGCTAAATGTACCGTAACCTGGTTGTCATAGCAACATCCAGATGGTACAGTAGTTTGGCAGCATGTTGTATTGTTTCTATGGTTTCAAAATGACTCCTCCTGCAGGTATACATGGTCAGTGGTGGTGCTCCTCCAGCTTTGATACCATGACTCTGTGTATCCCACAACTGGAAATAATATCCAAATAGCAAGGTTTGTCTTTCTTTTAAGCAAGGAAGGGGCACCGCTGCATCACTCTATTAACCTCACAGATAGAGAAAACTCTGATCACCCTCACACTTTTACTAGCCATTCTATAAAATGACTTGAAAAGTTTAAGCAGTTTTGAAACTAATTTTTATAATTTTATATCCTCACTTCACTTTATATCCTAATTTTTATTTTTATATCCTCACTTCACCCTGAAATCTATAATTGGCCCATACATACTTAAAGCTGATATCATTTTTTTTTTTTTTTAAATTATGAATATTTTGTTTGGATCAAATTGGGTTCTGTGATTGGTCTGAATTTGAGTATGACTGTTCTAACTGGATTGAGATTTCTTCTTGTGATTTGGCTCTTAATAAATAAAACTGTGGATGTCACTGACACTGACTGTCGTTTGGCCTCAGGTCCCTTCCACTTCAGTACAGGCAATGTGTCGGACCGCTATGAGACAGACATCACTCCAGCTGGCTGGACCTTCTCCATCTGGGGAGTTATCTACACCTGGCTCACCCTGATGGTTATTTACATCACTTCATACGTTTTCAGAGGGTAGGTAACATAGTAACAGCTTTACTGAATATTTCCTGCTGCAACAGAAATGATGAAACCGATGATGATCTTTCTTTGGATAGGTCTTGGGCTCAGTGTCTGCTACCCTATGCTTTCTATTTTTCCTGGCTGGCTAACATGCTGCTGAACATGACGTGGCTCGTGCTGTGGGACAAGGAGTAAGTCTTCTGCTTCTGCTTATTACAGCAGTAATGCATGGAACACACATTCTCAAAGTGTTCTAAAACTGTGGCTCATACCTCTGAAATATACTAGTTGGAGCTTATCAAGTCATTTTTCCAGAATAACGTCTTCAATGACGTGAAAGTCTAAACCCATTTTGTATTACCAGCTTTTAAAAGCTGAATCTCCTCAGACCTAACAACAGATGGACTCCTGTGTTAGATGTTTGTGAATCAAGAATTATAATTATTATGTATGATAGCTGTTTTCTAAGGATGAATGGGAATTGTTAAGGAGTAATAACATAAAAACACTTATCAGTCACAGTACTGTGACCACTAATAGGTGAAGTGGAAACCATGAATTATTCTACTTCTGGGAACCTAGTAGTAGGTAGGACTGGTAGAGTCACTACACAGAAGGATACATTTAAGTGTTTATTTCTTTTCATGTTGGTGATTATGCTTTACATCCAGAAAAACACGCAAAATAAAGTTTCTAAAAAAAAATTAAAAATCACATATAACGGATTAAAAATTTTGAGTACTGAAATGTTTTGTCATTGCCATGTTGTAACTGTAACAACCCTAAAAACCACCAAAAGTTTTAGCTAAAGCAGCTGGATATTCACAGGTTGCTAATTTAGTCACATAAAAAGATGCTAATATAAGCTGTTGTTCATTTTCTTCTTGTCTTACAGGTTGATGCTAGCAGCTCTGGTTGTGTTGATCCTGATAGCCTTTACCAACTACAGCACCTTGTTCTTCGTTTGCTTTGCTACAGATTACTATGGGCTGTGGTTACAGTCGTACCATAGGAAAGACCTGGCCTGCCTCAGAATTCTGGTAGGACCGAGTGACTGGGCAGTCACAGATTTCGAGGTTAGCTTTGTCTGATCTGAATTCAAATGTTTCTTGTGTCTGTTCAGGTCCAGAACGGCTTGGCTGTTTACACCACATGGAGCTCTATTGCCTCTCTGCTCAATTTTTCTGTGGTTCTCCATCTGTGGGGTGTTGACAAGAGCACAGCAGCAACTGCCTCTCTGTGCATTCTTTTTGCAGAGTTGTTGGGATGGTAAGTCTCTTTATGCACATCTGTTTCTAGTTTGGGGTGACGGCTGCTCACCAGAGGAGTACGAGTCCTTGTGATTAAGAAAGCTGGGGGTTCAGTTCCAACTTTCTTCCCTCATGTTAATGTGCCCTTAACCCCAAGTTCCCTATGCATCAGTGTATGGATTTATAATCACTTTCTCAGTCGCTCAACTTATCTTGATCAATTTATTCTTCAACGATTCTTTCAGTCCTGAGAAGAATAAAACTCGATTTAAGGGCGCACAATAAGCCTTCACTAAGCTTCAGTGCATCTTCCAGCTCTGATCATCACCTGCTCTTGCCTCTTTGTGTGCAGGTTTGTTCTGGAGAACTGGGTGCTAGACCGCTGGGTGCGCAACATTCTGACCGTGTACCCTGTGGTTATTGTGGCTCTGGTTGGAATCATCTACAAACATTTTAACCCGGCTGACCCCACTCCAAACGCTGTGTTCATGGGTGAGTTGAATCTCATTTATTTATTGTTATAACCCAAACCACATGACTGTCATGAGTAAAAAGATAAACTAAGCAGCAATTTGTAAGTGTGAAATAATACTACTCCTATTCTTTTGAGAAAAAATAGAGTGGGTTTAAGGGTTTTAAAGATAATGCCGAAATTGGGATGTCTGGAGTGGTGCCTTTGTGTAGCATCTCTGGATGTGTTTTGGTCTGCTGTGATTAGGATGCACTAAAAGTTGTCAAGGAATGTAGAAGCAACAATGGTTGCAAGGGTATGGATGTACATGGGGGTTTAAGGACTTGTTTTAGCTGAGGTTATTCTATCCAGATTCTATTCAACAGCTGTTGCAAAGTTGACCAACCTGAGAGGCAACCGGTTGGTTGGACACTCAAAATTCAGTTGTTTTTCCTGCTATCTGGCTGCGATAACAACACCACTCTGGTGTGAATGCTGTTGATGTCTTAGTATCAGGTGATTACAGTAAAGTCTGAGGAAGCATAAAGATGAAAGAAGCTCTTCAAAAGGAAACTATATTTTCTTCAACTGTCTGGGGTTCATTCAGGCTGTGAAGGAGAGTAAAACTTTGAGCTGATGAGTTTATTGTTATCAGCCTCCAAATTTAGAAATTTTGAGAGCTTTTATTAAATCAGAGATAGTTTTAATAATGCTAGCCATACAAAGTAGGCCAGCAGCTAGCATGAGATGCTAATCTCCATAATTTTATCTTTGGTTTTAAAACATTACTAAAATTCTGCTTTACTGTTACTGGTCTCTGACACACAGGGTGTGATGTTGTGTATGCTCCCGATATGAGTGATAAGCGTTGACATGAGAAAAGGAAAAATATCATCATCAGCTTTATTTATAAAACGCTTCAACACCAGCCACAGCTGAAACAAAGGGCTGAACATCACAGATAAATAAGATAAAAGAAAACATCAAATAAAATGACAAAGTTAAACACAAAACAATATGAATTAATTAAAAACTCAATACAAAACATAAATAATAACAAATAAAACAAAACATTGACAGATGAAATCAGTACTAATAAAAGTTGAGTAAAATCAAGTCTGTTGGGTTTAAGGCCAATGAACAAAAAGAAGAAAACTATGTATATATATTTTAAGCAGTCATTGTAGTTTCTTAATTTATAGTTCTCACAGAGAAATATTAATCTGCTTATATCATTGTCAGTCTGTCCGAGCTTAACATAAACAAAGATTGGAAATTAGTCGCAAAATTGTGATTGGTGCATTTCTAACTCTAATTATTTAAAGTTTCTGCTGGTTCTGACAGAGGTGTCAGAAGAAGAACTTGCTTCCAAATGACACGAGTAACAAAATCTTTTGGGTTGTTGCTTTTCACATACTCCAAATATGCCCAGCAACTTTACAGGAAATCCTGAACTAACCCCACTCGGGTTGAACTGCCCGGAAAAGAATGCCTGTAAAAGATAGTCATAGATCCAAAATATGACATCTAATATCCTCCTGCTTCCTCATTACAATTACAACACAACTGTGTGTCTCATGACCACTCATTATATGCCTGAAATATTTACATCTAACATCTGGAACATGACAGTTAAAGACAGTTTAAGAAGTATTAGTGAACAGCAAAGAGTTTAACCTCTTATGATTGCAGCAGATGGTGAACCCCCCAGACCTTAATCTCATTAATTCAATAATAATTGAATAAATTAACCACAAAAACATGTAACGGTCAGAATTCGCAATGTCGGCTTCTCTCTGGAAAAATGACATGTCTTGAGAAAGTAGTTTTGAAAGTGAAGTGGGCAGAACAAGGTTCTGTTTCCTTTTTCAATTTTTTTTTTTCTTTTAAGTCAGTTTAGTGAGTTTTTAAGTTGCTTCTACAGGGTTGCATGCCTACAGTTTTAAAGGCCATTTGATAATGTCTGTTTCTGGTCGCATGATGTTTTGGGGCCAATAGATTATAATACATTTTATAGTGCCTTTCAGAGCACTCAAGGACACTGTACAGATCAAGCAGCATAACAAAATTTAAAACAGTACACATTAACAATTGCAAAGGAGTAGACAACCACAGTGAGTAAGCAGTCTTAAACAGAATGTTGCGTCTTCTGGACTGGATAGAACGCTTGTTTTCATGCCTGTTACGCAGAATATTGTCTTATTATTTTGCCCTTTATGGAGGAACACCAGTATAACAAGCTGCTATTTGCTGGTTATACTGGCTACTGACATGGCACTCATAGCTTTCCAAGTGCAGTCTTGAAACAGCGTCACCTTTAGTTCCTTTAGTTTCCACACCATGACTCTGTAAATATTTCTGACCTGAGTTTGTTTTTCTTGTTAGTGAGGGAAAACTGTAGGGTTTTTCCCCCCAGCCAGCTATGGTACAATACCCAGATGGGGGAGGGGCAGTGCTCTGTTACCCTGTAAAAGATTTTAGTGGTTTTGAAACATAACTTTTCAAACTTGTTTATACCTTGATAGCAAAGGCTAGATTGTGTCTTATTTATATTGAGAGTAGAATGCTGATCTTAAATTAAAGTAATTGAAGTAATTACATCCTGATGTTGATGTAATTTTAACATTTTTTTTCTTTATGTTCTGTTAGTGGTACAACTGGTGGTAGCCTGCATCCTGTTTGTTTCTCGAGTCTGCTCAGTCATCTGGAAGAACAAGTGGCGGGCTCTCCACTCATCAGGTTCGGCCCGACTAATGATGTCTCCACTTGACGGCCACAAGTTCGGGATCTTTAACTAAGGAAACTAATTCTCAAACAGTCTCCTTCACATGTTTACACATGACATTGCGTCAGAGCTCAGTGATAAAGTGGGCTTTTGCTTGACATAAATCTTCAAAAACAGCCTAATAATGGCTTCTTTCTCTCCTGTTAAATGTTAAACTATGATTTTTTTTTTCCATTTGAAATGTCTGAAATAGTAATCATTGCTATAACTATAACTATAATCATTGCTATAACTATAATAGTTATAGTCATAGTTTAACATTTTACCTACATTTGTATCACTATATAATGTTTTTTTAAGGCATTTATATAATTTGATCCAAATTATTTTACATATTAGAGCACTTTTATATTTGTATTGCACTTCTAATGCTTTTGTTTGTTTCTTTGTTATGCACACTATAATGGAATGGTTTCTTAACAGTGTATTATGAAGTATTCAGAGCTTTTCTAACCCTGTTTGATAAGAAAAAATCCACAACAACAGGAACAACAAACAGGGAGAGAAGATTTCTCATTAAATAAGAGAAAGACCGGACTTTGTCTTTATAAGTTTATTCAAAGGCATACAGCGTTTGAAGTCTCTGTCTCTGAGCAAGTCAGAAGAGCAGAGCCCCGAACAGAATCACAGACAGATATGTATACTGGTATGTGGGCGTCATCTTATCTTCACAGGAGAAAGAGAAACAGCCCTCCACCCTATTTAGAGTGAGAGGTCACAAAAGTATTTAAGAATGTGCCCCTTTACAATGCACCATTTCAGTTATACATCAATCCTCCAGAAAGCATTGGTCATAAAAGCCCCTCAAGATGAATCTGGAATGTGTTCGCCTTAGATAACTAAAACACAGGGGTCACAGAGTGAGTGGGGTAATAAAAGGTCAGAGCTCTTTGTTAGAACCAAAGAATGTGCAAACCAGAATTTTCCATTACACTATTAAATCATTTTGTCAACACAAGTTTCTGTGTTTTAGGATTGAACATTTAATGCTAATGGCTTGAGCTTTATTAATAGTTTAATCACAGTAAAAAAAAAAAAAAAACCAAAAAACTTCTCACTACGCTTTCAATTTTAAAGTTACGCTGCATGCATAAGACCCTCAGTCCATAGGTCACATTGATTGACAGTCAGTTTTTGGATTTAATTTAATTTAGCCATTACATAAAGTGATTTCTGTTACTACCCTTTCAAGCTCAGCCTTTGGATGGAAATTTGTATTTTATATTTTTAAAATGAAATTCAATATTCAGCCTCAAGTCAGCAGCTGAGTTAATAATGGGAACATAGTTCAGTCCTGTCTTATTTTTATTGCATCATTGCGATAAATTACAACAGAGCTGCATTATTGCATAGACATGCAGTATATTTTCCAAACATTAAATAATATGGGTAAACCCCCTCCACCCCCAAGCATTCCACTTTGCACTTTATGGGTTATATTATATGTTCTTGTGATGCTGTTTGACAGATATTCACTAGCAAAGACCATGCTACAAAGATATGAGATTAAAGGTTTATTGCAGGGATGAGATGAAGTTGAAATGAGGATTGGTCACATGGGAAGAATGCCAAAAGGTTTGGGACGTGTAGACTCTGCGTAGGGTAAAGTCTTCAGGAAAATGGCTTTCATTTTATTTTTCCCAAGCCCACTTAGCAACCCCCTGATGGAACCTGCAACAAAGAAGATACTAATAAGGAAGAAAGGGTGATGATTATGGGATGGAAGGAAAAGGCATGAGGGTGATGGGATGAAGAGGGATGAGGTGAAAGGGGTGAGGGTGAAGGAGGATGGGGTTGAAAAAAAAAAAAAAAAACATTGTGAAGAGGAGTGGGAGATCGATAGACGGATTAGTGCTGTGTTGGCAGTGATGCGACTGTACCGGTCTGTCGTGGTGAAGAGAGAGCTGAGTCAAAAAGCAAAGCTCTCGATGTACTGGTCGATCTACATTCCTACCTTCATCTATGGTCATGAGCTTTGGGTTGTGACCAAAAGAACAAGATCATGGATACAAGTGGCCGAAATGAGTTTCCTCCACAGGGTGTCTGGGCTCTCCTTAAGAGATAGGATAGAATAGGATAGGGTGAGAAGCTCGGTCATCCGGGAGGGACTCAGAGTAGAGAGCCACTGCTTCTCCACGTCAAGAGGAGCCAGTTGAGGCGGCTCGGGCATCTGATTAGGATGCCTCCTGGTGGGGTGTTCCAGGCATGTCCCACAGAGAGGAGACCCAGTACATGCTGGAGGCATGTTTCTCAGATGGCCTGGGAATGCTTTGGGATTTCCTTGGAGGAGCTGGCCCAACTGGCTGGGAAGAGGGAAGACTGGGTCTCCCTGCTTAAGCTGCTGCCCCCACGACCCAACTTTGGATAAGCGGAAGATGATGGATGGATGGATGGACTGTGAAGAGTTGAGAGCTGCTTGGGAAATTAGAGGTGGGATTTTGGGTGTGGCCCTGCTCCAGAACCTATAGTTAACATATTAACTTCACTTGTGTAAAAAATTAATAAACAGTTCTGAGTAGCATTGATTAAGAGTTAAGTGTTGAAAGTGTTTTTAACAAGAGTTTTTGTGGGGTTCCTGTGAAAGTTCAGGTTTATTTTAGTTTATTAAATCCAGCCTTTAAGCAGCTCAGATTGCAGGAGATGGACTCATATTAAAAACACTGAGTAATATCCTTATTTCTGCTTCAACCAGCCTGAGCCTTTTTTTTTCTTTTTTAACATGTCCTGTCCAGCAGTGTGACACTCAGAATTGTTGTCTGAGTGTCAAGATGGGGGCCAACAGATTTGCTTTCACAAGCGGAGCATTACAGCCTTGGCCATGATGTTCCACTTGGCATATATACGAATCTTTATTAAAAATTGCTTGGGCTTTATTTCAAATGTGATGGACACAAAGATGAAAAAGAGAAAGAAAGGGGGAAAGGAAAGAGAGAAAGATGGAGAAAAGGTTTAAAAGGGAAAGAAGAAGAGAAGTAGAGAAGAGAAAAAGCATAAACATAAAACAAGTTAACACCCTTGCAATCTGCCTTCAGATCTGCTGAAAGAGAAAAAAAAAAAAAAAAAACAAACCAAGAATCCACAACAACAAATAACATATGCAGATATAATAACAGTTATAACTTCAATGGAAAGTACACAGTGCAAGGTAATACAAGATGTATTTCAAATTCAAAAATACTTCTGGTTTATATAGAGTGTGTCATCTTTCTTTAGTCCTTCTATTCCGGTGTATAATTTTGAAGTCAGTTTCTTGCTTTGATTAGATTGATAAGCCACTATAAACATTTTTATTAAATCCGAACCAATTTCAGTTTTCCTTTTTTATGTCCTGCTCTAAATAATTTCTCAATTGTAGAAATCTATAGAAATCTTGGTTTACCAAGTTAAAATGCTCTTTCATTTCTCTGAAGTTTTTACCTTCTAACTTGTTCCCAATACAGTAGGGGACCTTGGTCCCATCTTTTGAATTTTGTGTCTATTCTAGTGGCAGAGAAGTCTGTGTTGTACCTGTCCATCACAGAAGTGTACGACTAGCTGTTAGGTTATTCTTCATGATGACTTCAAACCACATTTTAAATGAAACATCAAGCCAAGGATTATTCAGATTCTTCAGATGTCTGAGTTTGTTGTCCCAAGTAAAGCTTGAATGGAACCTTGATTGTTTTACTTACCTCAATTTCTTTCCATCTGGCAAAGTAGGAGGGATTACATAAATTCAACAAGGTTTTGATTTGTGATGCCTGATAATAACTATTTAAACAGGGAAGCGCAAGGCCACCCTTCCCTTTAGTAGCTGTAAAGTTCTGTATTTTATCCTTGGTCGCCTTCCTTGCCAAATGTATCTAAATATAATTTTGTCCCACGACCTAAATTCCCTGTCCAGTATCTCCACCAAGAGGTTCTGAAATAAATATAGAAATTGAGGGAGAACATTAATCTTAATTACTTCTACTCTTGAAGTAAGAGTCATAAAGGGGATCATATTCCATCTGGTAATGTCTTATTTTAGAGATTAAGGGGCCATAATTTGCTGGGTTTTAGTTGGTTAATATCATGTGTTAGATAAACTCCAAGATATTTCATGGATTTCAAATTCTACTTAATGTCATAATTATTTTTAATCACATCTTGAGGACTATAATTATAACTAAGGTGTTCAGTTTTTTGCACATTTATTTTGTAGCCAGATAATTGTCCAAACTGCAAATTCTGACATGAGTGCTGGCAAAGATGTATTCGAGCTAGACAAAAATATCAAAAAATCGTCTGTAAATAAAACTAACTTCTGTATTGATCCCTGCACCTCTCTGCCTTGTATGTGTTTATTTTGTTTAATTGATTGACTAAGTGGTTCCAAAAATGTTGCAAAGAGAAGAAGATTTACCGGGCAGCCCTGTCTACATCATTGCCTCCGTGAGATATTGTTGGATAAGCCCCCATTAATCTTAATCCTAGCTGTTGGATCTGTATACAATGCTTTTATTGTTCTGATTATTATATCATGGAAATAAAATTGTCTTAACACTTCATACAAAAAAATCCCACCTGACTGAGTGAAACGCTTTCTCTGCATCCATTCCCATACCATAATGACTGCTTCAGTTTGTCTCTCTGCTACATTCTGCATTATGTGTAATATTATTCAATTCAATTCAAAAATACTTTATTTATGCCAAAGGGAAATTAAATGTTGATGTAACTCATTTAATTAATGAGTTATTATAGATTGTGATGGCTGTGGGCAGGAAAGATCTCCTGTACTGGTCCATTTTACAACCAATCTGAAGAAGCTGAAGAGACTGTTTTTCAATGACAGTCTCATGAAGAAGATGGTCAGGGTTGTCTATAATTTTCTTGGTTTTCTTGGAAATGCAGTCTCCTCTGTCCCTTCTTATAGATGGCTTCACTGTTGAGTCTCCAGTCCAGTCTGTTGTCTAGATGAACACCAAGGTATTTATATTCCTCAACCACCTCCACTTCTTCTCCCATGATGGAAAAAGGGTTTGATCTGACCATGTTTCTCCTGAAATCTACAATCAACTCCTTTGTTTTGTTCACATTCAAGATGAGATGATTGTTTCCACACCATGACACAAAGTGGTCCACCAGCCCTCTGTCCTCAGCTTCTTGTCCATCGCTGATATACCCAACCACTGCAAAATAATCTAAGTATTTCTGTAGATGACAGGAGTCTTGCTTGTGCTGGAAGTCTGAAGTGTACAGAGTGAAAAGGAAAGGTGAGAGTACAGTCCTCTGTGATGCTCCTGTGCTGCTAACCATGTGGCCAGACACAGTCATTCAGCCTCACAAATTGTGGTATGTTTGTCAAGTAGTCATTGATCCAGGTGATTGTTGAGGCCTCCACCTGTTTCTCCTGGAGTTTCAGACAAAGCAAATCAGGCTTAATTGAGTTAAATGCACTGGAGAAATCAAACTCACAGTGCTTCCTGCTTTGTCCAGGTTGCAGTGGGTTTGTTGAAGCAGGTGTGTAATGACGTCTTCAACTCCAACTCCATGGCAATAAGCAACCTGCAAGGGGTCCTGATATGTACTGGTTTGCTTACTCAGGTGGGCCAACAGGAGTCTCTCCAAGACCTTCATGATGTGGGATGTCAGGACAACAGGTCTATAGTCGTTGAAGACTTATGGGTGACTTTTATTTAGTACCAGAACCAGATAGGATGTCTTCCATAGTAGTGGAACCTTCTCTTGGGTCAGGTTAAGTTTGAAGAGGTGTTGCAGAATCCCACAGAGCTGCTCTGCACACGCCTTCAGGACTCTGGGGCTTACACCATCTAGACCTGCAGCCTTGTTCCAGTTCAGTCTCTCCAGGTGCCTCTTCACCTGATTTCTAGAAACAGAAAAGTGGGAGGGGGAAGCAAAGGGAGTATCAGCATCTCCTGATTTGGTTGAAGACAAACTAGTGGAAGCAGAAGAGTCCATGACTGAGGTAGAGGATAAAACATTTGAGGTGTAACAGGAAAGCTGTGGGTCAAAGGATGGTGGGAAGTCTGTTTCACTGGGGGCAGGAGGGGAGAATGATGAGCTTGTTCCTGAGCTGAACCTGTTGAAGAATGTGCTGAGCTCATTTGCTCTGTCCAGTCTTCCATCTATCTGATCCTCTTGCTTGAAGCCTGTGAACTCCTTCATCCCAGACCACACATCTGATATGTTTACTCTCCATCTTCTTCTTATACACCTCCTTGCTGTCTTTGAGCTGCTTTTGTATACTCCGCAGTAACTCCCTAAAGTCTCTTTTTTTCTTGTTTAACAGTTCCTTTAGCTCACTAGTGATCTAGGGTTTGTTATTAGCAAAGGATCTCACTGTTCTGGTGGGGATGGTGTTGTCCACACAGAAGTTTATATAGTCAGTCACACACTCAGTCAAAGCATTAATGTCCTCTCCATGTGGTTTGCAAAGAGAAATCCAATCGGTAGCATCAAAACAACGCTGTAGGGCTTCTTCAGCTTCCTGTGACCACTTTCTCACAGTCTTTTTGTTACGGGTAGTCTCTGGACAAGGGGTTTATATTCTGAGCAGAGAATATAAGGTTGTGATCTGATTTACCCAGAGGAGGTCTTAGGTAGATCTTAAAAATTGACATATTTCCAATTTATGTCAAGGATTCATAAATTGGAAATATATGAGTCACACAGCACCCCCCAACCAGCAGGGCTGACAACCCCCCGACAGAGCGTTGAGCAAGGCAGGAAACCAGGCAGTCTGCCAAGCTACCTGGCCTATACCAGCAACCACAAAACACATGAGCCTGCACCTGCCAGGAACCTGCATCTGATGCAACCCACCGCTCCAGGCCAAGTACAACCCGCCAGCCACCTCCACAAGGTGCACTCCACTGCCCCACCCACCCGACAGCAACCATGATCCAAAAATCTGAATGATCCCAGGGAGAACCAGAGCGCCTGCCCTGCCCCCAACTGCCACCCAAGACCCCAAACCCACCCACAGCCCAGACTCCAACCAGATTACTCTCCCAGATAGCCAGCTCTCCCGCTGACCCCAACAGGCACCCTTGTTCTCCGAGACCCACCAGGGGAGGGAGGTTTGACACATCCACCCAAGGGTAGGTGGCAGCAGCACCATCAGGGACCAAGGCCATGGATGGGCACAGAACCCCTAGAACCAACCGGAACCAAGTACGGAGCCATCCAGACCCCCAAACCCGGCCCCCAGTCCTATACCCAGCCCTCCGGCCAAAGAAGCCACCAAATCCCAACAAGACAACCAGCTGGGAGTGCCCGCACAGCCACAGACAGTGTACCATGGTGACCAAGAGCGCACCCCCCCCCCAATGAAGGAACCGACCAGTCCATCCAGCACAACATCTGCAACGAGATTACATGTCCAACACGCGCAAACACCCCAGGATCAACAGTGCCCCCCCTCAAGGTGTTCCAACTTAATCTACTTTATTCTCTGGTAGCGTTGCAATCATGGTCCTCCTTGACCTGACCACTACTATAAATGCAGTGAATCATGGAATCCTTTCCCATTTAGAGCAGTGTGTAGGGATTAGAGGCTTAGTTGTTTCTTGGTTTTAACTGGTCAGAGAGTCTTAGTTAATTTTACTGAATTCTCCTCAGCAACTGCTTCTCTAATTTCTGCTATTTCCCAAGGTTTCATTTTAGGACCTGTACTTTTTATTGCCTCCTGAATGGATTTTTTAAATAAAAAAAACAAGCAAAAAAAAAAAAAAACAACAAAACTTCACTGTTACACTAATGATTTCCTGATTTCTCACACACACACACACACACACACACACACACACACACACACACACACACACACACACACACACACACACACACACACAAAACCCCCAAAAACTAAGGTTTGTTTTTTTTGACTGCTTGAACTAGCTAAAAATCTCAGATGACTAGTAATGATTTTAAACTCTGTGACAAAACTGAAATCATTAGAACCGGATTTGCTTTGTCCTTTTTGCGCCTCCTGTCTCCACTCATCTGTCAGAAACCTTGGTGTGATTTCTGATAGTGCTTTTGAATTTCATAAGGATGTGGTGTAGCTGTAACCATTTCCAACTTCTTGCAAAGGGCTTCTCCCTCTCAATCTGGAGAGAGTGATCTTTGCTTTTATAACTTGCTGAGACTACTTCTAATTTAGTGTTAATCAGTTCCTGATACATCATATACTGCCTGTCCAGACAATGCACCAGCCCATCTGCTCAATGGTAAGCTTTGGCAAGACCATATCATGCCTATTGGTTTCTTTGCTGCCGTAGTGATGCATGGCTCATTTTAAAGTTTTGTTAATGGCCCTGAGATCTCCTTTCAATTCATTTATATAGCAGCAATTCACAACACATTTCAAGACACTTTTCTCATGGTTTTAGAGACTTGTCTAACCCACATGCAGAAATACTCAAGAGGCAGGTGAAGTTAAAGATTTACAAATAAGAATGAGATTATGGCAAGATGACTGCACAGTGATCCAGGGTCTGGTTCTGGAAACCAGATGACCCTGAGTTCATCTGAGGTTCTGGGGAGACAGGTAAATCCAGAGATGCTTACCAGAGACTAGGATGATTTCCACTAGGGAAGGATCAAGGGGTCCAGGAGGAAGGTGAGGTTGCAGAGGAGCAGAGATGAATCTAGATAGCTTTAAAGAGAGTGGTTTGAGTGGGCACGGTGGAGAGTGGACAGAGTTTGATCTTTGGAGAAGATGTGAGGAAGAGAATCCAAGGAGCTGCCAGTCAGCAGTCTTATGCCAGGAGAATAGCTGACGTCTTGCAGATGAGTTACAGACACCAAAGGTTTGAGCTGAAACAGGATCCAAAAGCTCATTTGAGAGAACCTGAAGCAAAAAGGTAAGTAATTTCTTACAAAGAGCACAAACTGGTAACTAGGAGCCCACAGCAGTCTTGAAGTTAACACAAAGGTCAACACTCAGATGCTGAAGGACTGGCTGTAAGCTCCTCTTATACATCTCGCCTGATGAGGCAGATTGGATGCAGTTGTGAATATACCTGCTGAACCACCCAGCCATCATGCTGGAAGAGAAACAAAGAACTGCAAATAGAGAGATGAGCAAATCTCCCAGACCTGGACAAGTTCAGAGCATCCACTGATCCTTGCGAGGTCATAGTGGTGATGGAGGGGGTTTTTGGGCGAGAAGAGGGGTACCTCTTCTGAGTTTGAGAGAGAATTTCTCTCTTGATACAGTGCCTTCTAAAGTATTCATATGCTTTGCAATTCTTCCCTTTTTGTAACATTGTTGTGTATAAAATGATACATGGATAGAAATTTTTTTAAGAACAAATATCTAAAAATTGTGTTCTGCATTTACATTCACAGTGCTCTGATACAAATAATAAAGCCCAGTACAGCCAGTTCATGTCAGAAGTTCTCAGATGTTTGTTAGAGAACATTAGAGAAAAACCAGCATCATGAAGTCCAGGGAACAGCAGATTCTTCTCCACAACAGGTTGTGGAGAAGTTTAAAGCAGGGTTGGGTTCTACAACAACATCCCAAGCTTTAAACATATCACAGAGCTCTGATCAATCCATCATCTAAACACGGAAAGAGGATAATGTAAATGTAAAAAAAAACAAGATGATATTGTTGAAGAGAAAACCTGTGGAAGAAGGTCATCTGGTCATATGGGTCCAAAGTAGAGCTTTTTGGTCCATAGGCAAAACATTTTCTGTGGAGGGAATTAATGCTGTACTTCACATTGAACCAGCTTGATCTATTTTAAAAAGAAAAAAAAATGACAAAATGACATTCTCTAGATGTACAAAGCTGGTGGAGAAACACCCCCAAAAATTTGCAGCCACCACTGCAGTGAAAGGTGGATCTACATAGTAATGAGTCAAGGAGCTGGACAAAAACATGTTTTTAGATTTTTATGTATTTGAATTAAAATAAAATTAAAGCATGTACCTTCCACTTCAAAATTATGCACTACCCTGTTTTGGTCTATCACAGGTTTGTTATCAAACCTTTGTGTGAGTCTGGTCTTACCAGACCTGTGTTTGTTGGTAGGCACAACAACAGCTTCCTAGGTTTACCTCATGCAGCATATTTTTTGCTTTTATTTTCTCTCCTCTATCATAAGGGAAAAGTTGCTTTTCTTCTTTCCTTTGGTTAAACTGTAAACAGTAAACCTTCCCATCACTTTCTGTTTCTAACCTCAAGCTGAACTTGAAGTTCTACGGAAGAGGACCATGAAGACATAATAAGTAAACAGAAGAAGGATTATGTTTAAATGCAGATAGATACAAAATATATTTCTAGATTCTACTTTATTTTTTCCCACAGTGTATACTCCAATGTTCGAAGCGATTATGAAGCACTGGTATAAAAGAACAGTCACAGCAAACAGAATCAGCCTCCACTAAAGACCAAATGCTGTTAAATGTGTGGTTATGCTGAGAAATATAATGGTTCCAGGGACAGGGGTTGTTTGTTGCTTTCAGCTCTCAGTAGGTCTCAACTTGTTGTCTACCTTCAAGAAAACTTGGGGTATGAATAGTATTTTAATACCCTTCTACTTCACCACAGAAACTAAAATATCAGTCCTAGTGCCTGTGGTTAGGTTAACTTGCAAAAAATATTAAGTTATCATGACTTGTTGCTTCTTACCAAAAAAGTCCCCCCAGTTTCTGTCTTACCCATCAAGTGACCCATCAAGTTGTTGGCTGAATTTGTTGTGGGGAATTAATCTGTGAACCCAGCTCTCTGGACTGGTGTTTGCCTCCAGCTTCCTTGAAGTATTTTTACAGCATTTGCAGTATTGTCCAGAATGACATTTGGATTGTGGAATATATTTTAATGAAGTTTTCAAGTTGGTTTTTATTTATTGCTGATTGTTGTTCCATTGATATCAGTTGTGTGAGGAACCATGGTGGTGTAAATGATTTTTTCCAGTTTCCAGTTTTCCCAGTTGAGAAGTATTGTTTTCTTGGCAACCATCAGGGCTACAAGCAAGGGTGTTGTGATGTGTTTTGAGTATATGTTCAATTCTTTCAGATTACCAAGTAAGCAAATGGAAGGGATGTTGTGGCAAAGGAATTGGAATAGTTTGGTGGTTATTTCTTTTCAGAAGTTGTTCCGGAAGCTGGACTGAGCCAGAATGTGTGGAAGTCATCGTCAATGGTGTGCAGTGTGTACTATGTACAAATATTTGTTTCAGTCAGTAAGGCATTCTGTGGATGATTTTGTATTGTATTAACTGTATGTTAGTATTGTTGGACATGGCGAAAGTGTTATTGCAGACAAACCAAAATTGATGATCTGTATGGATGTTGAGGTCTTTTTCCCATTTGTTGATTGGATTTAAGTTTATTTGTATAGCACATATCAGCAGTAAGGCAGTTCAAAGTGCTTCACAGCATAGAAACATCATGCAAGTATACAATAAAATCATCAAAAACATCAAGCAAAATGATCAAAATCATCAAGTAAATACACATGAAAATCATCAAAATCATCAGGAAAATATCAATGGATCAAAATCATAGGGCTCATCAAGCAAATATCTTCAAGCAAATTTAGTTAAAAAATATTTATCAATGATCCACTTACTTTATTTAACTGATTTACACTCAAACTTCCCAAATTAAGGCACATTCAACACAATCATCTCCACCTTTTTCTCTCATTGTTTTATATATTGAGGAGTCTGGAGGAGCAGGCACCCCTGAGGCCTTTGACATTCCGGAACCCATTTTACCTTCCAGAGGCACGTCTGCCTGCTGGCTTTCTCCTTTAAGGTGTAGAAATCACTAAAAGTGTGAGTGTGAGTTGCATTGTCATTAGAGGATCTAAGTTCATTGAGAGTGGGTTTTTTTTTCTTTTTGCGGTTTGATCGATGGTGTCTAGTAGTGATGGTTGTCCTAGGTAAGTGTTATTGATACTTTATTTTTGCCTTGATGGACTGTTTTACTTGGTCATATTGGACAAATTGTTTTCCTCTTGTGACTGTATGTGTTGATGAGTTGTTGAAATGTTAATAAGTTGTTCTGGTCAAAGATGTAATGTCTTTTTCTTTCCATTTAATGCCAGAGAAGGGTAACTTATTTGCAGTGAAGTCAGGTTCTCCTGATGGATATTTAGGTAGTAGTAGAATATGGCAATAGATTATGGTATTTTTTTATTTTAATGACCTTCTGCCAAGCTGTCAGAGTTGTTAGGATTACTGGGGTTTTCAAGCAGCTGTGATGTCTGATTTTGTTACTGCTGAATGGTAGATCTTTGATTAATATGTCTTTGCAGTCAGATTGTTTGATGTCCAGCTATGGATGAAGGTGATGGGTTGATAAGGTATTGTAACTGGATGCCTAAGAATTACTGATGGAAGTTTGGTGCTTTTAAGTCAAGTCAAGTTTATTTGTATAGCACATTTCAGCAGCAGGGAAGTTCAAAGTGCTTTACACCATAAAAACATCATACAGTAACCAATTATGAAACAAGCAATTAACATTACATTTTGTCAAATGCCATCATCAAAATCATCAGGCAAATACACATCAAATATATTGGTCAATATTTCACTTACTACTAATCAAAGGCAACTCTAAACAGGTGGTGTTCTTGCCTTGATTTAAAGGAACTTGGTGTTTCAGCATCTTTGCAGTTCTCTGGAAGTTTGTTCCAGATTAGACATTGAATGCTGCTTCTTCCATGTTTGGTTCTGATTCTGGGGATGCAGAGTAGACTAGAACCAGAAGACGTGAGTAGTCTGGAAGCTTGATACAAGGACAACAGGTCTTTAATTGTGGTATTGTGGTGCTAAGCCGTTCAGTGATTTATAAACTAACAGCAGTATTTTAAAGTCTATTCTCTGAGATACAGGGAGCCAGTGTAAGAACTTTAGAACTGTGGTGATGTGCTCTATCTTCCTAGTTTCAGTGAGACTAAAGATAAACGCATGGATGAGTTTCTCTAGATCTTGTTGAGACATTAGTCCTTTAATCCTGGAAATGTTCTTCAGGTGATAGAAGACTGACTTTGTAACTGTCTTTATGTGTCTCTGAAGATTCAGGTCTCAGGCCATCACTACATCCAGACTTTGGGCCTGATCACTAGTTTCTAGCTGTAACAACTAAAGCTGTGTGCTGACTTTTGATTGTTCCTCTTTTGGTCCAAACTTTTGTTTCTGTTCAGCTGGAGAAAGTTATAGCGCCTCCACGCATTGATTTGTTCTAAGCACTTGTTCAGTGATTGGATGGGTGACAATTTCCATTGTCACCTGGTGATAATGTAATGTAGAGCTATGTATCATCTGCATGGTAGCTAATCTTATTTCTTGTTATAACCTGAGCAAGCGGATCGTGTAGATATTAAATAGGAGAGGTCCCAGGATTGAACCTTGAGGTACCCCACATGTGACTCCTGCCTGTTCCAGTCATTGACACAAAGAAGTCCCTGTTCTTTGGGTAGGATTCAAACCAATAAGGTACTAGACCAGAAAGTTCAGCTCAGCTCTCCAGTTGGTGAATGATGTCAACAATTTAGGTTGCAGCAGATCTATTAAGGGTTGGCACAGCCTTCTCTCTTTATATCCATCACTGAGCCTTGGCTACCCATGACCTTGCTGACACTTTTCCATTTTACAGTGGTCTGTTTTGTAGGCATGAACCACTGCAGGACAAGAGGATAGTACAAAGATTGCAGTTGTGGATATGCTTGACCCAATGTTTCAGGTATTTCTCCATCTCCAAGCTCCGAGAAGTGAGGTTCCTGTGTTGGAGAAAAATAAAAACTTGAGGAAACCTGCTGGGTACTGCCAAACCAAGAAAGATGTAACAGTGGGAAGAAGTTGGCACAGAAGAAGTTATGATGAGGAAATCTTGATATAAAAAAGGAACAAAGCAACTCTGCTTTGTGGGAAGCTCCTAAGCAGAAGTGACAGTATTGCTAAAATGAAAGATTAGAAAGGAGGAAAAGAACAGCTGTAACATAAGATTGTAAGAAAAGACTCATCACAATGTGGTTAATGCATCAAACGAATGTATCATTCACAGTAAAACCTCAGATACTCTCTGTGTAATTGTTGCTATTTTGGTATAAGGATTACAACTATCTTATTCAATTTAGTGGGTGAATTATTTCTAGAGCCTGTATAAGCACAGCTTCCAGCCCAATGGCTCAAAAGGCCTTAGTCTTTAAATAGGAAACACATGGACAAGAACTCGTCACAAAAGAGTCATAAGAACACGAGAAGTGACAGAATGGTCCTTGAAATATCCAGAATGCACCCAGAAAGTTGAAAAAACCGGACGGTTTTAATGAAGGACACAAAACAACAAAAATTTGGGGTTGAATGACGAAATTACCATGGTTTAGTTCCCACTGTCATAATCCAGATGTTTTGGTGCAACAAATGACCATAAAAAAACAATAATCAATATAAGCTCTGTAGTCTACAGATATGACAATTGAAAACAGAAAACGATAGAACTTGTTGTAAATACAAATCTGAATCATACTTTCATTATTCTTTCAGAATTGTCTAATGTCTCCCTCCTCACTGGTCATAACATGTACACGTGGAGAAAATTGTTGGTACCCTTCTGTTAATGACCAAAAACTCACAATGGTCACTGAAATAACTTAAAACTGACGAAAGTAATGATAAATAAAAATTCACTGAAAATTAACCTGTAAAAATCAGACATTGCTTTTGAATTGTGGTTCAAACAGTCTTTTTAAAAACAAAATAATGAAACAGGCCTGGACAAAAATTATGGTACCTGTACATTTATATTCTGTTACACAACATTTTGAGGTAATCACTGCAATGAACTGATTTCTTCCATGGTCAATGAGACTTCTGCACCTGTCCACAGGTCTTGGCCCACTCCTTGTGGCCAAACTGCTCCAGTTGTTTCAGGTTTGAAGGGCGCCCCCTGCACTCCAAAAGACCTCCATCTCCTCAGCAGGTAGAGTCTGCTCTGACCCTTCCTATAAAGTGCAGCAGTGTTGTGGCTCCAGTCCAGTTTATTCTTCAGGTGAACACCCAGGTCCATGATCTCAATGTCCACTCCCTGGATGTTCACCAATTTCAGTGAGGTGAGTCCTGTGGAAGTCCACCACCTGCTTCTGAATAGTATGTGCAGCTGTAGTCACAGGTGCATCAAACTGCTTGGAGTTGGTCTTATGGCCTTTACCTTTAACATGGTTGTCTATTATTTTCTTCTAATCATCTGGGGCAACTCTCTCCTTCACTTGTCACCAAACAGCATAGTGACTAAGATAAGTTATCTTGCTGTGTCCTCTAATGGTCACTTTTACTTACTGCAAATCTAAACAGTACTGTGTTAGACATGACTTCTATGCTATGCACACTCTACTTAAAAAAAAACCCAACAAAAACCTGCATTACTCTTTTTATTTAAAATTTAAGAGAAACATATTTTTACAACTTTCTTTCTGCTTTTTATCAGTACCGAATTCCTAAAACAACTCTTTGAAAAGGTTTTTTTTTTTTTTTTTTTTTTTTTTACCTGCTGAGTTTTTGAATTCAGTTTAGTTTAATTCAATTTATTAATGTAATGTCAGTTCACAGCAAATGTATTAGGGCACTTCACAAGACAATCCAATTCAGTTCAAACATATTTAATTCAATCCAGCCTAGGGGAAGACCCAGGGGTCCATTCTGGACCCTGTCCTGTTCAAACTTTGCGTGCTGCTTCTGAGAGCCATACCAGAAACAGATGAACATTCTTTTTACTGCAGTGCAGACAAAATTCAAACCCTTAAACCCTTCAAAATAAAGTTAACTGCAGCTTTTGTTGTGTTGCATAGATAAGATGAAAACATGAATATAGTTAGACTTAACCTGAATGAAAGCAAAACTGAGAACATAGATTTGTAAAGGCCCACTCTGAAAATGAACCTGAAAAATCATTTTTAAATAAAAAAAAAAAGCCATTGATTATTGTTATGGCACATCTTGTGTTGGAAAAAATAACAGATAATTGTGGTTCTTTTACACTTTGACCAAATTGCACCTTTAAACAAGCACATCATATATCTTAACAGTAATCCATCAATAACCTTAGTCTGGTGTTACCAGACCTCCAAGCTGAACAGGGTTGATCATAACGAAGTTACAGACGAAGAAGAAGTTTGGACTTTCTAGAGAGCTCTGGAGAGCAGAACTATACAGTACTTTGTTCCATGTATGAATTACAAATCTGAGCAAACATCAGTTTCATCAAGGTTCATATCACTTTTATACATTTACAGATTCAATGAAGAAATTTGAACATTTTTTTAAAAAGTTCATTTAGTCTGTACTAAATGAACTTTAACCTCTGTTGGGTTTAACTTTAACGGGGTTAACTCAAGTAACATTATATAGGTTAATCCCACCCAGACAAATGGTTTCAGGCCTTAATTTCTGTTAATGATGATGATTTTCTGCTTTCAGCTGACGTCATCACAACATTCCCACTTTAGAATGTTTCATCAAACCAATAAATAACATTTTATTACAGAAATGTGAGTTTAATGAAAAGTATGTTTAATACCTGCTTAAAGATTGTTCTTTTCAAAAGGTGTTTTTAATCTGAGAAATGAGTTTCATCGGAACACATATTCTAATTTATAAAATATGACTAAATATAAACTTTGTCCAGCTCAGATTCAAGGGTATTACAAACGTCTCTTATGATATCCATAACACACAACTTTATATTTCTCTGTTACTACATAACTGGTCCCTGACAGTCAGAGTAAATGTGTCCGAAATATCAGTGAATGTTCCCACAGACAGAAGCCATTGTTTTAGGTCCTAGAAATGCTCATCACTCAGATTACCTCAGAGGCAGTAAAAACTCTCTGCAGGTCAGAAAATGAGAACGTACTTAACAAAACTGTTTTTTCCATAGTGAGTAAGGTTACTGTAATTATGTCTTTTAATGTGTCAGTAATACATCAAGCAGCTTTAGCTCATCCTAAATAAAGTTGCTAGAATCCTGACCAAAACCATCAAATTGTAACATATCGCCCCTGTTTGCCAAAGGAGAACATTTTAAATATTTTTCTGGTTTGTAGGTACATCTAAATACATTTCAGAGTTACTGTCAGGCCCCGCTTGGCCCCTCAGGTCTTCAGGGAGCAGCGTATTCAGTACTCCCAGGATCAGAGCTAAACAAGGGGAGTTTTATGTTTCCCGGCTCTTGAAACTTGGGATGTGCAGAAACTGTAGGCTCCTAAATGAGGACTTATATACTTGTTTAATGTAACTTTCTAGTAAAATCAAACGCTTATTTAATCAGTTTTTCCGTTGATTTTAAATTATGTTCTAAATTGTTGAGATGTGTTTTAAAATTCTGCGGTTACGCCAAAAGGGGGTGCTAAAGCAGTGTGTCTCTGACCTAAAATCCGAAGAAGAAAGGAGGCGGAAGTGCTGGGATGAGGAAGTAGAGTTGTGGACATCAGAAAGTGTTTGGAGCCTCTTTCCCCAGAAAGGGTTTTTTTGTTTGTTTTTCTGAACATTATCTTTGCGCTGCTGTCTCTGTTTCATCCAGCATGTCTAAGAACACAGTTTCTGACCGCTTCAGAAAAGTAGATGTAGATGAATACGACGAAAACAAGTTTGTGGACGAGGAGGACGGCGGTGAGAACCAAGGAGGTCCAGACGAAGCTGAAGTGGACTCCCTTCTTAGACAATATCCTTGGAGGTGATTAGAATGGTGACGGGTTAACAGTGAGTGGCTGAAGCAGTGTGGTGTCCCGCAGGAAGAAACTCGGGTGTCCGTGAGCACCTGAATGTGTCAATGTTTAGTTTGTCTGACTGCTGTGCGGCGGTGTTTCCGGGTGGCAGGAACAGGAGGGTGTGGTCCCTGCACACTATTACCGCATTCTTTTACTCTGCACGTTTCTCAGCTTGTTGTCTCTGTTGGGTTTGACATTTTCTGTGAAGTTGCTTGATCCGCTATTTTTCCAGAAAAGACCTAAACAAGGTTAACCTGTTCCTGCTCAGATTGGAAGTAGCTTTAAATTTAAAGAATTCCTTCAGATGTTTCAGAGTCGCTTTAAAGAGTCCATTCGGATAAAGAATTTGCAGTCCGGGCCGATTAAACTGTTTACTCCAGCTTCACGACGTTTACGAATTACTGGTGATGGTTTTTACCATATAAGGTCATCATTCTGTGCTGCCGTTCTGCTGTGTTCCTCCCATGTTCCCGTCGTTCAGGCTGAAGGCTTGTGCATGTCTTGTTTCTATGATCCTTGACTAATTCATTGCAAAGGTAACATGACTGGAGCTCTCCATGCTGTACTGAAGAACCCTCCAATCAATACCAAGAACCAGAATGCTAAGGTATGAACATGTGAGCTGCTCTCCCTCTGTGATCACTCGTGTTCTCCCTGTGTTTCAGGAGTTTTATGCCAAGCAGCTGCCTGTATAAAATAAAACGGAGACTAGATGGTAGCATTGATCAAGTCTCTGCTCTGCTGCAGGAAAAGACATCAGAGGAGATTTTAACAAGCTGGGCTCATTTAGCATCTGCTCATAAATCAGAGGTGGCATCTGTGAGAATGTGGACACTGCTGTCCACTAGAGCAGTGATGTATTACAAGCCATCCAGCTGATTAACTGTGGAGCCTATATATTACCAAAGGCTCACAGCTTGTTTCTTGTTCAAACACAGGATCTATGCATGCTCTTAATTACCTGCTTAGGTATAGGGTTTGGCTCCGGCAATGATAATCAGTGCATCTAGACATCTGTGAACAACTGATATTGGTAACTTGGAAAAAACATTAACCTCATGTACTCAACCTGCATCATGGGTTCAATGATAGTTAATTTTGAAGTTGAAATACTTCAAATGACTAAGGTCATTCAAAGCTGAAATCCCAATGGGGGTGTTGGGAGTCCTCACCAATCCCCATAAGCTCAAAATCTAACATGGCTGCTGTGCATATCAAACTTGATAGATGCTGTAAAAACACAGTTTTTAACTGTTATTTTAGCTGCATATTGCCTTACTGACAATGCTCCACCCCCTACCATCTGTCTGTGCGGCAGGACCGAGCGGAGCTGCTGGTGGTCAAAGTGCTGAGCAGTTTTAAGAGTAGTGACATAGAGAAAGCTGTGGGCTCACTGGACAAAGCAGGAGTAGACCTGCTGATGAAATACATCTACAGAGGCTTTGAGAAACCTTCTGACAACAGCAGCGCTGTCCTGCTGCAGTGGCATGAAAAGGTAAGTACTGATGTGTGTGTGATGTGTGTGTGCATCTCAACACATTAGATTATCATGGAAACTCGTAGATTCATTACATGTAAGCCTGTGGCTCTGTTGAGATGTTCTGGAAGCTCAGGTTGATTTGAAAGCTGCCTTCAGCTTGTCTGGTGTTTTAGACATTTTTAAATAAGACTGGGCCCATATTTGAGAACTCAACAATGCTTAAATCACTTTGGAGTTGTTTTGATTTTTAGACAGCTTAGTTTCTCAGCTGTTCCTGAATGCAGCACATCCAGCTGGTTAAATTCTACAGTTTGCCATTTGGACTTTAGCTGTTTTTTTCTCCACTATCAGTCATATTTGCATTCAGCTTCATCTTCTGAGCAGAACAAGCTCCATTTCCTTGTTGCTGTTGAGAGATGTTAAAAATAAAGTTCTGCTTCTCTCCACGTTTTTGTCTCCTCTGCAGAGTTTAGTGAGTTTAGTGTTTAGCTGTGGTGTCACTTTTTAAACCTGCACTACAGAATGTTGCCTTGCACATTTATGTTTATAGTTCTGCACATAAACATCCTTCATGTGTTCAGTTATAAAACAAGACTGTTGGTTCTGTATATTTTCGTACAAATATGTGTACTGTTTAGTACACTCCTAGAAATGACCTTGAATTTGGCCAAGATAACATGCCAAAAACCTGTCATAGGTGATATGTTTCCATTTAATTCATCTTTGTGTAGCACTGGATGCATGCAGGGTTCTCTCAGGAGCCAGAAAGTGACAAACCTTTTACACAAAGACTGCTGGATTCCAAGCCATGGGGACAGTAAAGTCATTATCAGAACCATGCCAGTAAAGATAGTAGGACTTTATAAAACGGGAAAATGATATAAACAGATACCCAGTGGAATTGAGAAACACTTAGCAGCAGTCCTCAAACTCTAATTAAAGAAGTGGAAAATGGGGTGGGACACTGTTCAGGATGCAATAAAAACCATCCAAACATTTTCAGCTGATATACAAGACCATGTAAGATGGAGGTGCATAATAAGGAAGCATTTGAGGAGAGATGGGCTGCATGGACGTCCTGTCAGATGACAGCAGTTGCTACACCAAACCCACAAAGCAACCTCATTCCAGTATGCTGGACAAACACAAAGCAAGTTTATTTGTAGAGCAACATTCATACTCTAGATAATTCAAAGTGCTTTACAGGAAGAGCAAAGGAACAGTGATGGGAAACCAGATAAAGTATCACATGAAAGCACTAGAGACACAGTGACATAAAACAAAGGTTAAATGACAATATGTAAACAAAGAAGTTGAGATGAGACAGAAATGTAATCTTTGGTCTTTATGAGGAAGCTGCAGTCATGTTTTCACTCCTGATTTAAAGGAGCAAACAGTTTGTTCAAATCTCAGGTTTCCAGGCAGTTTGTTCCAGAGTTGAGGAGCATAGAGCTAAATGTTGCCTCATCTTGTTTAGTTCTGGTCCTGGGAGCACTGAGTAAGGAGGTCTCTGATTACTTGAAGGATCTACATGGGTCATACCTGACTTTAAAATGTATTTGGGTCTAAGACCATGCAGTGCTTGATAGACAATCAAGATTTTAAATGTATTATTTTATAAACAGGTCAATTAGGTCTATAACATTTTCCCAGTGCTGGTCAGGACTTGGACAGCGGCCGATTTATTTATTTTTTATTTTTACCAGATACATCTGAGAATAAACAGAGGCACAAGTTTTTCTGTTCTGATGTTCAAGGTTGTTCTATTGCTAGACCTTATTTGGTTAAGTTCAGGTCTGAGGTCCATGATTTTTTTGCATTCTCTGCTCTGTGGCCTTTGACCTCATTCAGTCTGCTTCAGTCATGACCCCCCTGTGTTTTCAGACTGGGCTAGGACCACTGACTTCTGTGTGAAGTTGGTGGTAATTCTGAGCCCTTCGTCATGGATATCCTGGACACACTGATTCAGGGACTGAAGTCTTCCACATGTGGTCTATGTTTGCTTTGATTTAGACTCTTGGTTGAAAAACTTGATTAGAAAGGATTGTAAAATGAATGCATTTATTAAACTGCAATTAATAATCTAGATGTCTAAATGCTTCTGGAGACATAACCAATATACCATGTCATGTCGCGCTTCAGTTATTCTGAGTTTTAAAAATATCAATTAAAAGACAAGCCTTCAAACTTCTTAAAGTTATTTGGAATGGTGAGATAAAATTAACTTTATGGCCAGTCAGAAACACTGGACAGGACTCCACAAGTCCTGTGATGAAAAACTTATGAAAGTGTCATGATTTTATTTGTCATCATGATCAGCTTAACATGGTGAAACACTTTGGAATGAAACCTTCTGGCTGCTTTGAGCCATAAACTCGCTTTGCTTTGTATTTCACCAGCAACCTGTACAGTAAAATCAACTAATATAACTGCAGGCACATTGTGGGTTAATCACCGTTTACCAGTAAAACCTGATGTTGACCATCATTTTGGACTGATGGACCCTCTCAGATGCTGTCAGAGCGACAGTTTTTAGGAAACTTGGAATTAAATGTTGTTCCAGGGATAATTGGTTAAATTGTTGTGGTTATTTGTGCCTGCAGCAGATTGTTGACCCGCTGTTCTGGTCTCCTTTTGACCGTTTCCCCAGGCTTTGGCAGTGGGCGGAGTTGGTTCCATCGTCCGAGTCCTGACTGCAAGGAAGACTGTCTGATGATCCCAAAATCTGCAGAGTCTTGGTTCAAGTCACCAGACGATATTCAGGGCTGGTGTCTTTTAAAGAAACTGGAGCTGTGTGTCTTTCTGATGCATTACTTTCTTTTCTTCTGTTTTCACCCATTCCGCTGGGATTTGGAAGCACTGGCAATAAGGCAGGAAGGTGCTGGCAACTCGAACTGCTTACATCAGCTGTGCAGAATTTAACTTTTCTTCTTAAAGACGGCGCTTTGCTCTGTCATCTGCAACGTTCTACCCTCCCCCCAGCTATCCCTGTCCTTAACCCTCCTCCTCTCAGGGTTCTGATTCTTTAAGATGAAAGTGGGAAAGGTGGATGGATTCTCACTGACAGCTTTCCCCTACCTTTTGCCCAGTGCATGCTGGGACTGAACTTCATTTTACCTCAAATATTCCAACTTTGTGAATGGAGTCTTTTCTTTTTCTACTTCTTTCTTCACAAAAACCACATCAATCTGATTTCCATGTGGTGCTGTTGTGTGGATGCTTTTTATATCTGAAATAAACAAAGTATAGAGCTAAACCTGAATACTTATTGGTCATTTATCCTTGTCGGGCAGAGCTTTTCCAATAGCACATTATTATTCTGTAGTTTTTAATTTATTCATAACCTGCCAATTTATAAAAGACATCCCAGATTGAAACTAAACTGAAGTTATCCCGTTTTAATCCCCCTCAGACTAATTACAAAACTTCTACTCAAAATTAAATGGTCTAGTTCAAATTACTTTTAATCCAATATCTAGTCTCTTAAATACTAATTTAAAACTAGTAATGATCAAACCTAGAGTTTATAAAATGATAATGCAAAAAGGGTAAGATTTCCCAATCTCCCACAGCCCTTCCATAGTTCTGACTGAATGGCAGGAAATTATGTAAAGACAAACCGCAACAACTACTCAATGAAAGGAGGAATGTTGAGAGGCAGTAAATAAAACATTTCTCTAACTAGACAAACTTGACAAATCCATCTTTACTTGACATGTAGTAAAATATATACTTTAAGCCTTCTGACTTCTTAATCAGAAAATCAACATGTGGAAGATCTTAGTTTTCCATTCATCCACCAAGACATGGCTCAGACAGTAAGCATCAAAGTCTTATGATAAACACACAGATTATGTTTTATTATCCAACCAGAAAAAAATCTGTACAGATCCACAGACACACACTGGTACCAAATCTAACAAGAATGAAGCACAACAGAGACAGTTTTCATGAGGGGGGGGCCCCTCATGGGTTCACAGCTGGCACAACAATGGATGAAAACAAAATGTCAACAGCAAGGGTTCACGTCCAAGTTGTTCTTTTCCACAGAGAAAAAGTTTACTCTTAAGGAAACTGTTGGGTATATAGAAAATTCAGGTGTCCTTTAATTTGAAAGGTTTAGCAAAGAGGGCTTCCTTTATACAAGCCCAACTAGATCAGAAATAAAAATATTAAGTTCAAAATCTTGACCTAAAAAGCAAGAAAAATGTACCTTAAATGGTCATTTCTAGTTTTCCAAGATTGACTAACAAGTCAAAAATAAGAATTAAAAAAATCTAGTAACATCTTGTCACATTGTTTATGAAACTGCATTGTTTTAAATGTAGAACTTTGACTTGAATAAAATTTATGTTGCTGAATGTAGCTATAAAATGTGCCTTCATTGTGCTCAGATCATGTTTGCATCAGCGCTGAGATTCTTCACCAGGACTTTCCATGTCGTTTGGAAAACGTTTTCCAAAGCTGTAGAGCTCCCCGGCCAATGGTTCTGGAAGGAACCGGCTCAATTTGCCACTTCACTCATTTGCTTCTTCATTTAAGTTCCTTCACTTCCATTTCAGAGACCACTGTGTACCCATGCACTAAAACTATTGCATCTCAGTTTACTTTCGATTGTTGCCAAATATTTTTATGAATTATGGAGAAAAATAATCAAAATGCTCAAATCTCACAGATAATTCATCAGATTTTCTGAAAACATTGTAATGCACCCTGCTTGGATTGACTAGTTTTAATTCCTGTTTGGACCAGCAGACCTCCCCTTGCTGGATTTTATTTATTGGAGCCATAACCACATTTCCTTCTGTGAGCAAATCAAGAAAATAACTTGAGATCGTTCTTAGCCAGGCAGTGAGGAGAAGACGCTGTGTCAGGTATAAACTGACAGTTCATAGTTCAAACATCTTGCGGCAGATGGCTCCATTTCATTTCTAGAAAGATGCTTGTGTGCTGCAAATGTTTGAAATGACTGAGTGGAGAAATGAGCAGCACCCGTCCAGGAACAGCAGACGAACTCTATTCATGGGTTTGAAAGTAACATCAAGATTCAACTGTTTTGGGACTTTAACCCCACCAACACACCGATCTCTCCACAGTTCCTTCCTGTTGGTGTTACTGCCTCCTGGTGGCTGACAGCAGCAACCATAATAATAACCATAGTAACTGCAGTCAGGTGAAAGGAAACCAGACACCTCCAAACCCCTAGAAATGTGTATTTGTTGCTGTTACAGCTGGTATGTGCCATCAAGAGCCTAGAATCCTCAAGGTTCATTGTTAACAAAAAGGATGCAGAAAAGAGAATGGTTTCTTTTAGAGCCGTTTTTAGACCTCGTCTGCTGTGTGTCACCACTGAACAAAAAACAAAAGTTGTGGAAATTTCTATGGACACTGAATACTGTAGTGGTCTTACAAAAACATTCCCCATACCGTCCCACCCCCCCTTGAATAATACACGTGGCTTCCTCTCCATGTTACAAAAACATTTATAAAAAGAATGAGCCACAGAGAGCAGCCACATATTTTAAAAGACAGTTTTTGTTTCTATGGCAACAGATCAGGACAACAGAAAGAAGGATGCTCAAATAAAACAAGTCCGGCTTCCCAGATGACAAACATCAGCCTGGCCGCTCAGACTTCACACAATCAGACATTTGGAACTTCTCAAACTTTACAATAACACGTGACAGAAGAGACAAATCAAAAGTTACACATATGATATCCTTGTACACCCTGCTGCTGTTCCAAATCATCGCTTCAGCTTCAACAGACCTTGTCTAAAAATAACCTTTGGGAGAAAAAAAACATATCACTTAAATGTCCCTCTAGAAAAGTCGAACTTAAACAAAAGTCAAATCCTAAATTTAATATCCCAATTATTAATAAAGAAAAACTGCTTGTTTTTATGGGTTCTAACTGATCCCATTTCAGACACAAAATTTTACTTTGAACATTTTAAACGTACAAAAAAGAAAGAAAAAAATCCCGAGACTCATTCTGCCTCAGGTTGAAATTTAAGCCAAGTCAAGCAGGTCTCAAAGAGGGGGATTCAAATTATGTATACTCAGAAAAACTTTTCCAGAGATCAAAAACAAGTTTCATATTTACCTTATATTTACAGTTCAGTCATTAAATACAGTTCAGATGCATCTTACATGCTCATGTACAGTTTGGAAACTGAGAAATTTGGATTATTGGGCAGAGTTTGTCTCCATCTTTTTTTCATTTTGCAGGCATGGATCATAACAGCAGTGTTATAATGAAATATAGTCTACATTCTGATTTTTAGACATAAAGAGATGACCAACACTGCCATGTCTGTCACAGAAAACAAAGTTCACAATGTAAATATGCCGGATTTGTAAATTTCCCCCTGGGGGACTAATAAAGGAATTCTGATTCTTATTTTCCTTTAACAATTAAATCTCCCAATGCAACCAAAAAATGAAGCCAGTTTTGGAGAAGCTCTATACTTGCTGTTTGAGGTGTGATCTGCTGTGCTGATCTGCTGCTAACAGGAGACAAAGATACACAAAATATAAAACAACAAGGTTTTTTCTATTCACAGGAGTCCATTTGAAGGTTTAACCGAACCCCCTGGTCTCTGTCACACACATTCTTCTCCTTGTGTTTGTGTGCAGCTGTAGCCATGTCCACCTGTTTACCGCCAGCAGGTGTGTATGTTTATGCAGAGATGGATGGAGTTGTGTATTCTTATGTGCGTTTACTTGTGTTCTTTAGTAGGGGCAAAGTAGAGCTCCATGGGTTTGTTGACCTTCCAGTACTTTTCACTGACCAGCTCCAGGGAGAAGGAACCATTCAGAACCTGTCAACAGAGTTGAATATTTAAACTGACTATAGCTTCTGAACATGGTGCACCAACTCTACCACCTGAGCCACCCAGCACCCCGACAATCCACTGATGTCTGCTTTTTCAGTAGACTTTCAGAAAGCTGAATGGGTAGAATAGCACTTTGCACCAATCTGATGATTGAAGAACCTAAATAACAGATTAAAAACAATAAATATCTTTGTTGCTGACCTCATACATCTATTTATTCAATAATTTAGCTGCAAAAAGGAGTTTTGAATTGAAAATGTTGCTTATTTTGTTGATATATGGTTTTCAAATAAAATGCAATTAGTTAATTACAGACCCTGCTATTAACTCGATTAAAACATTCTATTGCAAAATCCCCTACTTTTTATAATAAGCCTGCTTCAGTGGTTGAAATCTCTACCTACACAGTTTTAAAACCACATTAACATCTTCCACTGCATATAGGCAGCGGAAGCCCAGATGTGCCTTTTTATTCTGTTTATTTTTAATAAATGTCAGCAACTTTACAGCATTTTAGTAGAAGTGAGATTAACTTGTTTGACCAATCAGCATGCACCCTCAGGGCTCACACTGTGACAGATGGATCTGAATACAAATTATTCCTAAACACTATCTTTTCAGATCACTGTTCAGCATAAATAATGCAACATTCTTTAGGATCATTTTGGGATTATTCACATCATAGAAGTGGATCTGGTGAGATCAGAGGCCTTGTGTTCGCTGGAACCAAAGGGGTGAAGCCTACAACTGCAGGTCTGACCTGAGCTGTCTGTGATGCAGGCTCTCCAAGTGTGAAATATTGTTGTGTGCCATGCATCCTTAGTATGAGTATTGGTGGGTCAACATCACTCCCCCCCCGCCCCATTCTCTGTTAGGATCTTTCAACTGATCATGAGGAGCAAAGAATACTTTTCAATCCCATACTAAGAATTTGATCTAAAGAGGCTATAAAGATCAACAGTTTTTTGGTAATGAATTCTGGTTTTCAGGTGACCTTATGTAACTAGTGTGTCCCTGAGCACCTGAGTACTCACAGTAAACTGGTTTCCAGCAGTAGGTATGTAGATGGTGTACTGTTTCTCTGACGCTGCCTCAACATTAACAGGACTGGCCTCAGCATTTCTCCTCAGTTCCTCCAGAGCCAGCCGGACTGCCAGGTATTTAGACAGGTGATCCACAGTGGCGTTACCAGAGGTCTTAATGTAGCGAGGAACAAATTCCACACTGCAAAGACACAGTCAGGAACAGGCTTGTAGTTCATAATGAACAACCAGGTCTGAATGTATGCTGGACACTCACTGCAGAAGCTTCAAGCTGACAATTTAAACATCCATCTATCTGTTTAGCGGTGAACACACCTGTTGTGACCATCATCCTTCTCCATCAGGGTGGGGTGTGGCCTGAACACCAGTTCTATTTCACTGGCTCCTCCATCAATCACAGAGTCTCCTCCCCCGTTCTCAGCAGCATTATCCATGTCCAAACCGCTGTCATCACTTGTCTTGGTGCGCTTGATGCTTGGACCTGCCTCCTGGGGAACCAAAACGCAACATGTGACTGGAGAACATATAAGAAATGTGTTCTACTGCAACCATTATGCCCAGTGCTTTAAATGGACAAAAAAAGTGCCGGTACTCTCCCTCATGTCTTACAAATATAAGACAAAAACATGATACTTTTATATAGATCTATCAATCTATAACTCAGTAGTTTTATTGTACATAAATTACAAACAGTGAAGAACAAAGCCAAATCAAATCTAAATCAAATCCCTGACTCAAATTCAAAGTGTCTTGGAGCCACTTTTATTAACTTCAAGCCTCATGGTGTTAACATTACATGGACATGAAAAATAACATTGAAAATACACTTTTTATTTAAGTCTTTAAAGTAACAAATTTTGCACGAAACTTTATACTTTTGGTGTGATGACATCATTTTTAAATATTAAATCAGATGTTGTGACTCAGTACTTGAGTAGCCATTTTAACATGTACTTTTTTATTCTTACTTGAGTGACTCCTTGGATGGACATGTTTGAAGTGCTATTCTTACTTGAGTACAATTTTTGGGTCCTCTACCCACCTCTGCTTGTGGGTAATTCATGTTTCATAGTTTCTGTCATATTAGTTCTTTTCTTGAGGTCATACTTAATTGTGTTCCCCCTCCTGAATATTCATGTTGTTCAGATTTTTTCCCATCATGATCTACAGTGTTTTACTTCAGTTCAGCTCTTGCCATCTTCTGTTCAGTCCCCTGTATTTATTATTGCTAGAAAGGTCTTGCCATAAAATTTATTCCTTTGTATTTAGTTTTTGTTTACTCTTGCATTTTGTTCACTATGCATTTCTATTTAGTTTTCCTAGATTAGTTTTACCTGCACTGCCTAATTATCCTAATGTGTTTTACCTGATCTGCCACAAGCTCTTGATTTTTAATAAATGGCTGTATGCACATTGGTTCCGTTTCTTCACCAGGATGAGCTGCCGTAGACCCTATGCGTGCGAGAAGAGTGGGCTGGTTGCGGATCAAGAGAGAGCACGAGCATTTTTTAAAAATTTGTTTGTTTGTTTTTGCTGCTTGTGCATGCAGAGCTTTGGAGGAGTATTGATGGGGAAACGCAGACTGACCTACCACCTGTTACAACACCGGAAAGTACCGGTACGCACTGAACGCTGGAAATAAGTCCTGGTATGCTGAGGAGTAAAATTTAGAAGTGGTAATATTGCGTACCGGTCTGTACCAGCCCACTGATTATGCCACAACACAGGCCATAATCAGTGCATGAATTAAGTTACTTCGTTCATGCTTAATTAAGTTACTTACTTAAGTTACTTAATTCATGTGAATGTACACTAGGACATACCTGATTACTGTGGACTGACGCGTTGCTGCAGTGGGAGGAGTCTCCGTTGTCCTCAGCTCCGCTGCCGTTTTCCACTGTGTGTCTCTTCCCACGCTGCAGCCTGACAACGAGACACACACCTTGTACTCCGATGTGCAGCATCACTGTGCAGCGTATGTGTCTCAGGGGTTGTGTTTACCTGGTCATTGCCTGTATCTTTAGCCCCTCTTCTATGCTGTGGGACAAAGCTTGCTGATTGTTATGTTTGCTAATGCGAGCCAAAACTCTCTCCTGGTGGGCTTCATATTCATCTCGGCTGGGATAAATCTTACCTGAAATTAGAGAAGCAACATGAAGGTCTTGGATGTAGCGCCTGTGGAGTTGTTAGTTTAGCTGAACTAACATTTCTCCAATAAATATACGCCAATTCTAACAAGGGTTTGACAATATGGCGTTATGTTCAGGTATTAGAAGGTTTTATTTTGTTCTCATGAAATCAGGATCTTGAACAGAAGTTTTAATTGTCACTAAACAAGCTACTGCACTGTGGGTATTCAGAAGCTGCTTCAGTTATTCTTTTAGGGGGAATTTTTAGTTTACTTCCAACTATTTAAACTAAATGAACCTTTGAAGGGTTGAGTCACTGACTTTTACTGACTTTGCATATAAGTTTTCAGAACTACCTTTCATTCAAACTGCAGAATTTGAGAAAAACAAAGTTCTCCCATATGAATGCATTATGGATGGATAATGCATGCATAACAAAGGCATAATAAATCAATGCATCAAGAAATTCTAAAATAAATCTAAAAGGACAGACTGTTTAGAACGGTCCAGAAAACTAAGTTTTAAACAAACTAAGAATTCTCATTTAAACGGAACACATTTCAGAGTTAAAGATACCTACTTTTTTTTCGTTTGGTTACTTACTAATCAGAGCATCAAAATTGGGGTCTGGACGCAGTGACCTCTTAGAAACAAGCTTCTTACGACATGTAGGGCACTCTTTATTACTGCAACAAGAGAAGGCAATGGCAGACATTAAAAAGAAATCAGAAATCAGGCAGCTACTGAAGTTGGTCAGACACAGAAGTTGGTTAGACCCAGAACAAGGAGTGACAGTTATAAATCATGATAATCGGTGTAAAAAATGACTGTGGTAAGAATTGTTATTCATCTCGATAATACATTTTTAGTGCTGAGGTTTTCAAAGCTTAAAAACTAAACCATAGCTAAGATTTTTGTTTTCTCCTGTAAAATTTCAGACATCATTGATTTCATTGCATCTGTTAAAGTGAAGATTGTGTCTGGAAGGAAGAAATCTCCGTCGGTAAATGTTCCACTTGTAAGAAGTGAAAGAAGTCTTTGTCGAAGGGCTGAACGTAAATGGCATAAAACTCAACTTCACGTTTGCAATGAAATCTACAAAGAAAGGCTGCAAAGCTATCACTCATCACTAAAACATGCAAGGGAAACATTCTTTGCGGAAATCATTACAAAAAAAAAAATCAACAACGCTCATGCCCTGTTTGCCACAATTGACAGATTGACAAACCCTCCTATGATTTTACCTCCTGAACTCCACTCTACCAGGGCCTGCAATGAATTTGCCAACTTTTTTACAGAGACGATTCAAAAAATTAGAGGGTTAATCTGCACATCCACACCAAATCCAATAACGATGTTATGCCCAATAACAAATGCAGAGAAAATGGCTGAATTTCACCAACTCAACCGTGAAAACTTAAAAGAGATTTTAAAACAATTTAGCTCCTCCTACTGCTGTCTTGATATCCTACTTACAACCTTCTTTAACAAAGTTCTGCCTGTCATTGCATCTGACCTGATTCAAATAGTAAACTCATCCCTCTCATCTGGTGTTTCCCCCCAGGCTTTAAATACAGCAGTTATCAAACCACTGTTAAAAAAGAACAATTTCGATAAATCACTACTGCAGAATTACAGCCCAATCTCTAACCTTCTATTTTTCAGCAAAATTATTGAAAAAGCTGTGTTTCAACAGTTAAATAACTTTTTAACCATGATAAACCGCTTTAACGTCTTTCAGTCCAGTTTCTGTGCTCACCACAGCACTGGGACCGCCCTCGTCAAAGTGTTCAATGACATCCACACAAATACAGACTATGGAAGAACCACAGTGTTGGTTCTGTTGGACCTCAGTGCAGCATTTGACACTGTTGACTATGATATATTATTAAAGCGACTGGAGAGCTGGGTCGGACTCTATGGTACGGTACTTAATTAGTTTGAATCCTACCTAAAGAACAGAGATTTCTTTGTGTCAATAGACAACTTTCATCGGAGCGGACAAAAGTCACATGTGGAGTACCCCTAGGTTCAATCCTGGGATCCCTCCTATTTAATATCTACATGCCCCCATTAGCTCAGATTATAAAAAGTAATAACATTAGTTACCATAACTACCCACATAATATACAGCTCTATATTATGATGTCACCAGGTGACTCCAAACCCATTCAAGCACTAAACAGATGCTTAGATCAAATCAGTGCGTGGATGTGCCAAAACTTTCTTCAGCTGAACAAAAACAAAACTGAAATCATTATCTTTGGACTTAAAGAGAAATGATCTAGAGACAGCAGCTTCAGTTATTACAGCTAGAAACTAGTGATCAGGCCCGAAATCTGGGTGTAGTGATGGACTGAGACCTGAACCTTTAGAGACACATAAAAACAGGTACAAAGTCGGTCTTCTAGCACCTGAAGAACATTTCCAGGATTAAAGGACTAATTTCTCAGCAAGATCTAGAGAAACTCATCCATACGTTTATCTTTAGCCGCATTGATTACTGCAATAGTGTCTTAACAGGTCTGCCTAAAAAAAAAAAAAAAAAAAAAAAAAAAAAAAAAAAAAAAAAAAGACAGCTGTAGCTGATTCAAAATGCGGCTGTTCGTGTTCTCACGAAGACCTGGAAAGTAGAGCACATCACCCCAGTTCTAAAGTCCTTACACTGGCTCCCTGTAGCTCAAAGAATAGACTTTAAAATATTTTTGTTAGTTTATAAAAGACCTGTTGTCATTGTATCAACCTTCCAGACCACTCAGGTCTTCTGTTTCTGGTCTACTCTGCATCCCCAGAGCCAGAACCAAACATGGAGAAGCAGCCATCAGTTTTAATGCACCGCTAATCTGGAACAAACTCCCAGAAAACTGCAAAACAGCCAAAACACTAAATTCTTTTAAATCAAGGCTGAAAACCCACCTCTTTAGAGTTGCCTTTGATTAGTAATCTGGACCATAAATTCGCAAACAAATGTGGGTAAGACAAGCTTGGTTTTCCAAAAGGTGGAAGTTTAATCAGTTAAATAAAGTAAGTGGATCATTGATCAATATTTTTGAAGTTTATCTGCTTGATATTTGCTTGATGATCTCTACAATTTTGATGCATTAATATTTTCCTGATTTTGATGATTTTCATGTGTATTTGCTAGATAATTTTGATGATTTTGCTCAATGATTTTGATGGTTGATGATTTTGCTGTATATTTGATGTTTTCACGATGTGAAGCACTTTGAACTGCTGAAATGTGCTAAACAAATTAACTTGACTTACATTAAAAGCTGTGCCTCTAATTTCACCTGTCAGAAATGTGAGTACTTTTTCATTGCCCAAAGATGCCTCACCAGATTGATGCTGTGGATTAGGAATGTGTGATTAACTTATCACAATATTTCAGGGCACTGATAGTGATGATGATAAAAGTGACAATAGAAAGTGTTTTGAAAATTAATCATATAGATCTGTTACTGTAAGCAGTTGAGAGCCCACAAACAAATACTGCTCTAGAAATAAAAGGTAACCATTATCAAACAAAATGAAATCAAAATAAATCACTGAGTTTATAAACTAAAAATATTCATCTGTACTGAACAACAAATTTGTATCAAATCATATTTTCCAATACACGTGCCCTTGAGCATCAAATACAGCATCTCATGTTGTTCACAAGTCAACTTATGGCATCCCACTTGTCTGGAACGGCGGCCCTCAGGGCACTGAATTTCTGGGGTCCAGTTACGAACCTCAGCTGATCCCAGAGGTTTTCTATGGGATCCAGGTCTAAAGAACATCCAGGCCACTTCATTCAAGGTACCCCCATCTCCAGCAGTCATTCCTTACATATCAAATCACCCACTTCTTAATAGCTCTTACAATGGGGCCCTTATCAGCTTAGATGTGCAACAAATAACACATTAAAAACTATCATTGCTAGTCAAAATCAAAATTAAAACACAGAATGTATTAGAAACAAGTCAATCATTAGTGCTTGGAAATGAATTAAAACTACAAGACTCTATTCTCCAAGAGAGATCAACTATTGCTGCTGCTGCCAATTTGGAAAGGAGGGTGATAAGGCCTTCTCCTAACTATAAGAAGTTCATAATTCAATGATGAAAAACCTTATTCAGAAGTAGTAAAGGTTTGAGATATTTGCAAATATTCCCAGGAGGAGCTCTTAGCAGGTTCCCCCTGAATTGTAGCTTTAACCCAGGTTTACCTCAGACTCTACAGAACAGTAAATATATATTAAAGGATTTTTGTGGCTCTAGGGGCCTTTATTTGATAGTGGAGACAGGAAAGTGGGATATGAGAGAGGGGGAAGACATTTGGCAAAGGTCAACAAGCCAGGACTTGAACCTGTGACAGCTGGTATATGGGTTGCGTCCTGCCACCGCAGCGCCCCTAGAATAGTAAATATTAAAAGTTCATAACATGACAGTTCGAAAATGACTGAAAATAGCTCTGAGTTATCGGGAATGGCAGCCAGGAGTAAAACCCTTCCCTCTATAAATACTTTTTTAATAAGCAGAAAAACACAAGAAAAACCCTTAGAAGTGAAAGATGATGTGCCTACATCAATAATAAAGAACAAGTGGGGGAGTTCAGATAAGAACTGCTGTATTTACATTTCAACAGCAGGACCAACATAAACCAGGACATGACAGAAATGTAACCTCCCTGCCCCCCCTCCCCCCAAAAAACTCACCCAGATCTCAAAGCTGTGATGATACAATCAGCGCAGAAGCGGTGCAGACATTCTTTGGTTGTCATTGTGTTTTTCAACATATCCAGACAGATAGGACACATAAGTTCACTGTGCAAGGACCTGGGTGACACTGCAATCTCCAGTCCATCTGTTATAGCCTCCTGAGACAGACACAAACACATCCAGATGTAGGTTAGACCTACATCACCAGCCCCCATTGCTTCCTGGATTAAGAACAGAAAATAAAACAGTGGATGTGCATAAACCAAAATCCTGCCACCAGTAATAAAAGTCATGTTAAATATTATAGATCTACATCATATAATTCTCTCATTTTTAAAAAGCAAATGGCAGTTTGTCAGGTCTTTAGAGGTCATTCTTCATCGGGGTGTTTTTATTCTAACTTGGTTGTTGGATTTCTGAAGACATTTACAACCCCCATTAACCAGGTTCCTAAACATTTATCATTATGAAATCGATTCTTTTGCAGACTCAAATGTATTTCTTTTATGCATGTTTTAAAACAATCTAGACATTTGAATAGTAGTATTAACCATGTCAGATTCTGCAAATATTAGATCAAAACAATGGTGAAAGCGGCTTTCAACTGAATGAGTGTGGGGTGGGGTTGTTTCACTGTTTTTGTCCAGATGTAGATTCTGGACTAACTTCTATCAGGTCAATCTATAAATCATGAACATGTAAAATAAGGTAAGGTAAGAGTATTCTAGAAAATTACATTCTTTAGAGCACAGTTTTTCAACTTTATCTTTATTTTGTTTGCAAAAATAAAATAAATTAGCACATTTACTTCCTTCTTAGCAACACAGGTTCAGTGAAACCTTGATTTAAAATAGCTTAGAGGTCAAACAAGTGGAGAAATGTCATTTTTTAATTTTGGAATCGGTGCACATTCAGTCAGCATGTCAAAAACAAGTAGGAGTAAACCAAGTGTAGCAGTGGTGTGGCATAAAAAAATATAAAGCATGTCAATCTATCATAAATCAATGTGAAAAATAGTGCATTTATAAACCCTATTAGACTTTTGTCCTCAAGAGAATGGGAGAAGGAAAAAAAGACTAGTTCCATTTTTTTCTTCACATAGACCTGGAAAATTACTTAAGAAAATTCCATCCTTTTCAAGACATTACTAGCACATTTCAGTTGCAAACCATACAGGTTGTGGGCTGTTTTTATCATAACATTCCGGGGGGGGGGGGGGTAAGAAAAACGAAACAGAAAGGGAGGAGCGGAGCAGAAAGAGGCCAGCAGAAGCGCAGGGAAGGGAGAGAGAGAGAGAGAGAGAGAGAGAGAGAGAGAGAGAGAGAGAGAGAGAGAGAGAGAGAGAGAGAGAGAACACACACACACACAGAGAGACAGAGAGATAGAGAGAGAGAGAGAGAGAGAGAGAGACACACACACACACAGAGAGACAGATACACACACACACATATAGATACATATATATATATATACACACACATATACACATACACACACACACACAAATATATATATATATATATATATATATATATATATATATATATATATATATATATATATAGAGCGGCTGGGTAGCTCAATGGGTAAGTCACCCGACCTTCACCCGGGAGACCGGGGTTCGAATCCAGGCCGGGTCGCTTTCTTCAGATATCCAGTGTGGGTCCTTAGGCAAGATCCTTCGCGCTACTGCCTACCTCATGATGAGTGACAAAGGAATACACGCCATGCCGGCTCAGACGTCGCCCGGTCAAACAAGGTCTGCGTCAGGTGCTGGGGAACCAGGGCACCTTCACGAAAAATGGGTTACTGGAACAAGACGGAATTGGGCGAGAGGTGAAAACTTGGATCTGTTGGAATGCTACTACTCAAGTAACCCTAGTCAGAGGGGTTACATGCAAAGAATGTGGGAGGAATGGTTACGTCGACATCCCCATTCAACACTCAGAGGGGTTACATGACCAACACCATAACGGAAACCAATGAGCTGGTGTACAACTCAGCATCAGTGATCCTTGAGATGCTCGGCTATAGGAGCAACCATGAGATTCAATACCCACCATGGAAAAGACGGTTAGAGGCTAAAATCAAGGTAACAAGGAGGGAAGTGAGCCAATTGTCAGAGCTCCAAAGAGGTATAATCAAAAGACCAGTACCCAAGCAGTACAGCCAGATGCCCATACCTGAAGCGCTCGAAACTGCCAAACAAAGGCTCCAAGCCTTGGCCAGTCGCCTAAAGAGGTACACGAGAGAAAATGAAGCCAGGAGGATTAACCGGCTCTTCTCCACCCAACCAGCTAAAGTGTACTCTCAATGGCAGGGTAATAACAACAGAGCAGACCCACCAAGGCTGGAGACCCAACAGTACTGGAAAGGCATATGGGAAAGGGAGGCGACCCACAACAGCAATGCACAGTGGCTAATCTCTCTACGAGATGACCACAGCAACCTCCCTGAGCAAGCCCCAGTAACTATCACAGTGGCAGATGTCCAAGAAAGAGTCTCAGGTATGAAAAACTGGACAGCACCAGGTCCTGACATGATCCATGCCTACTGGCTAAAGAAACTCACTGCCCTCCATGAGCGACTGGCAGCTCAAATGAACCAGCTGCTACAAAGTGGGACTCACCCTGAATGGTTAACTGAAGGGCGCACAATCCTGATCCAGAAGGATCCCTCAAAGGGTTCGATCCCATCCAACTATCGGCCAATAACCTGTCTCTCTACATCATGGAAGCTCATGCTTTATCATAGCAGCTAAGATAAGTGGGCACATGGATAAATACATGAGTACAGCACAGAAGGGCATCGGCATAAATACCAGAGGAGCCAAACACCAACTCCTGGTAGACCAAACAGTCGCCCGAGACTGCAAAACCCGACACACCAACCTGTGCACGGCTTGGATTGATTACAAGAAAGCCTATGACTCAATGCCACACACTTGGATCATTGAATGCTTAGAAATGTACAACATCAACAGGACTCTAAGAGCCTTCATTGTGATCCCTCGATGGGGATGTGGAAAACCACCCTTGAAGCCAACTACAAGCCAATTGCACAAGTGTCCATCAAATGTGGCATATACCAAGGAGACGCTCTGTCCCCACTGCTGTTCTGCATAGGTCTGAACCCCCTCAGCCAAGTCATCAACAAGACTGGCTACGGATACCGACTCAAGAACGGAGCCACCATCAGTCACCTCCTCTACATGGATGACATCAAGCTGTATGCTAAGAGCAAACGAGACATCGACTCACTGATCCACACCACCAGGATCTACAGCACTGACATTGGGATGTCATTCGGACTAGAGAAGTGTGGTCGGATGGTTACACAGAGAGGGAAGATCATCCACACAGAAGGGGTCTCACTCCCAGAGGGAACAATAGCAGACATTGAGGACAGTTACAAGTACCTGGGAATACCACAAGCAAATGGCAGCCTCGATGAGGTCACAAGGAAAGGAGCCACAGCCAAATACCTCCAACGAGTAAGGTAAGTCCTGAGAAGCCAGCTCAATGGCAAGAACAAGATCCGTGCGATAAACAGCTATGCCTTGCCAGTTATCAGATACCTTGCAGGAATAATAAGCTGGCCAAAGGAAGAGATAAAGACCATGGATGTTAAAACTCGGAAACTACTAACCATGCATGGAGGGTTCCACCCTAAATCCAGCATCCTGAGACTATACACGAGCCGTAAGGACGGAGGCAGAGGACTAGCGAGTGTGAGAGCCACTGTCCAGGATGAAACATCCAAGATCCATAAATACATCAAGGTCAAAGCCTCAACCGACGATGTGCTCAGCGAATGTCTCAAACAATGGGGACCAGAGGATGAGGTGCTGGAGGAACCATCATGGGAGGATAAGCCCCTACATGGGATGTACCACCGACAAATAACTGAAGTGGCTGATATCAGGAAATCCTACCAATGGCTGGAAAAAGCTGGACTCAAGGACAGCACAGAGGCACTCATCCTGGCTGCACAGGAACAGGCCCTAAACACCAGAGCAATAGAGGCTCAGATCTACCACACCAGACAAGATCCAAGGTGTAGATTGTGCAAAGAGGCCCCTGAGACAGTCCAACACATAACAGCAAGGTGCAAGATGCTGGCAGGGAAAGCGTACATGGAACGTCATAACCAAGTGGCGGGCATAGTGTACAGAAACATCTGTGCAGGATATGGACTGGAAGCCCCGAGATCAAAGTGGGGCACACCCCCAAAGGTGGTGGAGAATGACCGAGCTAAGATCCTGTGGGACTTCCAGATCCAGACAGACAAAATGGTAATGGCGAACCAACCGGACATCGTGGTGGTGGATAAACAACAGAGGAAAGCCGTTGTGGTGGATGTAGCAATACCAAGCGATTGCAACATCAGGAAAAAGGAACACGAGAAACTGGAGAAATACCAGGGCCTCAGAGAGGAACTGGAGAAGGCCTGGAAGGTGAAGACCACAGTGGTGCCTGTGGTCATCGGGGCCCTCGGGGCAGTCACCCCCAAACTGGAGCAGTGGCTAAAACAGATCCCAGGAACAACGTCAGACATCTCAGTCCAAAAATGCGCAGTTCTCGGCACAGCCAAGACTACTACGCAGAACCCTCAAGCTCCCAGGCCTCTGGTAGAGGACCCGAGCTCAGAGGTTGAGAAAGACCACCCGTGGAGGGTGAGAAGGGAATTTATATATATATATATATATATATATATATATATATATATATATATATATATATATATATATATATATATATATATATATACACACACACATTACGGGGCAAACTTCTACCACCATCGCCTCATACACATGCTGTTTCCTAGTCTGAGATAGCGGTAACAGTCCTACATTTAATAACTAAGAATTAATTATTAAATATTAAATGTCCTACATTTAAGAGCTAATAATCATTCCAGTAATGAAAGTCCAGAATAACAGAGTGTGGGTTGGCAGACCTTCACAGTGCTCCTTGGAGAGAGGGATGAACTTTTTACATCATGACCTGTTTCAATAAGGGGAAGAAAATGGATGGATATTTGCAGTGATCTTGGTGATAATTTACCTGTGGTGTTCTCTGTAGTTCATAGAGACTTAGTTCCCAGGTCTTGCTGAGGGACTGGACCCCATTTGTCTGCACTGTCTGAGTCATGACTGCAACACTGGAACAGAAAAACAAAGTAAACACTGACACTGTAGTTACGGGTAAGTTTGGGGATTAAAAAAGGTCTGAAATTCAGGAGATAGAACCAACAGGAACAGGAACAGGAGGTCCACTGCCAGGGCCCTTACAAAATGACCTCCAGGAGACAACTAATGAGCATGTTTCTACTCCAACGGTCAGAAGCAGACTCCATGAGGGCAGTATGAGGGCCCAAAGTCCACATATAGGGCCTGTGCTTACAGCCCAACACCATGCAGGACGATTGGCGTTTGCTAGGGAACACCAAAATTGGCGCCCTGTGCTCTTCATGGATGAAAGCAGGTTCACACTGAGCACATGTGACAGACGTGACAGAGCCTGGAGACACTGTGGAGAACGTTATGGTGCCTGCAACATCGTCCTGCATGACCGTTTTAGTGGTGGGTCAGTCATGGTGTGGGGAGGCATTTCTTTGGATGGCCGCACAGCCCTCCATGTGCTAGCCAGAGATGCCCTGACTGCCATAAGGTACCGGGATGAGATCCTCAAACCCACCGTGAGACCATATGCTGGTGCAGTGGGCCCTGGGTTCCTTCTTATGCATGACAATGCTAGGCCTCATGTGGCTGAAGTGTGTCAGCAGTTCCTGCATGATGAGGACATTGATGTTATGGACTGCCCTGCCCATTCCCCAGGCCTGAATCCAATTGAGCACATCTGAGACATCATGTTTTGGTCAATCAACCAACGTCACGTCGCGTCACACCACAGACTGTTCAGGAGCGAAATTATGCTCTAATCCAGGTCTAGGAAGAGATCCCTCAGGAGAACATCCGCCATCTCATCAGGAGCATGCCCAGGCATTGTCAAGAGGTTATACAGGTACGTGGAGGCCACACACACTACTGCTGCATTGGATCCACAGTTCTGCTGGCAAGTTTGTATCCAATACAGTTACAGAAATCCAGTCTCTAACTGATCCACAGGCATGGTCACATGAAAATCAATCCAGCCGATCTTCCCACCAGAGGGTCATCTGTGCAGGAACTGATGCAGAATGCACTGTGGTGGAATGGACCTTGTAACCTAAAGAAATCTTACTGCATCTCAGTCTCTCTCTGAGAGTGATATTTGGAGAAATGCTTTTTTAATGTCTGCCATGTAGGCAATGCGATGTAGCCTGATTTGAGCAAGACATTCATCAGGTCTGGGTTTAGATTAGAGCCTGCTATGAGACGATCATTAAGTGATGGACTTCCATCTTCATGAGAGGAAGAATCAAACACGACCCGCAGTTTTGTCGTTGCCTTATCTTCCCTTAATACCGCACGATGAGGCAAATAGTATGATACACTGATTGCAGTAATTTCCTCTTTTGGCGCCTCCTCAGCCATTCCTTCCTTTAAGTAGTTCTCCACTACTTCATGGTATTTGCTGTACAGCAAATTTTCTTAGTTTTCTTTTCTAACTCACCAATCTTCTTTTTGCAATGCAGTAATTGTCTTGGGGGTGGGGGGGTTTGTTACCATGGCAACTCCACTTTGTAACACCTATCTTTAAAGACATAAGTTTCCTCAAACCTTTGCAACACTTCCAGATCTTCTGGGCTCTCTGGCTTTCCAGTGATTTCAATGAATCAAGCTCCCAGAAAGCATGGAGCTGTTTGTCGATTTGGGTGTGTATCTTCATTGAGTTGAATGTGCATGCATGTTGTTTCTGACAAGCTGGACATTGCTACTGGGCCTTGCACCGCCCAACCAAAGGCACTCTCAAGAGCCACCAAACTCTGTTAGTCTCTCTATACGGCTTGTTACTATTTGCCAGTAATAATCAGAGCCAATTAGCACAGAAAGTTCAGGTTTATCTTCTCCAGGAAACTCTGCAAATTAGAGACCTCGCCTTGACATTTTGTTGTGTACATGTTCACCTGGGACCTTCATCATTACTGCACAGACCTTTGGTGTCACTACTGCTTCTATTTCAATGCTCTGCCCTGTATCCCACACATTTTTCAAGCTGAGGTTCACCATTTTGCGCTTAACTGGCATGGGAACTGAGGAGCCAAATGTATGAAGCAGAAGTGTCCCTTGCCTCGTGACAGGGAGCTGCAGCACTCTTACTACATTCCCTTGCACAAAACTACCTTGATTCCCTCTATCTAGTAGGCAATGGATCATCTTCCTGCCTGTAGGCACAACAGCCTATGCCATGGCGGTTTGCAACAGCACAGTGTTCTCATTATTAGGCTTGGTTTCATCAGCTTGGGGAATTACAGAGGAAATAACAGTTTCCATACTGGTAAAGACTACAGGAGGTGGGGTCTCATTTTTGTCACAGATATCTGATATGTGTGTCATATATCTGATATGTGATATCTGCCTCCACGTGTGGCACATGACTCCTCTTTTGATCTGCAGAACCTTGCAATGTGTTTCTGTCCTACGCACACAAAGCACCTGCCAAGGTTTTTCAGTTTCTCTTTACATGCTGGCACCCCATGTTCTGCGCAGTTTTCAACCTTGTGTTTAGTGCTATCACAGAACAGGCAGTTTTGACTCCTTTGATCAGCAAGGTGGAGTGCAGCTGCTGAAGTCATACTTGATTTCTTTTGCATTACGTCACTGAATGCATAGAATTTGCTGCATGACCTGGGACCAGGCTGGGTTCCTTCTGATTATATGATCTCATCATTTGCAAGGCTCTCCCTCAACTCTGGAATCCTTCTGTAGAAACAAGAGCACCTGATGCACCTTCCACTCATCCTGATCTCCCCTTTGACAACTGTACTCGAGAGCCAGTTCCTCTGGCATCAGCTGGAGAAGTATTGGGCATAACATGCCTCCATGTGTGTCTGATACTACTCCCAGTGACTCCAAGCTTCTGATTTGAACTTTACATTCATCATATAAATGTCTAATAGAACTCACATCAGATGATTTATTTTCAAGACTCAGATTCAGCAGCTTTGACATGTGAGCGTTTATTATTAAATCCTTTCCTCCAAATCTGATTTTTAGTATTTTAACTACAGCATCATAGTTACCATCTGTCAGAGTGAACCCTGCTACAGCCTTTGGAGCTAGAGCTTCGTTACTGCGAATAGCAGTCTCATATTGCTCCAAAATTGTTGCCATAACTTACATCTCCGTTGAATTTGTTAATTATTAGCTTAGACAGTCTCACCGTCGCATTACTGTGCTGTGTGGAGCTTGCATTGATCTCACTTACTCGCGCCTGTTGGGGCTCTGTACTCACAGTTTCCAACGCCCTTATCACTCAGCCCTTTCATACTGATGATGCGGTCTTTACATTCCTCTGCAAGTTCTGTCTCCGCGTCAATGTCATCTAGTTGAGTGTGCTCCTCTATACCGCAGTTCAGCTCATTCAAACTGTCCTCCGTTGCCGTTAACACAGCCAGCATTTCCCTCACACGTCTGACGTCCGGATCTTCCTTTAATAATTCACTATCAATCTGATTCACCAGTCCCGTAGTAGAACTCTGTATTGTCCGACGCTTTCTCTTTATTCTTTCAATATGCTGTTCTCTACTGTCCTGTTGTTCCATACTGTTTCCTTTTTCGTCAGCCATATCTCCTCCTTTCCCGGGTTTCAGCAACAGAAAATGTCGTATTTTTGACTAATCCAAAGACGAGGCGCCAGTTCAATGATTCAAATGAACATTAGTGATTAAAAAAAACCAAAAAACGTGAACATACATAATAGCTATGATTCACGACAAGTGTGGAAACTCAGAAAAAAATCTCTCTTAGAAAATGAAAAAAACCTTCCATCTTTTAGCTAACCCAAATCTTTTTCTACTTCTAAAGCATCATGGAATATAAAGTTCCCTCTTTTAAAGGTCAACAGACATAGTCTGCTTTTGAACCAGATATTAACTAAATCTCTATAAAATAACAATTACAACTCAATATAATCAATTTTATTAAATTACAATATCCCAAATAATAAGTCATAAACAAATCCTGTTTAAACTCAGAACAAACCCCCAACATACATAGGCTGAAGCAGTGGAGGAAATGAGTGAAGGAGAGAAAAGTGGAGAGGCAGAGCAGGAGGGTGCATCTCACTGTGGAGGTGAGCATGTTCTCATACAACAGGGCATTAGAGTTCTTTTTCAACAAACCTAGAAAAATAAAATGCTCTCAGCCAGGCTGCAAACTGGGCCACAAGAGATTACCACAGCAGAGTTGAAATTTCAGTTGTACAGTGTTAATATAGAGAATAAATGTTTAAAAAAAAAAAAAAACAACATTCAGTTTGAAATGGTCATAATAACCTTCCGACAACCACCTGCTGAGACACAGTCGCCTATGTTGGCAGATTGAGGTAAGGGGGGTCAAAGTCGATCCACCTTTTTTACAGTACACCCCAGTGTTCACCGCGGCATGTCGACTTTGAGCTGTAAGAGTCTGACAGAATGATGGAACAGGTGAGATCCTGATGAAATACAGCATGCGGTTCAAAGACTTCACACTAAGAACAGTCACAAATAAAATAGATCATTTGTTTTGAGATATTCTTCATATATTTAATTATTATTTAATTATCTTCACAGCCCTATTCATTTGAGTTATTTCAGAAGGACTTCTACAACCTGTTGTTTCATAAAGCACCATTTCTATAGTTATACTTTATATTAAAATCCTTCCATATTTGGGATCTTTATTAACTAACTTTTTTACATTGGATTTTGTCACAACTTTAACATTTCTACATTTTTTTTAAATCTTTATTTTTTAATCGCTTTAATTGTTTTAGACTGCTACAACAGAATTTCCCCACTGAATGACAAATAAAGCATTATTCTGTTCTATCCCAGACTCTGAAAGTTAGTCGAGCAGATAGAAAGTTGCAGTTTAACATAAGCAGACAGAAACAATGAACTGGTGCAGAAGGTATCTTGACATCTAAGTCTAGTCTCCTTATTCTAGGTTTGTCTCCCAAACAATTTACAATGTTTGGGAGACAAACCTAACAGTCACCAATCACACATAAGAACCCCATCATAATTCACTGTAATGGTAACAATAATTTTCCTGTATTGTCGTTTGCATTGTCAAAACTAACTTTTCCGTGTAAAGATAACAATTTTTCATTCACCTTTAAAATGTTGATATTTATGTACTGAACTGCCCTCTTTGTGATTACACTGTTAGCCACAAGCATGTATGATTCCAGTACTAAATCACATATCCAGTAAAACTGGGTCTTTGTTTTAACCATATGTCATCTGTCCACAAAGTATGAATACTTTAAAAATATCACTTTCACTTTGAGCTGATCAATCAGAGTGGAAATGTTGACCAAAAAAAAAATGGATAAGAAATTTTTAGACATTCAAATCCCAAATAGGTCTTATCAACTATGGGTAAAATACTGGATAATGTTCCATCTGATTTGTGTCTGTTTTTTTAAAGGATTTTTGTGGCTCTAGAGGCCTTTATCTGATCAGGAAGGAGGGTTATGAGAGAGGGGGAAGACATTCGGCAAAGGTCAACAGGCCACGACTCAAACTTGTGACGGCCAGTATATGGGTTGCGTGCTCTACCCTTGCGCCACCACAGCACCTTGATTTGTGTTTGTGTTGGTTGTTTCTGTGGTAAACAAATTAGTCAATAATGATTGGCCTGACTGGGCAAAAGACACGGCAGTAACTCTCTCTACAGGAAATGCACAGGTGGAAATGTTCTACTAACCTCAAGTAGGTTTGGTGATGCAGTTATTTTTAGAATGATCTAGCCACACAGCAAAGGACATTAAAACATTTCCACACGTGAAATCACTTAACTGCCTCAACGAATTCGTGCTGTCCAGAAAGGCGAAGGAAGGGGCAAACAAATCTTCACACTGTTTTTTTTAAATTATGACATGTTTCCCCTCAACATTTAGTGATTAATTTATGAACTTGAAAACTAACTGACTGAAAATTCACCAAAAGTATCGATTTCATATCGTTTATCAGACGCTGTACACCAACCTGAAAGTCGGTGGACAAGATCGGTGCAGGCTGATGTAGATGTCTGATCATGCTGCCACACATGTGGCAGACTGAAGAACAAAGTGGGGGTGGTCGTTCTCCACACCACACGATTTGTAAGCAAAATGCCAATAAGACAAAGGGAGAAATATAAACATGTTATCTTTATCCTGTTACATTAATCATCTGTCGGTGTCAACAAATAAAATCAAATAGGCTCTAAACGCCGATTTCAATATAAGATTTGCAGTCTTTGGCCTTCTAATATCTTGATCCATATACCAACGTAAGTTCAATTTATCTGGCGTATTCATTCTGATTTTTTAGATCACAAACAGTCCACACACACAGATTTTAGGGGACGCTTTGGAGCTCGGCTAAAGCTAACTAGCTCCAGCTCCAGATGCTGCTGTGGCTATTCCTCGTAGTGTTAACACTGAATGGGACAAAACACGCCTGAGGTGGGACAAGGCACAAATTTGCTGCTTTAACTCAGTTTAAAGAGCACAAAGAGATACACCGTGAGCTGCTGCTCCTAGTGTAACGAAGGAGTCGTGGGTGTAATATGTCGTTATGACAGAGAAAACAACAACAGAGAAAGGAACTGTCGATACGACACCCGCATGTCTTCACTGCAGCTTCTAGACGTCCTCTTCTAGTTTTAGACGAATAAGAACTCGTTCCAGAAACGTAATTTATCCAGGAATTCAGATACGAAAGTAAAACTGCTACAAGCTTCATAAAATAATATTGTACATGTACTTACATGTTCAGTTGTAAGCACGGCCCGATGTAGCCAGGCGCGTTTGGGCGAAAGCAATATGGCTGAAAGGCTAAAAGCGATGCAATCTGGGAAATGAAGGCCATTCACATCCACTGATTTCTTTGTAAACAGGTAAAGATATATCCAAAATACAACATTTGTTTTGGAAAAAAGACAGTTTCTACTTTTATGCGTGAATGAGGACAAACATTAGTAAAAGTGTTGCTTTGCAAGGAAAAGCCTTACAGCAGAAGTAGTCAATGTTTTGACTCAAGTCTTGAGGAAAAGTCAAGAAGTGGTAATCCCAAGTACAGGACGAAGTTAAAAGTTCTAAACTGATTTTACAGTTTTAAATAAGCTATTTAACCAAATAAATGTATTCCATTTGCAGAGTAATAATAACTAATTTCCAGAACATGCATGTTTCATAAGATGTGTATTCATTAACCAATACAATTTTTCAATGGATATTAACTGAGTATAACAGCAGAAGGATTTTTATGTTTCTGTTGTTTTTACCGTCCATAACATAAAAATAATGTCCACCAAATAAAGCTGTAAGTCTGCTTGAACTTTTTAGCAGAATTATTAGATTATTATTATTATTAGATTCAATTCAGTTTATTTATTAACAATTGTTGTGTCAAGGGTTTTTACAAAAAAAAGCCAAGTCATTTTAGTCTTACAAACAGATTCCAAGTCAGTTACATATATTCCAATTGATCCGGGTTCTCAAATAATGGAAACAAGTTCAGTTTATTATTCAAATAGGTTTAAAAGTTTTTTTTCCCAGGAACCCATCAAATTCCATGGAGTCATTGGCTTGCAGCATTCACTCCTCCTGGATGACCAAGTGGCAACAGATCACAGATAATTATGTAGTTAAAGTAATAAATGATTTTAAAATATTTACGGTTAAAACTTAAAAATGTAACAATTTTCTACTTTTCAAGGTAGATATATATGTATATATATTAACTATCAGTTAATCATGATTTCACTACTGAGTTTAAATTTGACTCATTACTGAAAGCCCCTGGGAAAAGAGAAAAACATTAAGCAGTTGATTTTCCTCATGCAGTGACCTGCTGGCACCCACCTGTCTCCTCCCACCACAAACCACAACAAAATGTCTGAAATAAATCAACCTGAGCACCACAGACATAAAAATAACTACCTACACTTCTACAGCTACAAAGCCAATTTTAAAAATTCATACAGAAACATGAAACATTATGGTATTAGTAGAAGCGCTGTTTGTTGGTGTTAAAAAAAAAAAAAAAAAAAAAAAAAAATATATATATATAGATATATATATATATAGATATATATAATATATATATGATATATATATAATATCTATATATATATATATATATATATAATATATATATATGTACATACACACACACATATAAATTAGTGGTGGGACTCGATTAAAATTTTTAATTAAGTTATTGGTCTGTAATTAATTAACTGATTTTAATTGAAAACTATATATTGACAAAATAAGCAACATTTTCAATTCAAAACCCCTTTTTGCTGCTAAATGATTGACTAAATAGACATATGAGCTCAACAACAAACATATTTATTGTTTTTAATCTGTTATTTTGGTTCTTCAGCCATCAGTTTGGTGCAAAGTGCTATTATATCCATTCAGCTTTCAAGTGTTTCAGAAACCCCTGATCAGCATTGAGGATGTCTGTGCTTGCCGCAACATGTTTTGCACTGAGATGGTATAGGCTCGAATGGCTTCAGTGATAGCCCAGCTCCTTTTTGCACAACTTTCATACAGCAATAGTCTTTTCCAGCATCCCATCAGATTGTTTTCATTACTTTTCCGTATATTTGTTTAATCTGATAAATGCAGCACCTTCAAGCATCTGGAAATTGTTCCAAGGATAAACCGGACTTGTACAACTCTACAATTCTCTTCTTGATATCTTGGCTAATTTATTTTGACTTTCCCATTGTGTCAAACACAAAAGCAGAGCGTTACAGGTGTGGCCCTGAAATACATCCACAGCTGAGCCTCCAATTAAATCAAATGTGTCAGTTAACCTGTCAGCAGTTTCCAAAGCCGTGATATCATCATCTTGGCTTTCCATCATTGTTTAATGAGACAGTAATCATTCTGTTACGTAAATTTCTTCTGTTAGTCGGAAGTACAATAAGAAAGACAATCGGCCGGCGCAGGAGTGGGGCATCGAAGGAAGGCAAACCAGCACGGCCTGTGTGTGACCGGCAGGACAACGATATAGAATAAGGAGAGAGAGAGATAGAGCAGAGAGAGAGAGACGAGAGAGAGAGAGAGGAGAGAGGAGAGAGAGGAGATAGCTAGTGTAGGATATTATATGCGTCTATATTATATAATATTTAATATAATGTATCTATAATATCTATATATAATATATATATATGTATATGTATCTATATATATATATATATATATATATATATATATATATACATATGTGTGTGTGTGTGTGTGTGTGTGTGTCTGGAGGCCTGTCTGTGCCCCCCAACAATAAATCTTAACTAGCAATAACAATTTAGCTAAAAAAAATGTACCTGGCCGGCTTCAGTCAAAATAATGACTATGAACCGATTCTCATCCTTGACGTCCCTCTGCTTCCATGTCCTCAGTTGTTCCGGACCAATACGGGGAAGGGGGGCGGAACTGGGACCTCCAACAATCAAATTATGGGCAAGAAGTTGTTTTTTGTTTTTTTCAATACAGACCTGTTTGTGAAGAAAAACATAGGTCTGATGTTGAAGTTACAGAAGAAAAAAAAAGAAAAGAAAACTTTTTATTTACTTTCTTAGCTGTCCTCGCGGTGGTGGAAAAACCCCTCCTCATTCCCCCTCCCCAAACACAGGAAATGGTTTGGCCCGCAGAGAAAACTTCTGACTTTGAATTTATCAAGCTGCCCAGGGCTGGACTAAATGCCCGATGATGTCACTCTGGGTTAGGCAGGTAGCCTGATGTAAAAAAAAAACAGTATCGCGACTGTCACCGCGGCGCACCTCAAAGCGCAGGTAGAGCCTGCTCACGCTTCGCACTCCTTTCCACTTTCACCTGACGTTACTTCAAGGCGCATCCTCGCCGCTGCAGGATCTGGGCAGGAGGTGAGCGGCTGTAAATAGAAGTTACTGCTGTAGAAGCTCAACTGCGAAAGAAAGGTTCAGCCCATCGCATTTGGAGCTCACATTTAAAAGTGACACATAAACAGTGGCGAAAATACTGTACCAACAATTTGGACCGCAGCATAAAGCCAGACCTGCCACAATTAAATGAATCAAGATCTCCCAAAATTGATACCTATACATGTGAAATTTTAATGAAACTTGAGATTCATTTGTCAGACAATTGAATCTATCTTTACCCTAATAAGTAAATATGGGATTTAAAAAATAACCTATTGTAATCGTAATGTTTCTTATTAGGCCCGAGCAGCTAAGCGCTGCTTAAACCTATTGTAATCGTAATGTTTATTTAAATTCAAAAATACTTTATTTATCCCAAAGGGAAATTATATGTTGATTGAACTCATTTAGTCAATGAGTTATTCTAGATCGTGATGGCTGTGGGCAGGGAAGATCTCCTGTAGCAGTCCGTTTTACAAAGTCAAAGGAGGGTGGGATGTCTGTTTGGCTGGGGGCAGGAGGGGAGGATGGTGAGCTTGTTCCTGAACTGAACCTGCTGAAGAATGTGTTCAGGTCATTTGCTCTGTCCAGACTTCCATCTATCTGATCCTCCTTCTGCTTGAAGCTTGTGATCTTCTTCATCCCTGACCACACATCTCTGATATTGTTCCTCTGTAGTTTACTCTCCAGCTTCTTCCTAAACACCTCCTTGCTGTCTCTCATCTTGACTTTGAGCTGCTTCTGTATACTCCTCAATAACTCTCTGTCTCCCTCCCTAAAGGCTCTTTTTTTTCTTGTTTAACAGTTCCTTTAGCTCACTGATGATCCAGGGTTTGTTTTTAGGGAAGCATCTCACTGTTCAGGTGGGGATGGTGTTGTCCACACAGAAGTTTATATAGTCTGTCACACACTCAGTCATGGCATTAATGTCCCCTCCGTGTGGCTTGCAAAGAGAAATCCAATCGGTAGCATCAAAACAACCCTGTAGGGCTTCTTTGGCTTCCTCTGATCACTTTCTCACAGTCTTTTTTGTTTCAGGTAGTCTCTGGACAAGGGGTTTATAGTCTGAGCAGAGAAAAACAAGGTTGTGATCTGATTTACCCAGAGGAGGTCTTGCTTTGGAAATATATGAATTCTTGACATTTGTGTAAAACAAATCCAATGTCTTGTTTTCTTTGGTAGAGCAGCTGACAAACTGTTGAAACGTTGGCAGTGTAGCAGAGAGTGATGCGTAACTAAAATAACCACATATTTCCACAAAAGATTTGGGGTGTTGGGTCTGCATCTTAGCAACAACGGAACTGATGACATGACATACATTGTTGGCAACAGCTGAGGATGGAATGTAAACAGCCACCAAAACAACACTGGTGAACTCTGTTGGCAAATAATTTGGATGAAAACTTACTGTCAATACTTCAATATTTGGACTACAGAAACGTCACTTCACAGTAACGTGTCCTGGGTGACACCATCTGTTGTTGACAAGCACTGCCAATCCACCTCCTTTCCTTTTCCCGCTACTCTTTAAATCTCAATCTACTTGTACAGTCAGGAAGCCCAGCAGAGAGACGTTGGAGTCGGGGATACGATTCTGCAGCCATGTCTCAGTAAAACACATAGTACTGCATTCCCGATACTCTTGTTGAGTCCTTGTTGCGCCTTGAAGTTCATCCAACTTGTTAGCTAACAATCTCACGTTGCCCATTATGATGGATGGCAGAGATGGTTTGAACTTCCTCCTTCTCTCTTTGCTCCTGCTCTGCATCCACGACGTCTCCTTTTCAACTCCTGTGGGACTTCTGGCTTCAGCTGTTGTATTATTTCTGCTTTTGCAATGTTAATCAGTTGCTCCCTGTTGTAAACCACCCTGTTGCTATGGTTATGTTTCATAACAAAAGAGCAAAATATAGAAAAGGTATTGGGGAAAAAATCAATACAGCACAACATCCAAGACAAGGAACGGTTGTCCAAAAAAGCAATTTTTCCAAGAAAAGCAAGAATGAAATTTTGAAAAAAAGAAAAAAAATCTCAATGAAAGTTACAGAGCTACTCCAATGTGCTGCCACCCTGAGCGGCACAATTCTAGAATTATTATTATTACAATAGGCACGAGCAGCTAAGCGCTGCGGTGGCCGATTGTAATTCGAATGTTTATTATTATTATAAGGCCAAAACAGCTAAGCGCTGCAAAGGCCTATTGTAATTGAAGGATTTCTTAGTAGGCCCGAGCAGCAAAGTGCTGTGAAAGGCCTATTTATCTGAAGGATTTCTTAGTAGGCCTGAGCAGCGAAAGCTCTGCGAAAGCCTATTGTAAGGCTAAGCTAAGCGCTGGAAGGCGTATTGTAATTCGAATGTTTATTATTAGACCCAAGCAGTTAAGCTGCGAAGGCCTATTGTAATCATAGCTTTTCTTATTATTATGATTATGATGATTTAAGGGCCTAAACATATATGAAAACTCACCGAAACTTCACCCAAAATTGTCCCCCAACTGAAATGTTAGGCCACGCCCACTTTTGATTCCCAAAGTGGGCTTGGCCAGATGACTCTACAGCACCCCATAATGTGAGATAGACCAACTAGTAAATGCTAGAAAAGTGAAACTTGGTACATAGGTAGATCCCCCTAAAACAAGTAAAAAAAAGTCTCTTGGAGGTATGCCCTAAACCCAACAGGAAGTTGGCCATTTTGGGTGAAAGGGTCAATTTTGGCCATTTTTTAATTTTCATACATGTCGAACTTTAACAAACTCCTCCTTGGGATTTTGAGTGATCGGCTTCAACCTTGGCCAGCATGCAGTTAAGGGGTCTGGGATTAAAAATGATCAAAATCTTGAGTTTTCGTGTATGTTAAAGGGGTGAGTCTTGGTCTCAAAGTTGGCCTGTTTGCCATGAAATTCAAACTGCTATAACTTTCACATAAAAAGGTCAATTAGCACCAAACTTCATATGAGTTATCCATGTTGGATGCCCGATGATCCTCTTTGGTCATATGCTGATGACATCTAAGCCCCGCCCCTTTAGAACAGGAAGTCACTTTTTTTCTTGGAAAGCTCCATCTCTGACCTCCTTGACCTAATCAACACATGATCTTGTGTAAGAAGACAGATAACAAGTTGGTCTCACTTGCTTTAAAGCACAAAGAGATTTCGGTGAAGGTCGTGGCCATGGCGGTGTGGCAATGTCAGACATCGATGTCGGATATTGCCATTCGTTTGGCTCTAAATTCGACATATTTCAGCCGATCTGCACTAAACTCACTATGATCGATCCTAATCCACCCTCCAACAGGAATGCAGTCCAATAATTGGTGGGCGTGGCCTGATCCCTCCACAGCGTCCCCTAGAAATCTTTAAAAATTCAGCCCCAAGCCATGCTTTGACTGAAAATCATGAAATTCAGCACACGTGTGTGGTTTCAGGACCTACGAAAAAGTCTCTTGGAGCCTTGGTCCAAACCCCATAGGAAATCGGCCATTTTGTGTCAAAGCTGCCATTTTGTCTCTTTTTTTCAATCAGATGACAACTGAATTTTTACCTTTAGGTCACCGCTCATGCGTAAACGACGGCGCTAGCGCAGCAAAACTTACAAGCTAGTTAGCGAATTACCTCAGATTTTAAGCCCTTGCTAAAACATATGGTGATCAAAATTAAATATATATATATATATATATATATATATATATATATATATATATATATATATATATATATATATATATATATACATATATATATATATATATATATATATATATATATATATATATGCACATAAACTCATACATACATATATATATATATAAAAAAAACTACAAATTCTATTGAATGTTTTCGTTAGTCTACGTGTGAGTGGTCAGCTGCAAGGGCCAAAGGTGCATCTTAGAACAGAGCTGGCCATCCAAATCAGCCTGTTCAGTCCCTTTCTGTCCTCAGCAGACCACACTATAAAAGATGGCTGATGCCACAACAGAGTCATAGAAGGTCCTTGGGAGCGGCCCCTGGAGTCCAAAAGACCTTAGCCTCCGCAGCAGATACAGCCTGCTCTGCCTTTTTTCATGAGACCAGTCCAGTTTATTATTCAGATGAACACCAAGGTACTTGTACCTCTCCACAACATCAATGTCCATAACTTGGACTTTCAGTGGTTGCAGTGGAGGATGTTTGTGCCTGTGGAAGTCTACCACCATCTCTTTGGTTTTTTCAGTCTTTATCTGGAGGTAGTTCTACTTGCACCAGTCCACAAAGTCCTTAGTCAGTTCTCTATACTCCTTGTCATCCCCATCAGCAATGAGCCCAACAGTTTGCAGAGAACTTTTTTAGAAAGTAATTGGTGGAGTTGTAAGAATAGTCTGCAGTGTAGATAGTAAAAAAGAATGGCGTCAGAACCGTTCCCTGTGGTGCCCCCATACTGTAGACAGTCCTGTCTGAAACATAGCCCTGAATACTATGGTTGGTTTGTGCGGTAGTCCAGGATCCATGAGGTGAGTTGGTGGTCCACTCCCATGTTCTCCAGCTTGTCTCTTAGAATTATGGGTTGGATGGTGTTGAAGGCACTGGAGAAGTCAAAAAACACGATTCTCACAATGCTACCGACCGTGTCCAGGTGAGAGAGGGAACAGTGTAAGAGATGGATGACTGCATCATCACTGGGTCCAGTGGTGTAGCTCCACAAGAACCAGTCGTTCAAGGGTCTTTATCAGGTTGGATGTCAGAACCACTGGCCTGTAGCTGTTGAAGTCCTTTGGATGTGGAGTGTTTGGCACAGGTACCACACAAGAAGTTTGTGGCTGCGCTGCTTCCCATACATGAGTGACCTGAGGTACAATCACCGCTAACTATGATCAGACATAGGAGACCCTTGGACTCTTGGATTACAAAACTCACACAGGTAAATTTATAAGATTCAGAGTCATGGCTTACAAATTAAATACATTTTATTAAGTTCACAATAATACAAATATGCCCTTGGTTTAAGGAGTAATATAAACTCAACAACATAAATATTTTATAGTAAAAGATAGGGAAAAAAACAAAACAAAGGCTATGCTGGCCCTGGGAACCACTTTAATGGTATTTAGTTAAACCCTGTCAAATTACACTGCCTGGGATAAATTTTGATAAAGAGTAAAACAACTAAACCTATGTGCTCCCCAACAAAAACACACACACAAAAACCCTAGTGAACAAATAAAACTCCCCCTCCACCATCCCTTCAATACTAAAACAGCTATTTAAGACATTTTAAAAAAAAATAGCAATTTTTTAAAATCAAAAAATATGATTTTTCTTCAATAGCTTTCAGGTCATCTGACCCAATGACTCAAAATCTGTGTGAAATTGTTCTACTACGCTGGACAGATGAGGCACACTCATTTTTATTCCATTTTCTATTTTTTTAACAATCCGTTTTCTATTTTTTTTTTAGCAATTTTTTAAGTTATTATTCAGTGTTTTATTTCTTCGGGTTTTAGTGAGGCAGTTGTAACTCATGAACAGTGGTTATCTCTTGTTCTTGCTCTGTTTAAAACAAATGAGATAAGTTATTTAAAGTGACTGAAGGTCATATGGTCTGCAGATCGACAAGGAATTTGGACAAAGGTGCTTAATGCGGGTAATGTTGTCACATTTTATTGGCTTGTATTTTGATTTGTTCATAGCCCCTAAAGGGACATTGAAAAATAAAAATAATTTTTAAAAAACTTTCTTGTGCATACCAGATAGCATCTCATGCTCATGAGATCAGTTAAAAATGAGATAGTATCTGGTGCGCATGTTAAAATATCTGTTGTGCACAATAAAGTATGTGGTTTTCCTTCAATGTCCCTTTTTTCCTTCAGTGTTCCTTTTGGGGCTCTGTATGTTTGTGTTTTGCATATGTGTCTAAAACAAAAATCTACACCTAATATTTCATTTCGGATATGTCAGATATAACAGGGGCAATGTTAAGGGCTCCCCTACAAACAGAGTGAGTGAGAAAAAAAATGAAGTAAAGAGCAGTACAGGACAAGAACTTTCCTCTGACTACACAGGACAACATACCAGTGAGGACGGGGACCAGTCACAGGACAAAACAGAAATCCATCCAAAACAGCCACAGTCAGAACAGCAGACAGGAAAAGAGGACAGAGGACGGAACAGAGAATGGAACAGGGGACAGAAAGGGCACAAAATCAAAGAGAAATCCAATGAAGACAAGGGACAGAAAAGTACAACCAGATAAAGACAACCAAAGTGACTACAGAAAGTGCAATGCAGGTCCTAAAAATTTCAAAATTATGATAACAAGAAAACAGTGGAAGAAAATAAAACCAAAACATGGGGGGTGTCAACTACGTCCCCCTTGGACTGATACATCATCAGTTCATGGAAAAGAATCCATGCTGTACATTTTCTTTTAAATACCAGCATGTGAAAATGAACAACAATTGTAAGAAGTCTCTTTTTCAGATGTACTGAAAAAAATATTGTCCGAGTTGAAAAAGAGTACAAGGCTCCATAATGCTTGAACTCATGTTACCTCAAAAAGTAATTAAAGAAACAAATTCTCAGTCATCAGCACCTTCAAATAGATCCATTTGCAGTACACCTATACACAGACACTGGATTAAGGATTTTGGCACATCTAAGGCAGTCAATTCAAATTCAAAAATAAATTTTTAATGAAATCAAATTCATCTCCCGTTACCCTCCACCTTGTACCGTCCACCTTGATGCAAAAGGCAGCGCTGTCCAGAAAATCCCTGATCAAGACAAATAAGTTCTATATTACGCTTTAGTTTTGCCAGGCATGGGCAAGGATAAACCTCCTTTGCCTGACACAGAACTGATCACCAACAGTCATAGTTTTCCTTCCATTTCTCATTGGCTAATGGAATTCAAAAGGAAACTGTCACACACAACAAAACTACAAATTGCACAGGTTGAGACAGACTACATCGGGCTCTAATAGCGTGCTTATATCTTTCAACAAGGAAGATATTTCTGTGTACCTTGCCAGAGCATTTAACATTGTGCATGGATGCACTGCTGGTATGACAAACTTCACTGTGTTGCATCTATGCTGCGCATGTAGTTAAGGATGTGACACAAGCATCTGGCAGAAAAACATCAGAGAGAGGCATACAGGAGTATGCAACATTCTTCTTTGCATACTTACTCAACTGGCAAAGTATGCAGCTTGCCATTGAGGTGTTTTATAACGTGTGTACTCTTTGACACAAAAGAATGTACCCATTTGGTAAAAACAAGCCAAACCTACCTCAACAGCTGCTTTTCGGAAAACAAGAAAAACAAGGATGAAGAAAGTCAACATGTATCAGAAGATGAGGAAATGATCACTGATAAAAGAAACAGCATTGTTGGAAAGTCACCTTTTACACATACTTTTCAACTGATACGGGATCAAGCAGAGTGTGACTTTCTGTCTGATGATTCAGCCGACATTAAAAACCATTACTTTTGTCCTGGTATAATTGATGTTCTGCTGAAAAACTACATGGGGATCATCCCACTGTGGAGTGGATTGTTGCTTGGAGATCTGACACGACACGAGACACCAACAACCGGTGAAACAAATAAAACTTGCAAAACCAGAGAAACCAACGGCCATGTAGAGCTGTGATTTGGTTTGGTGAAACGGAACATCATGGCAAAGAAGAAGTACCTCAGACCAGCAGAGTTCATCTCCAAAATGTTTTCTTCTTTACAAGGACGATATGTAGAGCATATTATGCAGCATGGACTTCCAATGAAAATTCTTGACAAAGCCTTCACAGTTTCTAACAAACCCGTAGACGATCATGAAGAGAAATGGAAGAAGAGGGAAAGTTCTGCTGGTCAGTCAAAGTCCAAATCCAAGTACTTCAATTCCCTGAAGAGAAAACCAAATCCTAAACCTTCACAACTCACTAAAGCAAAGATCAAAGGAGCGGATGCCGATCAGCATAATAATCACTGGTAAATATGGTTTCACCTTTGAGGCACTATTTTTGTTAGACTTAAACATTTTTTTTCTAAAAAAAACTACTACTCTACTTATGTAATCTAAGAAAAAATATGTTTGACATAAATTTTAAATAAGTTACATAAGATGTGGTTAGCATAAGATGACATTACTGATGACACATATGTAGTATGCAGCACTCTAAGTAATGACTTAGTGGGGTTTTGCAAGTTTTATTGTAGATGACAGTTAACAGACAGATATGAGAGCAACGATGAGCATCTCCGCTAATCAACACCTGTTACAGTGCTAAATAGCCGTTGGCTTGTTCAGTTAGAAGTACTCAGACAGGAGCTCAATGAATAATTCACATCTGAAAACAGGACAATATTCTATTGAAATAAAATAAATTAAAAGGGAGGGGTGTAATTACCTTCAACATCTATTCTGTCACAATGATGACCATACAACTTACAAACCAAGTATTTTCAACATTTTGTTGTCTGTCTTGATTATGCAGAAAGCTCTTATTGTAAAACTAAAACATGACATTGTGTTTTATGTTTTTTTATTCACCTAAAAGGAAATGAAACATCAGTCAAATTAATGTTAAAAAACAAATGAGTGAAACACTACGTACCACTTAAAATCAAAATCTGTTATATTTAACTATTTAGATCTGTCCCTACATGTTCAAGTTACATGGCTTATATTTTTTTTCTGGATGTGCATATTTATGTCATTTATACAAGAATTTGCCATAAAGCATCTTACAGAACCATATTAACTGATTTATTATGTCTTTTAGGGGGCAGTATAACACATTTGGAATCCTAGGTTTATTTTTAATGATTTCATTTCTCTCTTTGGGAAAATTTCTGTTTATCCTCAAAGACATGTTCTATCTTTGAAAAACTCTAATTATATTCTGAGAAGCAGAAATTGAAAGGTCTTATTTTGTAAAGGTGCATCAAAAAGTAGGTGAATCAGCTGTAGTAGAAGATGAGTAGGTTGATGTTAAATGTATAGATAGGATCAGAAATGACTTAAACAACAAAAAACTTTATTCATAGCTGTGTAATTTTCATATTAATAAGTGGAATTTGGTCTTTCTAACATTTAATTTCATGACAGTGACATGGTTGTTTTGATTTGCACTTGCATTGATTTTGCTATACTATGGAATTAAAATATGTATTTATTACAATATGTCATTGTAATTGTATGTCAATGAGAAACAATAATTGTGATACTAGCAGAATGGGCATGGTGAGAGAAGAATTTGCTGTATGTACAACTACAAATCCCATGAAACAGAAAAAAATTAAAATACATACTGTGGCTATCAGTAAATTCATCCTTAAAGAAAAAAATTCTAAAACCATATACAAAATATTTATTTGAGAAGATCACTCTTGATTTTTTTTTTTTTTAAATATCTAGTTTTACTGTATAACTTCTTCTATATGAACTGATTTCTTCATGTATCTGATTTCCAGTTAACTCAGCTTTGGAAAAAGAGGGATACAGAAGTTGTTGTTGCAGTTGTCTCTTCACAAATTAAAGATCGGAGCATTGTCATCCACCATTCAGAGCTGTGCTCTCTTCGTCCACATCAGTGGTTGAATGGGGAGGTATGTGTATGATGTCATTTTTCAGTTTGTTTCACTACTTTCCGCAACACTTTTCCATTTCAAGATTTATATCAGCAAATATTCAGATTTGCAGGCAAAGACTTTTGTAGGCACTTAATGTAGAAATGATGATATTACTTATGCAGATCACTGAAAGCCTGTTTCATGTGGCTGCCCATGCATCGGGAGTGGTGGACACCATTTACATCCTCAATCACTACACAGCTAGTGTGATTTTGTTTGGGGACAGAAGAGCGCTTCCTCGCCAAAGTTTAGCTAAGGTAATATATATCTTTGTTTGTTGTTATATTGTGTCAGTATAAGATGAATAAATAGAACTTTCTCGTTTACACATCAGCTACATGGAGTAAAACATGACAACAAAAGTCAAATAATCTGTAATGTGTTGTGTTTAAGAAGGTGTGTGTTTGTTGATCCAAAAAGATGAAGCTTTTTCTCTTCGACAAGGGTTGAATGAAGATTAGGGTTGGTTTTACGAGGGACTTCTGAAAGAATTAACCTGTTTCACACAATGCATGGATATTTTACTCAACATATAACACTTAACAGCATTCAAATGACTGGACATTGAGATGTGAGGTGGAAATGTAAATGACACAGATAGGTTTCCAGGTAGATGAGGAGCTGAATCTGGATGACAGGGTTCACACCCCTCCTTTCAAAAACATTACTTAGTATATTCCACATGTAAACCTTGTTCTCTGCCGGCCACTCCATAATGTATCTCAGAGTAATGTTGATGTGAACCACTTCATCAAATTAAGCTCAGAGATCAAATTACAGCTACATTAATGTAGGTCACAACATGTGACTTCTCTGTTTCTTACTTAATCACAACAGTATCACTACAAGTTTAACCCCCCCCCTCATATCTGTAGAGGACAAGGTTTTCCACCCTAACAGGTGCAAATGCGTAATCCATTAGTTGAGGTTTTTCATAGCACCTTTTTGTCATAAAGTGTACTTGTCACTAAAAGGAATTATTTACCTGTGTGGAAAGATTAAAGTTGAGATATAAGCTTAAAATTTGTCTTCAGAATTTGACATGGCTTCTTGAAATATTTTTCAATGCTATTCTAGGTGAACTTAGGTGAACTTTGACAACTATCAAGCAGTTCTATCATTTGTGCTGGTGAACAACAACCACTCGAAGTTGCTGTGTTGTTTGTGATTTTGCTTCTATGAAATGAATATATATATTTTTTGGTTTGATCAGAGCCAGCCATATTGACATCAGTTTCAACAACATTGTTCCCTGTTATGTTACTTTTCCTTTGTTGGTTTCTTTCAGTACATCAATACAGAAGCCAGCACAGTATTCCTAATGGATCCTGCACAACTCTCATCAGAGCTCGAGGACTCCAAATATGCAGCTAAAAGAATACAGTAATTCAAGCTTTAAGGCATGTCTAAAATAATTTTAGAAATACAAATATAATTTGCAAAGTAATCACATAGCTTTTATTGAAGTTCAGTAAAACTAAAGTGGTTGTCATTTTTAGAAGCTGATAGTTGCGTAAGAGACGGGGCATCAGTTGTCAAGAATGGAATTACAAAATACTATTGCTCTTATACAAATCATTTCATTCGTTATCCAGAGAATGCTTCAAGATGAGAAGGACACGCCATGGGAAAACAGACTGGGTCGGAATCTAGTGGAAAGGAGGGGCTATGAGCCACCCTATTCAACAAGATGGAAACAGCTGCGGAGTCACTGTAGTCGAAGTAAACTGAGGAGTTAATGTTTTGTGTTGTGCAAGTATGGAAGGTGTGAAAGTGAAAATAACATTGTTATCATAGGGAAATGTAATTTACAGTCAAATAAGAGTTTGTCTGGCTAGACTGCATGTGTTTTCTACATTTGGGAAGTCTTAAGTCTGTATTCCCCAAGGGATCCTGTAGGGAAAAAACAGAATAACAGGGGTCAGTGCAACATGACACACAGTCTTTGCAATGACAGTTCTTTCCGCATCTTCGCAATGCATTTGTACATTTTTGAGTATGTATGGATGCCTTATATAATGTGTGTCCACATGTAACTGTTGGGGTCTGTTGCATTATTATGCCATGAAAACCAGAGAGTCTTTCAAAGCAGTGTTGTTTCTTTAGATGGCAAAAGCACTGATGGAAGCCTTTCCTCTGATGCCAGATGTGGAATCTGACACAAGCAAAACGGCAATGAAAGATGAAAGAAGAGCTCTGGCTCTTCAAATCCTTGAAGCATCAGGAAGTGTAAATCTGAAGCATAAACAAGGAGTAACTCTAGGTAGTCATAAAGTTGTAAATAACATATGACAAGCAAGTAAACACCCTACTGTGTGACAGGAGAGGAGTATTCACTGTATTACTATACTGCTAAACATATATGTTTTCTGTTATATTTTAACAGATCCAGTGTAACAACTGTGACAGATGGTTCCATGCTCTGTGCCTAGACATAAAGAGCACAAAATATGAAAATGCAAAGAAGGCAACTGGAAAAGTCCATTGTGGAACTAATATGCAAACTTTGTACTCTGTTCAGTATTGTTCAAAAGAAATAGTTTAAAATTATATGTAGAACATAAAACTGTACTTCGTTTCAATAGCGTTAAGGCTGTGCCTCATCTATTCAGTGTAGTAGAACAATTGACTAGAACAGTAGACCCACTGACTCAAAATCTGAGTCAGTGGGTCACATGACCTGGAAGCTATTGAAGAAAAATCATATTTTTTTTTATTTAAAAAATTGCTAATTTTTTTTTTAAATGGCTTAAAATGGGATAAAAAATGGTGTGCCTCATCGATGTATTCTAGTGACATGATTCGATGTTAGTTTCGTCTCTGGTGGTCATAAGACAAGAGATGTATTTATCTTTGTTCCTCAAGAGTGTTTGGTTCGGAAATGTGTTGGCGGATCCTAAGTTAACCACCGCGTGTGCGAGGAGGAAACGGCTGAGAGCGGCTAGCTGAAATGTGAGTGCCCGAATCCGATCAACCGTGAGCAAGATGCCGCTGACCACACGGAGAGCAAATATCCAGTGTCCAACCTGAAACTAACTTCACCGCGGTCCACTCGCTCTGTCTCTCTGCGCGCCTCATAAAAGTCCTGCTGCAGGCTAATGGCGACTATATCAAACATATTAGAAGGAAACCATCATAAGAAATTATTCTAGCAGTCTTCTCATTGTGTTTATTTGCATACAGCACAATTAGTGAGATCTCGATCCATGTGGGCAACCAGGGCGCATTTAAACACGTCATTTAGAACAGGACGCTTGAAATCCGATCACTTCCTACAGATGTCGATGTCATGGCTGAACCCAACCTCTCTAACAAGGACTCGAGTGTATAGGGAACACTTAAAGAACACATCCTAGATCTCAATTAATTAAATATTATGATTGAAAAACTGTATTATTAACACAGTGGAATTGATTGAGAAGAAAATTTTTAATTTTTTAAACGGCAATAACACTTAAAAAGCAGCGCAGCATACAGACGCCTTTTAACAGCGTTAAAAAGAATATAAGTTAACGCGGGATTAACACGTTAACTCGTTCCCCTCAAAATCTATACCAATTGTGGTATGAGTTAAAAATGAATTAAACGATTAAATGGTTCAAATAAATATTACATTGGATCTTACAGTACTGTTCTTTCGCTTGACGACACCAGCTCTGGGGGTGGGTTGGAAGCTGGAAGTGCAAGCTGTGGCAGGGCCGGCCTCGCTCCCTCCGTGGCCCTGCTGACTGCTGCTCGGTCGGGCTGTAAACTCCCGTTGGCGCCGCTGTCACGCCCCTGGGGAACACCGTAGGTGTCGCCATAGATAGCAGCACACATTTGTGTTTTACGAACAACGAAGTGACTGTTTTAAGGCGAGAATAAAATCAAAACAGTCCAACTCAAAATGTTTAGAACACGACAGACGAGGCGGAGGACTCCCACCTTTCAAGAGCAGGTCTGAGCTGCTTCCGCCACTTCAAACGCAGCTCAGGATCTTTGGGAAACTTAAATCAACCAACATCCTTATGGGTGTTTGAAAATAACCCTGAAATACAACGTGAAGCCTTTGCCGTTGCTTAAAAACACCAAAACTCCGAAAACGCTAGCAAATTTTTGCCACAAAATATTTACACATATATACAAAATTGCTAGCCTTGGGGTTAGCAAGACTGGGGGCCGTTGTCCCGCTCCCGTCACTTTCGCTTCTTCCTCGGTAGCTAAGCGGCGCTACAGTCCTTTCAAATTTAGCCGTGTTTTTGTTTGTTTTGTTTTTTATGTCTGTAGGGTATCAGCCATAGGCGAAAATCCCACGAGGGAAACAGGGGACGTGTATGTGTATTTCCATATAATAATATAGTACTGTTAAATAAAAATACAACTATGAACATGCAAATTATAAACATAAAATGCGTTTCTTATAGAAAGAAACTCCACAAAGTGGTTTGGTCCGCCTGCCAAACGGCGGGGCTATCGGCAGCTCCTCTTTAGGCTGCAGCTCCGTCTTTCAGCAGCAACAGCCTCACTGAGGAAACCGCTCCAAAAGTCAGTAAGTTATTATGGTTGTAACATGAAAAGTGACATTTCTCCCGATTTGTCTACAATCAGCCTGTTATTATCATCTTGCTGGTTAAGCTAATAGCCTGGCTTATAATGGTTAGCAAGCTCAAACGAGTGAGCAGCAGCAGGACAGAGGACAGGAGAGACACTAGAAGCTCGGGGAAGGAAAAGAGGAAGACAGGAGAAAATAGATATTTAGGGCTGAGGAAAAATAGATGAGGGGAAAGAGGAGAGGAAATAGTGGACAGATTTTTAAAAAATGTCTGTCAGGATGTTACTGTCAGATATCAGCCTAATTCTTATTTACTTACATTTTAGATTTCTTTCTAGAGAGATATCCAGATTTTGATATTTTTAGTTTGAGGTCAGAGTTTTGATTAGTTCTTGTAGGCTGGTATCATGACTTAGATTTTAAAGTAAGATATTGTTCAGTTTCGATTGTTTAGTATCAAGTTTTTAAACATTGTTCTGCTTCTTTGGGAAAATACCACAGTAATATGAAGGCATTTTGATAATGATGTCAATAAGAAAGGAATGAAATGCTTACAAAATGTTTTATAAAGGTTTCATTTGGCAAAGTCAAGTGAGCTTTTGACAGTTTCAATCAGACAGAGGCACTGAGTCTCAGGTCAGTTAATCTGTTATGAAATAAGACAAACTATTGTTTAGATGTATTGTAAAGATATGCTTATCGACTGTGAGGTGGAAATGTTTTAGTGTGGTTGGCAGATAATGTATTTTAGTTTTTCACATAGATAACATACTGTAGATAAACTGATGGATGGATGGTTAAAACATTTTTATAGGCCTACAGTTACAATTTCTAATTTAAAAGTATAAGCACAGTGCATTTATAAGTTGCCATATTTTGTGGCATAGTTCTAATCTCTTGTTGAATTTTGTTTGTTGACACTGCAGTAAATGTTTATTTTTGAAGAGTAGTTTGATGTATTATTCCTGAAGATTTTTCCTTTATAGTTCTGGAACTTTAAGCTTCAATTTCTAGTGAAGCTACTTTGACTACAGCAGAAATTAAGAGCAGGGAGCCAATAAATTGTCAGATGTGATCACAGTGGTATACCTTTGCCACCTTCCACCTGATACCATTGTTGCCATTGCTGGTTGAACATAGGAAAACCTGAATACAGGTAGAATATGGATTCATACAGAGCAATGCTATAACTACCATTATTATTTTTAATAACATTATTTAACAACCTAAGAGGGGAAAAGAGAGAGCTTTTTTTCATGTCCTCCCCAAGAGTTACTCTATGAAATTTTCCTGCTTAAGTTCTCCCCAAAAATGAAAAGGGATTTTCGCCCCAGGTATCAGGGCCCAAGAAGATGCACTATTTTGTCAACTCTGTTGCCAAAAATACCTAAGATTTTGCAAACTGACATTCTATTGCACGTAATGCTCAACAGTTGTTCTGAAACGAGTCTTCAATCGAAATTCTCCGATGCAAATTATCTGCCTCCACGTTTCTTGAAGCTATAATTGTTTAAATATTTACTTTTTTTTTTTTTTTAAAGGATTTTTTTTTCCCGGCTCTAGTGAAGGTGGGTTGTGAGAGAGGATGAAGACATGGGAAGACATATAACAAAGGTCAACAGGCCAGGGCTCGAACCTGTGACGGCCGCATCGAGGACCGCTTAGCCTTTATGGCAGAGTTATAGTCGCGCTTTTGAAAGTTCGCATTGAGCGCCCGCGAGCCGAGCAAGCGGTGTGGCGTTTATAGTTGACGTGAACGTTGGTGCCGTATTCTCTGAAAATGAGCCTTTATAGAGGGATTTTACGAATGCCAGTGCAGGTGGACCTGCTCTGCAAGAGCACTTTCCAAATCACCCAGTTTGAGTGAAAGGTGGCGCACACGATACGCGCAGAGTTACACAAATTCAGAGCTGCACGACCAGGCACTGAGACTGCGCAAACGGGCGGGGACAGCGCGTTTGGCGCACGCCTCCTCAATGCGTCAACTATAAACCTAGCTTTAGGCATCCGAACATAGGCTGCGCGCTTTACCCCTGCACCACCGCCGCGCCCTTAAATATTTACATTTCATGATCCAGAAGATGATTTGTGCAGCTCAACACTCTCACGTCCTTTAATGAAAATTGCTATTGACACGTAAATGCCAAGTAATAGCATTATTGTCAGCTACTGGAGGAGGTGACCAAGCACTCCTCGCTCTGACTAGCATAGAAACGGACTTCTCTGCAAACGTTGCAGTCAGTGCTCCACAAAGGGCCATTGCTATTAGTTGTGGTTTCTTTTTATTATCGTCCTTCGTGTTGTTATAACCTTGTGACAATACTGTCGACTCTCATTGCTGAATAAACTTTAAAAGCGATCAGTCAATGATGGCTTCCAGCATTACTTCCGTCAACAGTCCGCTCCTGTGTGACGTCAGCGTTCTTCTGCCCATGCAGGGCGCTTTGGAATCATAAACTGTTCAAACAGAAGTCTAATTGCGGTCACATTCAATTAGTAGCATGAACAACCATGCAAAAAATAATCTGATTTCAGCATAAAAAAATAAAATAAAATAAAATAAAAAATCGGAATTGAGCATCAAGACCTGCTAAATTAAGATAGCCAGAGTCTCTAAAGCACATCTGTCAAACTCAAGGCCTGGGGGCCAAATCCAGCCCGCCATAAGTATTTGTGTGGCCCTCTAGACTCTTGAGGGTCACTTTCAAGATAACACTTGTGTGCTTAAATATTATTTCGTCAATCAAATCAAAGACATTTTTATTTGTATACTGGCAAATTACATCAATGTAAAAAACAACAAAAAAAGTTCATTATTACTTAAAGAACTACTCATCGAATGCAGACAGTTATTAATATTTTAACAGTTTGTTAAAAGGTAGTTTTATCAATACATTCTGCCACTACCGACCCTTTGAGGACATTTGTGATGCTGATATGGCCCAAAATGAAAATGAATTTGACACACCTGCTTTAAAGTATGGGATGATTTTAAAATGCACTGTTGAAATACAACAAATATAATAATTTACTTTGATTGCAGTAGGATCATTAGCAGCGTCAGACTATCCCTTCACAATATGGAAAAAGTGTACATTAGCCAGTATTATGCACTTTAAACACATTTATTATTGCCTGATAATGTTTAATGCAAATTAATGAATCTATTATATAAATATTGTGTTTTATGATAACTTGATTGACCATGAAAATAATCAATAACATTTTATTATTAAAATAACTGTTAACTACAGCCCTGCTCAAGTGCTTTGAATTTTTGAGTTTGAAACAAATGAGAGAGCAACTGTTTTTTAAAATTACGACAAAGTGTTTAAAGTAGGCATGAAGTTTTACGTTTTTATTCTTAATCTATTTAAATTTTTCAGTTATAAACCCCAGTTGAAGCATTTTAAATAGTTGTAGTATATGGTGTTTATCTCCCAATGGGAGTACTGTAACATAAGTAATTGTGTTCAGCGTGTATTTTTAATCTCAAATGTCCTCACAATTCCCTTTCTATCATTTTTACATGCAGCCCATCACAATTCAATGGAGAGAAGATTCTTTTTCTTGTGTGGTTTAAGAACATCTGTAACCGGTTCTTGCTTCATTCCACATAAACAGGCCAGAGCAAATAATCCTTTTACTCTGCATTGTGTTGATTTTTCAGAAGACAAGGAATTTCTAGTTGATCAGGTATTTTATTTCCTGGGTGAGAACATAACGGGTTCGCTTCAGTGCAGTCGGCTCAGCTTCACACAGCACCCTCTGGTGCAGCCTTCACAGACTGGCACTGATTGCCTGAGCCAGCAGCATATAACCAGCCACACAGAGACAGGGCGCTATTTCCCCATTGCAATGACACATAAAGCAAGTGGAATTTTACAACTTAATCATGGTTACACATCAACATATTTGCAGCTAACTGCCACATTGTTATGACCTGGCTACCTCCTGTGTCCAACTGCCCATAATTTACCTATAAGTTATGAATGATTTGTAGTTGTTTGTAAATGTGTTTCTATCCTTTCTAAAAGACCATCTGGTTGTCTTCATGGGCAGATGCAAGCAGTGGGGACGTGCTGCTGTTTCCATCTTGGAGGCCAGGTCATTGGATGATCTGTGGAAGTTTTGTACAGCTAAATATTACGATATTGGACCCTACTGATTAGGAATAACATGTTTTTAAAGTTCATGTGATTGTAAAAGTGGGCATCCACTTAATTTTGGCAATACAGCTTTGAATAATTTAAACTGATATTAAGCTGAATAAAAAGTTCTCTTTTCTTTGAACTGCAAGGTGCCTCTCTCAAAATAAAACAACCTGCCTAAAAGTCATGCTGGAGTAAACTATCTACTTTTGATTTTTGTGTAGTTTAGCTAGTTCTACTACTCCACATTCTGAACAGTTAACATGATTTGTTTACATTCAACAAATCTGTAATCATTGAGGTTATGTACAGTTTAATACATCAGATGTCATAGCTGTAGACATGTTGAAGAAACTAATACACATTTCTCTCATTTGCCTAATGCAAAGCCGTTAAGTTTTCTACTTTATTCTGTTTTTCTAATAATTATAGACATAGTCAACTGGGAAGAGTTTTCCAAAGAGATTAACACCCTATATAATATGCCACCTATTATATGTCCATATGCCATCAGAACCTGTCAGTGTTGTGGGAAGGTCTTTAAAGACTGTGGTCCAGGCTGCCGGGGGGAAGGACAGTGTGGCAAATTCCTGCCCTTCCGCAGTGAAGCTGTTACCTCAGGATACTGCAGTCATTTCTGCTCCTTGGAGGCAGAGTTAGAAGTCTGCTTGATGCGTTTTTCACTCCTCTCAATAAGAGCCAATAGTAATGTAAAGCAGTGAAAGGCAACATATTAACAGGTGTTTTGTTTTGTTGTAGATTTGAAGAATTTTGAACAGAGCACCATAATCTACATTGACCACCTGATTTGTTGATTTTGATATTCAGCTGTCATGTTCTCGTCTAGTTGTTGTTTTTCTTTTGTTTTTGTAACAAACCTATATTCCGTTTGGTGTCAAAAATTTTAAAGATTAATAAAAATAAATATTTTTTCAAAGAAATTCAGTTTTTTTTCCTCATCAAAATAATTTTTTCAGTACTCACATTTTATGTCATGTAACATTAGGGTCAAAGCTGTGATAATAGTTTATAAAACATAAATAGCGGTGCCAAAGTCCATTTCTTGAGAGCTGCCATCCTGCAACTTTTAAATCCATTCCTTTTCCAACACACCTGAATCAAATAGAGCTTATTTCCTGTCCTCTGCAGAGTTACTAGAAGACAAACTTTAAAGGAGGCTTTTGTTGCAGTCTTGAAGTCTGGGGAGAGTGAAGAGAGGTTTTCCAAGGTGATTATAAGCAGAAGTTAGAATCCATATGAGGAGCATGAGGGATTGACGGAGGAGGAACATTCAGGTCAGAGGAAGAGACAATGTATGATGGGGGGATCACAATGGAGATCTAAAAATGGGAACATTTTGTGGTCTTTCACACATGAAGAGGCTCTGCCATACTTTTCTCTTCTCTTGACTCCAGGACCAAATCACATCTCATTTGCTACAATTAGCAACCCTTTGACTACATTGGCCTTTTTGATTTGAGTGAAGAGGGGCAGCTTTGGTGTCTATATATGGAAAATATTACATATTTTGTGTTTTAACCTTAGAAAATATTTGTTTTAGGGAGTTTTTTCTTGGACAAAAATTGAAGTCAAGATTCAGTATTGCAGCAACAAGGCAGTTCAAAGTACATGACAAAACAGGCATAAAAATGGAAAATATTTTTAAAACATTAAAAACTGTAGAAGTCTGAAGTTGTTAAAGATTTAATGCAGTGAAAAAAAAAAAAAGGATTTTTATTATAGTTGTATATTATAGTTATATAAGATGTACAGTTTGGGGACATCAAGGGAAGAAGTATCTTTCTCCTTTTTAACTCTAAATAAAAAAATTGAAAGAATGCATCAATACAAATGATATTAATTTTTTATCTTGTCAAGGATGGAATCCCCAGATCCAAAAAAATTCTAATTTTCTGTTTTGTTTTTTTCTTTTTCAAACGTATTGCATATTTTGGGTTTTTCCCCTTCAAAATAATCTGGGATTTGGACAAAACAGGCACAAAAACAAAAAATATTTTTTAAAATATGTAATATTTTATCTATGAATAAGTCTGAAGTTGTTAAAAAGATTTAATGCAGTAAAAGTGGAAAAAAATGAACATTGAATTTTTATTACAGTTTTATAAGATATACCATCCTGAAGATGTAAAGTGTATAGATGGTTCCCAAATGACATAATACTTCCTACATCGGGGTGGTCTGTTGCCATTTTGATAGTACTAAAGCAGCTTTCATGGCTGACCAACTCCATCTACACCAAAGAACTTACCCTGAAACTCAGGGTTATGGAGTACCTCCATAACCCTCCCCTTTGGGGATAGGGTACCCTGTCTGGCTCCATCTACCCAGGGAAGGGTGCTCATGGCCTGGGTAGACAACCTCCATAAACTCCCCTTGTGGTGGGTCGGCACCCGGTCTGGCTCGGTCTACCCAAGGAAGGTTGCTCATGCCTGGGTAAAGGACCTCCCTCCATAAACTCCCCTTAACCATGATGGAAAAAAACCCCACCATCTCATGCCCCATATCTTCAACGCTGTGCCAACCCACTACCCAGGGACGGGTTCTCATTTTCTAGGTACGCATCCACATCCTCCCCCTTTATGAAAGGGGAATATCATGGAGCTCCAAAACGCATGTTGGACCAAGACACTGTGCTTGGTTGTGTGAGAAACCAACGGTGACCGTTTGAGGGGTCACCGAAGACAGGTGTGTCGGTCAGAGATCCAAACGGCCAGATTAGTAGGGATACAGAATCTTTGAACTGGCGTCAATTTCAAACCGAAGCAGCTAGAGAGATGAAAATTGCAGCATTTGGTATATAATGGAATGGCAACAGTATCTGTGAGCTTGAGACCTTAACTCTGGATACTTTCCCCAGGGTGACATCATAATCTTGACTTTCTGCCGGGCCTCAGTGGAAAGGAGCAGGCGCCCATGGGTGGGCTCTTTTTTTTTCCTCTTACCAAGACCTTTCCAACAGTACCAACCCCATCCGATTTGAACATTCCTAGCCCGAGCTGTGAGGCTTCAAAGTTTAATCATTTTCCCTCATAGTGCCCATGTATATTCCACACCATGCCCCTTATCTTCCCTAGCGAGCCCCTTGAGGCTTAAAACTTTCAGGGCTCGTCAGATTCCAACTTTTCCCCCATTGTTTGGATTTTTGGATCATGGCTCCTGGTTGCGGTGGCCATATTATATATATATATATATATATATATATATATATATATATATATATATATATATATATATATATATATATATATATGTACATATATATATATATATATATATATATATATATATATATATATATACACACACACACACATACAAATCACCTCCCACATTTTCCCAAGGCATAGGTGTATTTATCCATATAACCTCTATAAGCTTATTTATTAAACATGTCATAAAAAATCTGTTTCCTTACTTTTTGATGGCCTATCAGATGGAATCTTAATTTGGAACTTTGTTGTTGTAAGCTAACAAAATGACAAGATTTAAGGGAGATGGACCCTTTCCAAGGCACTGTATAAAACTTATTTCTGAGGTCTGGGAATTTGACTTATTACACCTGAGGATGGGTCCATCTTCATAACTGAACAAACCTTTTTCTGTAGTGAATTTCTACATCTCCCATCAGGTGCATTAGTTTTGTGATACACCTCATATCTTGTATGCTGCTGAAGGTTTTTTTTGTTTCGTCTTAAGCAATTGCCCTTAAGCCACTTTGGCCATTGGTTGTCATAAATATGGTTTATATTGAAACTTTTCTCAACTTTTTTCATGTGAACTAGTTTACTATCTCAACTTTCATCAGCTCAGATAAAAAAATAAAAAAAACTTTCAATATGACACATTTTAGTCATGTAAGTTTATTCAGCATTTTCCCAGCTATAGTTTACAGTTAACATCAACACTAAGCATCCAGATGGGATGACAGATTATGCTACAGCTTTGTGCATCCAGCAGTTCTTCATACAAACCCTTGAATACAGTCAGATCACATGATGTGGTTTAAATATCATTGCAAGACAAAAGTTAGATGGACTGCACAATTTCATGAAATCAACACTATAGTTTGTTTCCCTTTTAATTTGAATGTTAGGGAATGAAAACTGGAAACTCTAATGGCTTTTTAGAAAACAGTGACGATAGTTTTTCTGTTAGCAGAGCTGCAGTGAAGTGGAAGACATGTTTGGCAGGAAACAGATCTACACACAGCTTTAAAGGCTTGAAGAGGAAAACTAGCTACCTCAGGTTGTGAGAAACAGATCTGGTGGTTTCCAGTGGTTCAACTGTAAACTACTAGCCCCAACATCTTGGAGCAGCTCAATACGGTGCTGCTGCCACACAGCAGCATTCAGAGAACGCCACTGTAGAGGAAGAAAAAGCTGAAATAGCTCAGGGATTAATCAAGGTGGACAATGTGGTCATTTCATTGTGGCAACATAAACTCAAACTTAATAATTTTCAAAAAATCCAACCTTTAATTTGAGTACATGTATTCAGTGGAAAAACATAGTTCAGAAATTGTAACAAAAAAAAACAAAAACAAAACAAAAACAAAGACACCTCACCACTGGTGCAATATTAGCCTCATACGACCCAAACTCTTGTATTGACATGCATTATTGTCCACATATGTGGATGCCAGGTCCTAGGAGGTTAAAGGTAAAAAAACCCCCCAAAGCCCACAGTTAGAAAACCGCCCCAATGAGGGAAACGTGGGGTCACTGAGTCTCAACCATTAGATCCCATCTTCACGTCAACCTTTTTTTTTTTTTTTTTTAAGGAGTGCAGCTATGGAAAAAAAACTTTTCAGTCCCACCATCACAAACATAACATGTAGTCTACTAAACTCTGCTTGGTCAGATGAGAAAGAGTTAGCATGAGGTGCTTTCTGGTATAGTCAGCCTGTGTTTCACACCAGACCCCTCCTACAGTGTGTGCTAAAAACAAAAAGCTAAGAATGATGAAGGATCTGAGATGATATCAGATCCAAATCCTACACAAACCTGTTTGCTGCGCTGAGAAGACAACATCAGAGTGAACCCAGAACTCTGGACCATCTAGAGACATTTTACTGATCACATTACACATCCTCACTGCTTAGTGCTCTCTATATGCTCATATCTTGTGAAATGTTGTAGAAGACAACAAAGTGCTGCTCTGCAGTGAAAAGTAGGAGCCAATTTTTATTTTGTGGCATCAGTGACTTTGTTAAAAACATTATTTCTAAACATAAAAATAAATGTACTCAAATTAAAGGTTGCATTTTTCCACATTTTCCTGTGTTACAATAAGGTTCCGGAGAGATGAATTTAGTGCTTTTTACCAATAAATGTCAGAAATGTGTCCTGTTGTTAGGACACTGCTGCTGGGGACTCAAAGTGCTTCAGTATTATAGGATAGCTTCTATGGTTTACATGCAGAAACTGCAGGGCTCAACTTAGTCAAACACATTTAAATAAAATGTGAAGGTGCACAACAGTGACTAACCAAATGTCTGCGTAGAAATTAAACATTCAAGACAAACATTTGCATGCTTTATATTACTATAGACTGTGGCCACTGAACAGCACAGTGTGTGTAAATGTTCTGAAATATTAACACTATAACGGTAACAATGTCATCTCAGTGAGGAGGAACGTGTGGAGAACATTAGCTAAGCTCTCCGTTGGGACTTTCAATAGATTCACAGGAAAATAAGGTTTTCATACAACACAAAGGCTGCAAACAATAGATAGTAGACAGAATTTTTTTATACTATAATCACAGGTTATTCATGTTTTAATTTACCTAATTTGTTCAAATTTGTTCCTAAAATACACAATAAATTTATATGAAAAATACAGCTTCCATCAGCAGGTCAGAAGAAGACTGAAGAGAACAAACCTACAGCATGAATTATTTGAGTGTAGCCAGTTTTACAGTGTTTAGTTAGCAGAGCTGACTTGGGTTTTAACATGATATACAGCCTGGTACGTGTGCAGATGTGGCTTCAGATCAGCATGATTATGATCTGATTACATATCCTGAACATGTAGAAAAAGTGAGAATTCTGGAGAAAATAACTGAAAAACTATAAACTGGTTGTTAGATCTGTAAACTGGGCCAGTAATAACACTAAAACAGAACCAGCAGCGTCATGATAAAGAGGCTTCTCAGTTCAAACCATCTGTCTGTAGCTGAGTTGCAGAAGATGCATTAATCAGCATTAATCAGCCGCTCTGATGTGTGTTGGTGTGAGCTGTAAAAGCACATCCTGTCTGCTCCGTTAAAGGCCAACAACACAGCCCAGGTGCTTTTCAGTGTTATTGCTGTCTAAATTTACATGAACGTGGCAGCCAATGAAAACCTGCATAGACTTACAACCAGGAGACAGGTGGTCCCAACAGAAGAACAAGTGAAGGTTCAAGTGGGACCAACAGCACACAGGCTGTATAGAGTTTTACATTCTGGTGCTTCAACAGGTGTTTTTCCTCCATCAAATTTTAACTTTTGCTTTTTAAGAGATCAGCTGGATCAAGCTAGAATCACGTTAATTCCATGAACAGGAACACAGAGAGAGGAAAAAAGCTTTGACACAACAACCTGGTTACAATACAGCACTTATTCTAGAAAACTAAAACCTGATGTCCATTGGATTCTTTAGAGATGCTACCAGAAAGCACTGTGATGACAGAAAAGGAGTCAGAGGAGGGGAGAGGATCACAGCTTCATGGAACTTCTACAGATCATGGAGCACCTCCAGCACAGTGGCCAGAGACCAGGCCTGGGTCTCACAGCTGAAGGGGCAGTGCTGGCCATTCTCATTAGTCAGCTCTGGTAAGCCCTTCCACAGAGACCTGAGGCAGCACAGGATGAGACAACTGATGACGGAAGCCACTTAGATTATGGTGAAGGGTGAGTGATGTTAAGATTAGAATAAAAACCTGAAGATGGAAATCTGAAACTCCTACCTCTCCAAGTGGGTGTAATGTCGAGACAGAACATTTTTCACCAGGATGGTGGTCTTGGAGTAGGTCTCCTCCCCTAATTCCTTGGCAAAGTAGAGCTTAGCACGGAGGAAGTAGCCAACGGGCCAAAGCCACTCCTGGTAACAAAGATCCAAGAGTTTAATGGATTGTTTTGTCTCAGTCATTCCCTCCATCTGCCTTTAAATACTTTGTACATAAATCTAAATGTTTGCAGTTAGATCTTTAGTATTTATCTCAGTACATTTTTCCTGGTGAACAATCATTACTTTTAGATTTAGGTTTCTGCCTATGAAGCATCTTTGGTCCTATGGTCCTGACGGCTGCATCGTCATACATTTGAATGTCATCGAAAACTTCATTTATTTTAAGAGATTCAATTCAAAAAGTGAAATTTATATATAGTCTTTCCACACTTTCTGTTTAGAGGATTATAGTTTACAGCTAATAAAAATCCAAAATTCTATTCTCAGAAAATTTTAATATTACATAGAAGCAATAAAAATTTGGGCTTTTTAAAAAAAAAAAAATTTTAACAAAAGTGGTATGGCCTAAATAGTTTTCTAGTCAAGTGATTTGACAATTGCCCTGCATGCAGTCACCAACACCCTACACCAGCCAAGTAAGCCACAATATGTCATTGCTAAAAGAAGCTGGATGTTCACATAGTACTGAATCCAAGAATATCATTAGAAAGCTGACTGGAAGGAAAAAGCGTGATTGAGAGGATTGTGAAGATAAACCCATTTAAAAGTTTGAGGGAGGTTCACCAGGCATGGACTGCAGCTGGGATCAGGGATTTAAGAGTCACCACACACAGGCATGTTCTGGACATGAGCTACAACTGTGGCATTCCTTGGGTTAAAGCCAGCCCTGAACCAGAGACAACCTCAGGGGAATCTTACTTGGACTAAGGAGAAAAAGAACCAGACTATTGCTCAGTTGTCCAAAGTCCTCTTTAAAAATGAAAGTAAAGTTTGTTTGCCCAGAATCCACATAGCTAGAACTCCAGTTTGAAGTTTCCACAGAGGAGTCGTGTCATCAGCTGCTGTTAAGTTCACTGGGTATTACGTCAGACCAGACATCTACCAGGACATTTTGGAGCACTTCATGCTTTCTCTGCTAACAACTTTAACGGAGATGCTGATTTCATTTTCCAGCAGGACTTGGTACCTGCCCACACTGCCAAAGCTACCAATACCTGCTTTAATCACTATGGTATCATTGTGACTGATAGGGCAATTGTCTGGAGATGAGACACCAGAACCAAGAATTTAGATGAGCTGAACTTCTATTAAAGCAATCTGGGCTTCCTGAACACCTCAGCAGAACAACAGGCTGATCTCCTTCATACCACGCTGCACCGAGGTAGTAACATATGCAAGTTCTGAGTGTATATACCATATAGAACATTGACATACTTTTCAGCAGACCTCCCTTTCTGGATTAAAAATCCTTTTCATTGGTCTTAATATTCGTTGTTTCTGAGAAAACTAATTGTTCATTATCTCTCAACCAGATTCATCAAAATGAACAGAAAGAAACATGCTAACTTGATCACTGTGTGTTTAATGAAGGTAGAAAATATATGGATTTCACTTTAATTGAGTTCCTGTAATGAAAGACTGATGCACTTAAAGCCCTAACACACCAGTGGGGATGGGGGGTTACTTACAGGTCCTTGGTGGTAGTTGAAGCCTCTTGCCAGGTTGTAGTTGTCGTTGTCCAGTGCATTATCATAAACACCACAGTAGACCATGTCACTAAGGAAACACAGACACTGTCAAACCCAAATAAAAAGAATAGCACTTTCATGCTAACTTCCATAACTACATGGAAAAATTAAAATGAATCCAGCAGCTGTACAGTGAAATTGGTGTTAGTGGCTCTTTGAGTAGAAGGAGCTTTACTCTGGGTCAAGTGTTTTCATTCCCAGCGGTCCTAGAAGTTTCTTCTCAACTACTTCCAAAGCTTTCCAGGCTCTTTCTAAGGTGAACAGCTCTGGCGCCTGTCACACAAACACAGAGTTTATTCACTGACGAGACACTTTCGCTAACTGGAAGATGACCACTGCTTTTTGCATACCACCACCATTGCGATGGTGAAGTTGGGCCTCAGCTGGTAGTCACACCAGGGACTGGAAGCTCCATAACTATCTTTATAAATGCCCTTTTTATGCACCAAGTCAGGGTGCTTCTCACTGGGGTCATGTGGGTCCCCAGACACCCAGAATTCAGCTTCAAAGGACTGCTGAAGCTGCTTGTTCCACTCAGCGTATGAGATGAACACTTCTGTTCCTGTGGCAGAACAAAGGGGTTTATTCTGGGATGTCAGAAGGAACATGCAGAACATTTGGTATGTGGAAATCTGCGAGACCTTGTTTCCTTACCATCTCTGCGCACCTTAGCTCCATCATATGGGAACAGTCCTTTAGCCTGCAGCTCCACAAGCCAACGAATGGCTGATTTACTCAGACCAACAATCTCCACTGCAGCTCCATCTCTGCAAAGACAATAAAAAACAAGTCAGGAAGGCTGCAAAAACCCTGCTTTTTATTCTTGAGGAATTACTGAACTGTTCCTTTAAAGCTTCAGTCTCTATATAGTCTATAACTGGCTGGTAAATTGATTGTTAATAAAAAATTAAAAAATACAGGTCTTGGTACAGGTCTTATTTTTGTATAAGCCTTTTTTATTAATATCTAAGAGTGTTTAGTTTTAGTTTTTTTCATACAAAAGTCCAAGCAGGGACTCAGCTCTGCAAATTAGCTGGTAGCTAGAAGGCCTATGAAGGCAGCTATTACTTTGTAACACTGACCTAATGAATGAATGAATGAATGAATGAATAGCATTTAGCAACAACAATAATTAGCGAATTCCCTGCTTGTCTGACTTGCAGCTAGAATGTTCCCAACTCGGGTGTGACATCATTCCCAGCTGAACGCAGTGTTATTGTTGATGCCACTGATTGAACTCACTGTGGTAAATTCTTGTTTTTTCTTGTTCAATACTTCCTTTTAAAGGTTCAGTAACTGCTCTTCTATGGATCTTTGCTTTCAAAAATGAAGACTGGGATGGAAGAGATAAATAACCAAATTTAATTTTAAGAAGCTACCAATTATATTGGAAATGGACAAATGGTTTGTTTTATTTATATTGTCATAATGGACAAAATTGGTATTACAAATCTTTGAACTGTTCAAAAGAGCAGCCATGGTAAAATGTGTAAAAAGCTTTCGTATCAGACACTTTCCATGCTACTACACTTCTTTATCGAGATTTCGATTTTGTTTTTTTGTCTCCCATACCACCCTCCTCACCATGTGTTGTGGAAGATAAGTTTAAGTCTCTATCCCAATTTGTAAGACACGGTTCCAGTTGTTTACAGTTTTATTTAGTGATTTATATGTTTATTTATTGGAAGATTTTGGCATGCAACTTTCTTCTTGTAGCCATTTCGTGACTTATGAAAATCAGATCATATTTGCCTTTTTTGAAAGGCAGGTTCTCTTGTCTTTCCCATACTGAGGAGTGGAGAGAGGAGAGATTTGCCTCGGTATTACATCAAGCGTATTTGCCAGGGAAACAGGAAGTTAAGAGGTCTTAAAGGGGTCATGACAACAAATTTAATTTTTCTGTGGTTTTGGGGGTATAATATGATCTGTTGTGCACTGATGAGGCCGTATGAATGTCAAGAGTTGGTATCAAAAGCTCTGCTCATAGGCGGTCAGCTTTGTTTCTTTGCTCAAAAACAGACAAATCAGAGAGCAGTTTATCTTTCTACATAATTCATATTTTCCCAATCAGAGCACACCATCAAGCAAACAGCCCTCCACTTCCCCTTCCCTCCTCCCCCCAGCTGATACACTGGCTAATTTAAGGGCTAAGTCACGCTAGCATGTCTGGCTGCTCCACTTGAGAAGAGGATGGCTACTAAAAAGCGGAGCTGTTATGGCTGAAGTTCATTTATGGGGAAATACCACGCAGTTAATATTTGCAAAGGTTTTCCAAATATGGTTGTAGCCAATCACAGTGAAGTCAACTAGGTAGAGCCACATATCATTACCGTACCCAACCTTTTTACTGAGGGAAATCTGGCCTGCCAAAACAACCCCCTACAAAAGGTGACATTTTTCTTTTCTTTTTTTTTTTTTTATGAAATTCTTTGGAGAATTGACATATGCAGCAACGTCAACTACATGAACTAGTTTATACATTTACATTTCACCCCTTTAAACAACGTTCCAGACACCTACAAATATTAAAGGATAAATCAAGGGGACAATGGGGGTAGGAGTTTGTCCTGTAATCAGTGGGTTGCTGGTTCAAAACCCCATTCCATCTGTCTCTGTCGTCGTGTCCTTGGGCAAAACACTTCACCCGCCTTGCCTGCTGGTGGTGGTCAGAGGGCCCGGTGGCGCCGTTGCATGGGAGCCTCGCCTCTGTCAGACTGCCCCAGGACGGCAGTGGCTACAGTCCACTAGCTTACCATCATCAGTGTTTGAGTGTGTACGTGAATGGGTGAATGACTAAATGTAGTGTGAATTGCTTTGGGGTCCTCTAGACTTGATAAAGCACCATTTACCATCAAAAATACTTCAGTTACATTTATCTTTCAGGAATTGTTGGGCTATAAACAACAGCAGCCCTTTATCAGTACATCATTTAACCTTTATAAATTAAATAAAAAAGAGAAAATGTTTTAGAGCTACTTTCAATCAAAGCTGAACACTATGATGCCATCAAATTATGCCCAATGGCAAACCCCACTGAACTGATGGCTTTTCTCCATAATTCTAGTCATTTCTGGCCCCCATATTCCAAGGAATGCGCATACACTGTTTGGTACATATGCATAACACACCAACAGGGCTGTAAATAATGTAAATCTTTTTATATTTTATTGTTAAAAGCTGTTTGAAACACCAGTCTTTTGTTGATATTTCCAAAGGCTTCAGCATTGTCCTCAAACCTACAATGAATCACCCTAATTCTGTGATACTTTAAACATTTTAGAGACCCTTAATGTAAGGAAAAGCTCTACTCTGATCTAAAAACTACAAAAACACTGCACAAAACTTCTAAAATCCACAATCTGCCACAGAATAGAAGCTGAAATATCAGAAGAAAAATGAAGAGCCTCCTGGGCACTCTGTGATGTAACCTTCGTCTGTGTGAGGTACCTCGGAGTAGCAGGCATCCCCTTGTTCCTCGCTCTGTCACTCTCCCCCATTTTGTCCATCCAGGTGCCGCAGTTGAAGCGGTTTCCTCCGGTTACAAAACCTGTCGCTGGATCCACTTTAACAACCACATTGAACCCTAAAAAGGACAGAAAGATCCGATTCAGTTCAGTTATACCAAATTGCATCAGGTCTCATTTCAAGGCACTCAAACAGTCTAAATCATCTGCAGGTTACCAGAATCTAAGAAAATCAATTTTAATACAGTTAAATTCAAACCAATCAACTTATGTAGACATACAGTGAAAGAACAATATCATACACATAGTTCCAGTTAATAGCAGTTTTTCTATCTGCCCAGATTGCATCAAGCCATTGGGACAACAGCAATCCTGGCTGATTAGGAAGCATTTGGACACGGTGGAAAGGAACAGCTCCCTGTTAACAGGAAAAATCCTCCAGCAGAATCAGGCTCAGTATGAGCAGCCATGTGTTGTGACCCACTGAGGGTTGAGAGGACAGAAAACACAAACAAAAACACAGCAGTGAAGCAAATGAGCAAAAAAGCTATAGTGGTCCAGAATTATTTTTATAAAAAAGAAAGAGTATGTGGAGTAACTGGCAACAAGAGAGGCCATTTTAACATGAAAAGTCATGGTCCCTGTCGGGACCAACACCTTACATACATTGTTTAGACAAACATGAGTTACAAAGATGAAATTGATCAAGTGTGCCTTACACCTGGACTGTTTCTGCCTATCAGAGCAGAGGGTGACTTTTTTTTAGAAGAACAGTCCTGGTAACCCCCCTTTATTTCTAGTTGATGTATTTTGTGGGTATTTACAGAAGTATTTTACACAGTTGATGGTCACAGATGAGAAAGGGGAGGAAGGAAGATGTGGATTTATCCCAACAGATGGTCATTGCCATATTTAATAACCCCATGCAGTCCTATTGAGTGATGGTTATTTAAGGTGTTGTGGTCACATTTAAGATAAAGCCAGGGCTCCAAAACCAGGTTACTGTAGTTTTCATGTTATCTGTCATTTCTCAGAGTGGTAACACACTAATCAGCCAGTCATATCAACTAAACAGTCCACCACGTATCCAGTCATTAACGGATGAAATAATACTTTATATAATCACAAACAAATATACAAACAGCTTCAATGTAGTAAATGATCTGATTTGTCTTACTGCTCTTATGTTACCTTCATCTCTCATGTTCATGTCTATCTTGGGTCCAGCATTCCTTTCTCTGAAGGAAATACCCTGCAGGTGGCGCTGCAGTGCCTCCTGGATGACATCATACAATGGCTGCTCCTGCACACGCACAAACATGTTCATTGATACTTCAATCCATACATCATGTGCAACAGCAGTGCATAAAAGCACTAGTGGAGGGTAAAACAGTGACAGCCAGTGAGGAGACAATTGATAGAGAGCAGACTCAGTGTTTCTAACCAGAATTAGAACAGATCTTGTTTCTACTGTGCATACATACCACCTCCCCTGGTTTGCGGGGATCACAGTCATCTGTGGGGTACATCCGAGTGACAGGGCAACGCAGAATTTCATGTCCCTCGGGAATGAGGTTGGTGTAGTCCTGAAGAGAGAAACAAATGAGCAACTGCTCACTTCTGGAAAAAAAATGTAATTGTGACTGTTAAACACTGAAATCTTAGTTATTGACCACATTTACACACTGAGTGTAGAAAATCAACTAAAGTGTGTTTTTAGCAGTTTTGTGTTTTCATATTTACTGACTGAAACCTTCTGTAGTAAATTATATCTGAAGCGACTGTTTTAAGTATCATATACTTTGCTACCTGATCTATAAAGACAGAAGCAGAGTCCCTTTGAGCACTTTGGATTAAAATGATTGAGAGGTTCAATAAAAGTTGGTTCAACATCTCTCATGTACCTGAATGCACTGCAGCCACCACCACACAGCATCCCTGCAGTTGTATCTGGCACTGCGACCCTCTCCCAGCAGGTTGGGGATCAAACCATGACGCAGAGTTCCAGCAAATGCCAGGATGATGTTGCTATGGATACCAAGACAGAACTAAGTTCTATGACTCCTGTATAAAGCAGGTGTTAATCCTGATCACACTCATACCGTGCCTCAGTGTGTCTCCCTGTGATAAGCATGAGTCCTCTGAGAGCGATGAAAGTGTCTCGACCCCAACAACGGAAAATCCCAGCAGAGAAATGAGGAAGACCTAAAGAAATATCAGTTATGTCAAACAACTTAAAAATTATGTATTATTTGATCATTTTAATTCCATACTCACTGGACTAAAAAACTAGAATCCAGAGAAAAGAAAGAAATGAAATAATTCTTTCTGATCATAAGCATGCTTTTCATCTCTAAACAAAGTGCTTTGACACCTGCTGCCAGCGAGACACAGCACTGCTCCTTCTCCCCGGTTATGGGACTGATGCGATAAGGAACATCCTGCACTTTTGTTGAAACGGGAGGCAGAGCTGGAAAACGTCCAACACCACACATCTGAACCGAGCCGAGCGCCAGGTGACGGACAAATGTGGAACCTCTCTCAATGAAGCTGTTTCAAGACAATGATGTGTTCACTCAAAGTTTCACTTTGCAGCAGGAACACTTAAGTACAAGCTTAAGATTCCAACATATATCCATAGACCCATCCATAAAACCATAATATGGTATAAATACAACCCAAACAGATGTTACCTTGACATGAGTTTGAACGTGGCATCCAGAGCTGTGGTGTAGGTCGACACCAGGATGGCATCAAAGTAACATGGGATGAGGTATCGAGGAAAGTGCCTCAGGTAGTCAAACATAGCTCCCAACCACTGACCCACCTGCAGGAACAATGATGAGTGATCTGCAGTAGAGGCTCTTCAGTGCTTTCACAGTCTGGATAGAGTTTAGTAAGACTACATATAAGTAGATAAAATCAAATAAAAACATCTGGTCCTCTGGTTGTACATTTACTACAGAGTGTCAAAACTGTATATACAACTTTTGAATTTTTTACTTTTTGAACACATCACAACCACCCTTTTTAGATGGAACAGAAACAATAAATCGTTTTCAATCTTTTTGCATATGTATTCCTTCTACACTCTGCTACCCCTTAATAAAACCCAATGCAATTACCTGCCTTCAGAATAGACCTAATTAGTAAATTGAGTCCACCTGTGTGTGATTTAACCTGAGTATAACTGCAGCTGTTCTGTTTCTAGCCTCAGAGGTTTGTTAGAGAACATTAGTGAACAAACAGCATCTAGAAGACCAAGGAGCACAGCAGTCTGGTCAGGGAGAAAGTAACAGTCAGTCTTGCAGCGAATCTGGAGATATCTCTGACTGAAGACAGTTGCTGTAAGAATGGTCAGAATGCCAGGCAGAGAGATGTTGGAGTTGGGGATACAATCCTTGCCCATTATGATTGATGGAAGAGATGGGTTAAACTTCCTCCTTTTTAAGGTCATATTCTGGACTTGGTCTGCAGTTCTGGTGTCAGCCCTGCTCACTGTAAAGCAGATTGGTTTCCCCTTTCTGATCATATGCTTATTTCTTTTGATGTAAATATAACAGCTTCCAAAACTTGTATTCCTCGTGACATTACATTTAGGAAAATTAATTATATCAATCATGACATTTTCTCATCTGCTATACATGACCTTCCATTCATTTGCAGCTCCTCAACCCCCAATGAACTCATTTCCTACTATAATGTCAACCTTAAAAACCTTCTTAACTCTTTGGCTCCACTCAAATACAAATCTGTCTCATTTACTCGCTCAGCACCTTGGTTTACGCTCAACTTGCATCATCTCAAAGCCAAAGGACGCCAACTGGAAAGTCTGTTCAAGAAAACTGGCCTCTTCATACACAAAGAACTGTATAACAATCATATTTTGTTTCATAATGACTGAATTATCTCAGCTAAATCTGCATATTACTCTGGTTTAATCAGTTCTAGTGAAGGTAACTCCAAGTCTCCGTTTTCTCTGTTCACCAAAATTACAAAGCCTCTGGACTCATTTCCCTCCCATATGTACTCTGCTGACTTTTGATACTCTCTCATTTCTTTCTTCTTCACTGTCAAAATCTCTGACATCCACCAACAACTTAACCCTGTAGGAGCGGTTAACGCTGAAGCTGACCTCCTGTTCTCTCCGCTGTCCTCCTGTCAGTTATTTTCAAGTTTCACTCTTCCTTCCACAACTGATTTATGTAATATCATTCAAAAATCTAAATCATCCACCTCCCAGTTTACCCCTCATCCCACAGTATTAGTTCCAGCTCGTCTCCCCACATTGGTTCCTCTCGTAACCACGATTATCCACTCTTCCCTTAACACTGGAATTGTTCCTCCATCTCTGAAAACGGCTTCTGTCCCTCCTATTCTCAAAAAGCCTGGTTCAGATCCTACTAATTTTGATAACCTTCGCCCGATATCTAACCTTCCTTTTATTTCAAAAATCCTTGAGAAAGTTGTTGCCTCCCAGCTCCACTCACTCCTCAATAACCATATTTTTCATGAACAATTCCAGTCTGGTTTTCGCCCCCACCACAGTACAGAAACAGCTTTGTTAAAGATCACCAATGACCTTTTGATGGCAGCTGATTCTGGTCTCCTCACCATTCTCCTCCTTCTCGATCTCAGTGCAGCATTTGATACCATTTCTCATATATTCTCCTGAACAGATGAGCATTCACTGGGATCAGTCACACACTTCTTGCCTGGTTTACATCATATCTATCAGACCGCACTCAGTTTATCCAAGTTAAATCCCATTCTTCAAGTTTGTTTCCCGTTTCTGCAGGTGTGCCCCAGGGTTCCGTGTTAGGATCCCTTTTATTCATTATCTACATGCTCCCTCTTGGCCACATATTCCAGAAATATAACATCAATTTTCATTGCTATGCAGATGATACTCAGCTCTGCATTTCCTCCAGACCCAATTCCTCCCTTCCACCTACCTCCCTATCGGCCTGTCTTAGATCATGGTTCTCCTCCAATTTTCTGAAGCTTAACAGTAAGAAAACAGAAGTTTTACTCGTTGGCACAGTCTCCACTTTAACCAAACCTCACAGTTTCTCCATTAATATTGACAACTCCCATGTTCATCCTTCCCCTCAGGAAAAGAGTTGGGGTGTCATACTTGATAGTACTCTCTCATTTCATTCTCACATTAATTATATCTCCCAGTCTGCATACTTTCACTTACGCAACAGTTACTGACTTCGTCCCTTATTTACTGCCCATGCTGCTGCCATCCTTGTTCATAGCCATATCACCTCCCACATCGATTATTGCAACTGTCTTCTGGTTGGTCTCCTGAATAAATCTCTCCATAAACTCTAACTCTTTCAGAACTCTGCAGCTCGGGTCAGAACTCGTACCCCATCTAGAGAGCACATTACCCCAGTTCTGCAGCAGCTCCACTGGTTGCCCATAGAAGCGAGGATAAATCAAGGTTCTAACTCTCACATTCAAGTGCATCCATAACCTTGCCCCTCCTTATTTGTGTGACCTGCTTCACATCGCCACTGCTTCCCGCCCTCAGATCCTCGTCTGCCTCTCACCTTATTGTTCCTTCTGCCCGTCTTGTCACCATTAGTTGCTGTGCTCCTCGGCTCTGGAACTCCCTTCCTCTTTCATTAAGGAACATAAACTCTCTTCCCTCTTTTAAGTCACAACTAAAAACACACCTGTTCAAACTGGCATATTCACTTTAACATGGATAGTAGTCACATCTTGTTTACTGTCTTATTTTATCTAATTGTTGCTGACTCTGTTTTATTATTAGTTGTTTTTGTCTGTTTTTGTAAGGTGACCTTGAGTTTTTGAAAGGTGCCCTCAAATAAAATGTATTATTATTGTTATTATTATTATTATTATTATTATTATTATTATTATTATTATTATGAGGCCCGAGCAGCTAAGTGCTGTGAAGGCCTAATGTAATTGTAGTGTTTATTATTATCATTAGGCCCGAGCAGCTAAAGCGCTGCATATTTTGGGTCAAAGGGTCAATTTTGCCCTTTTTTCAATTTTCATACATGTCGAACTTTAACAAACTCCTCCTAGGGTTTTTGAGCAATCGGCTTCAAACTTGGTCACTACACCCTTAAGGCACTGGGGTATAAAAGTCATCTAAATCTTGACTTTTTATGCATGTTAAAGGGGCGGGGCGGGGCCAGGCCTCAAAGTTGGCCTAATCGCCATGAATTTCGAACCGCTATAACTTTCACATAGAAAAGTCAATTTGCAGAAAGTCACTTTTTTTACTTGGAAAGCTCCATCTCTGACCCCACTGACCTAATCAACATGATCTTGTGTTAGATGACAGATAACAAGTTGGTCTCACTTGCTTTAAAGCAAACAGTTTTTGGTGGAGGGTGTGGCCGTGGTGAAGTCAGACATCATGCCGTTGCCATAGGTTTGATTCTAAATTCTATATATTTCAGCCGATCTACACTAAACTCGCTATGATCGATCCAAAAAGACCCCCCCAACAGAAATGCAGTCCACTATTTGGTGGGCGTGGCCTAATCCCTCTACAGCACCCCCTACTAATCTTTAAAAAAAAAAAAAAAAAAAAAAAAAAAAACAGCCCCAAGCCATGCCTTGACCGACAATCATGAACTTTCAGCACACGTATATTGTGTCAGGACCTACGAAAAAGTCTCTTGGACCCCTGGTCCAAATCCCACAGGATGTCAGCTATTTTAGATCAAAGCTGCCATTTTGTCTCTTTTACACGTATCTCAGCAAACTCCTCCTACAGCTTTTAACATGGAGACTTCTCAGTCACTCTGCAGACTCTTGAAGCACTGAAGGGAAAAAGCTGTCAAAAACTTTTTGCTACATCAAAGCATGTGGGCATGGTCAAGCCCCAAAATCTGACCCTTAGCCAAAAAACATCTAGGTGGAATAACTTCCACATACAAGGTCGTGGCTTAAAGAAACTTTCTGTGTGTCATAACAGACCAGCACTAATCACTTTCTCATCATTTGGTGACATCACCTTAGCCCCACCCCCTCTGAACAGGAAGTGAGCTGTTTTGTTAGTGGTTGTCTTCCTTTTACTCTTTGATTCAAACAGAATTAAACTGATGGAAACGATATCCATTAACTCCTGATAACCACATATGACAAGTTAAACAGTGTACGGGAAATCCTTGCTAATCCTTTGCCAAAAAAAAGGAAGTGACAATAACTCCTGTCAGGAAGGTCAGATTTCGGCAAAACTTTTAAGACTTGTCGCTGGACTGGACCAAAAGCAATTTGGGAATTTCGCCAAATGCTCTGCCTTGTGGACGGGTGCGGGAACGGCGTGACAGCATTGGTAACGGGGTGGCATTGCCAGAGCTCTCGCTGTCACCTTAAGATGGGAGCGCTCTGAACTGCGAGGGCCACCAATGCTGCTTGAAGCTTTAATTAGGCCCAAGCAGAAAAGCTTTGCGAAGGCCTATTGTAATTATTGTGTTTATTATTATTATTATTAGGCCCGAGCAGCGAAGCGCTGCAAAGGCCTATTGTAATTGTAGTGTTTATTGTCATTATTATTATGATTCTCAACACATTTGACGTGCTAATTTGGAGGCCTAAACATATATGAAAACTCAACAACCTTCACCCAAAACTGTCCTCCAACTAAAATTTTAGTATTTTAATGGAACTAAAAGTGGATGCAGCCAAGGCACTCTACAGCACCCCCTAACATGACATAGACAAACTGGTAAATCCTTGAGAGCTGAAACTTAATATATAGGTAAACCCCCTAAAACAAGAAAAAAAAGTCTCTTGGAGGTATGCCCTAAACCCAACAAGAAGTTGGCCTTTTTGGGCCAAAGTGTCAATTTTGGCCTTTTTTAAATTTTCATACATGTCGAACTTTAACAAACTCCTCCTAGAGATTTGGCACTATCGGCTTCAAACTTGGTCACTATACCCTTAAGGCATTGAGGATTAAAAATAATCAAAATCTTGAGTTATTGAGCATGTTAAAAAGGTGGGTCCGGGCCTCAAAGTTGGCCTATTCGCCATGAATTTCTAACCGCTATAACTTTCACATTAAAAGGTCAATCTGCACCAAACTTGGTATGAGTCATCCATGTTTGATGCCCAATGAACCTATGTGGTCATATGATGACATCATCCAAACCATGCCCCCTCAGAACAGAAAGTCACTTTTTTTTTTACTTGGAAAGCTCCATCTCTGACCCCTCTAATCTAATCAACATGATCTTGAGTCAACAGACAGAAAACAAGTTGTTCTCACTTGCTTTAAAGCACCAAGAGTTTTCAGTTGAGGGCGTGTCTGTGGTGGCCTGGCAAAGACAGACATCACGCCGTTGCAATACGTTTGGCTCTAAATTCCACAAATTCAAGCCGAGCTGAACCAAACTCACTAGGATCGATCTTAATCAAGTCCCCGACTGGAATCCAGCCCAATATTTGGTTTGCGGGGCCTAATTCCTCTGCAGTGCCAAACAGAAATCTTAAAAAACAGCCCCAAGCCATGCTTTCACTGATAATCATGAAACACGATACATGTATCATGTTAGGACCTACAAAAAAAAGTCTCTTGGAGCCATGGTACAAACCCAACAGGAAGCAGGCTATTTTGGATCAAAGTTGTAATTTTGCTCACACCAGTGGACGAGTGTGGTACTGCAGTTTTTCTATTCTTAAAAACAATAAATTGGTTATTTGGAGGACAAAACATATTCAAAAAGGTCAACAAACTTTACCCAAAATTGTCCCCTGCGAGAAATTAAACTATTTTAATGGAATTGAAAGTGGGCGGGGCCAAAATGCTCTGCATGAGATAGGACAAACTGTACATCGTAGAGATCTGAAACTTGGTATGTAGGCAGAACACCCCAAATCAAGAAAAAAAAAAAAAAAAGTCTCTTGGTGGTATGTTCTAAAATGTACACGGAGGCGGCCATTTTGGGTCAAAGGGCAAATTTGGATGTTTACACAACTTGAACATTAAAAAAAAACAAAAAAACTAGGGATTTTGAGCTATCGGCTTCATATTCGGTCAGTATCCAGATGGTGCAGTAAAAGTTATCAAAATCTTAATTTTTTGAGCATGTTTAAGGGGCATGGCCAAGCGGTGAATTCTGAGTACTCGCCAAAGCAAACGAAACGTTATAGCTTTCACATCCAAAGGCCAAGTTGCACCAAACATGGTCTGAGTCATCTCAGGTTGGATGCCAGACTATGTGGTCATATGATGATGTCATCTAAGCCCTGCCACCTCAGAACAGGAAGTCACTTTTTTTCTTGGAAAGCTCCATCTCTGAATCCCTTGACCTACTCAATATGATCTTGTGTCGAAAGACAGATAAGTTGGTCTCACTTGCTTAAAAGCAAAAAGAGTTTTTGGTGGCCGTGGTGACATGGCGAAGTCAGAAATCACACTGTTGCTATACGTTTGGTTCTAAATGCCACATATTTCATCTGATCTGCACCAAACTCACTATGATTGATCCTAATTCACCCCCCAACAGGAATGCAATCCAATAATTTGCGGGCATGGCCTAATCCCTCCACAGCGCCCCCTAGAAATCTTAAAAAAAAAAAAAAAAAAAAAAAAAAAAAAATCAGCCCACGTGTGTCGTGTCAGGACCTACCAAAAAGTCTCTTGGAGCCATGGTCCAAACCCCACAGAAAATCGGCCATTTTGGATCAAAGCCGCCATTTTGTCTCTTTTACACGTCTGATTGAACTCCTTCAACAGCTTTTAACAAGGAGACTTCACAGTCACTCTGCAGAGTCTTGAAGTATTGAAGGGCAAAAGTTATCAAAAACTTTTTGCTCCATCGCAGTATGTGGGCGTGGCCAAGCCTCAAAGTCTGACCCTTTGCCACAAAACATCAAGGTGCAATAACATCCGCATACAAGGTCGTGGCTTAAAGAAACTTTTTGTGTGTCATAACAGACCAGCACTAATCACATTCGGTGACATCACTAAGCCCTGCCCCCTTTGAACAGGAAGTGAGCTGTTTTGCTGCTGGTTGTCTTGCTTTTACTCTTTGATTCATACAAAATTAAACTGATAGAAACCGTATTCACTGACTCGTGATAAACATACATGACAGTTAAACAACGTACATGAAATCCTCACCAAGTCAGCCAATTTGGATCAAAGCTGCTATTTCTTTTTTTTGTCTTTTTTTATACACGTATCTGAGCAAACTCCTCCGACAGCTTTTGACATACAGATTTAAGAATCACTCAACGCAGTCTTGGGGCACTGAAGTTGAAAAGTGATCAAAAACTTTTTTCTGCATCAAAGATTGTGGGTGTGGACAAGCCTCAAAGACCATTCGTCATAAAATATCAATGTAGAATAACTTCCAGATACAATGTCACAGCTTTATGAAAGTCTCTGTGTGTCATAACACACCAGCATTAATCACACTCACATGGGCAATTAATATCACCTTAGCGCCGCCCCCTTTGAACAGGAAGTCACCTGTTTTGCTGCTGGTTGTTTTCCTTTTACACTTTCATTCATATAGTTTTAAACTTGTGTCTGATGACAGAACAACATTATGCTGAATCCTTCTCTCAACACTGGCTGGTGGCTGTAACGTGGGTGGAGTAGAATGGCGAATTCCAATCCCTTACTGTTTGCATACGTTGGCTCTAAATCACACATGCATCATCCAATTTGCACCAAACTGGATACGAATCACCTTTGTTAACCTCTAAAGTGGCCAACAGGATTATAATAGAATTTAACTCCAGTGCACCCCCTAGATTATTTCAACAGGTGTATTTCCCTGATGCATCATACGATCTGCACCAGATTTTTTGTGAATCATCAGGGATAACAGCTTCACACAACTGTGTGGTACATTAATGACATCACTAAAGCCCCGCACATTTAGGAAGAGACCAAACAGGAAGGAACTATAAGCCCTTTCTGGAAGGTCAGATTTCGACCTGACTTTAAATACTTGATACTGGACTCATAGTGAACCGGACTGAATGTGATTTGGAAGATTCACCAAATGCAATGTCTAGTGGACAGGTGTAGTGAGTAGTATCAGAGCATCGATGATGGCGATGGGGTGGCGGTGCCAGAGCTCCCACAGTCGCAAGCCCGGAGCAGCGCTGAGCTGTGAGGGCCGTCCAATGTTGCTTGCAGCTTTAATTATTATCATTATCATTATTATTATTATCATTATTATTATCATTATTATTATTATTATTATTATTTTCAACTCCTCTAGAATTTGGGGTTGTAGTTCAGGTATAATTTGAACTTTTGAGATGCTAGTCAGCGGCTCCCAGTTGCAAAAGCAATACCTTGCTGCGATGGTTGTGCATCATTACAACTGTCCGAAAGTAAAAAAGGAAGAGCAGCAATTCTTCCAGCTGTATAGCATCCAGAATCAGAACGAACCAGAAGGCAATGCTTTACCAAAAATATCATGAACTAAAGTCTACAAAAAAAGAAAAAAAAAATAGAACTAACATAACAGATACTCCAACTTGCTGCCACCATGAGTGGTGCAGTTGTAGAATCCTAATATCCCAAACTATAAACATCTCAAAACTGTTTAGTCCATCATCTGAAAATGAAAAGAATATGGCCCAACTGCAAACCTACCAAGACATGGCCGTCCACCTAAAATGAAAAGGCAAGAGAGCATAGATTAGAAGTCACTAATGGACCTGGTGATCCACAATGGTGGGGGTCATGGCTTTATTGTGGAACTATGATGTAAAAGGAGCTAGGGAAGCATCAGGAGACCTGTGGTGACTGCATGGATGCTCAGTATGAGGGGTTGCTGCAAAGTGAACATCACAATGCAAGCAATGGTTTACTGCCGCTATGTGTCGTCCAGGGGTAGTGAATGCTGCAAGTCGATAACTTGATGCAATCTGCTGGGTTGCATCAGAATACAAAACTTTTTAACCAGTCTGAATACAACTGAACTTGACGGCATTGTTTGATAACCAGGATCACTTGGAATGGAGGTTCTTGACTTGGATTCTGTCTCTATGATTGGATTGAACTGACTTTTTTTGTAAAGTGCCTTGAGAAGACATTATTTGTGAATTGGCGCTACATACATAAAATGGATTGAATTCAAGTGACTCTGGAGGAGCTGCAGAGAAAGTGATTCATCTCCTAAGAATGACTATTAGTTGCACTCTGCAGATTTGGCCTCTATGGAAGAGCTGTAAGAAGAAATTCATTGCAAACGTAAAACAAAGTGAACTTTGGTAAACAGAGAAGTCTACTGTAGTGCTTGTAGCAGAGTGAAGTTTCCATTTAAAGCTGGTGGACCTCACCTGTGCCAGAGGTCCATCTCTGTGTATCAGCCTGTTGGAGACAAAGTCTATGAGCCAATCTCCTTCTCTGAGGTTAGCACACAGAGGATGACCCAGGTCATTGTTGGGACGGATATCTGCCAGCACAGACATCAGACCTGCAGAAGGCATGACACACATGCTACGAAGTTCTTGGAACATTGTGTACAGTTGTTGAACCTGACTCTGTAAGAGCAGAATTGTATGTGTTTGAACTGAACCTTGGAGTCCTGCATACTTCAGGCCCTCCCAGCCTGGGATGCTGTAACAGCCTCCACCATCCTCTTGTTCTTCAGCTTCGCAGCGAAACAGCAAGATGTTCATGTCGGCTAGTGTCAGCTTAGACATTAACCTGTGAAACACAACTTTTACACCAGGTAGCTCATATATCTGCAGTTTTATATGATTATATTAAACATAACACTGTATCTCTCACTGCCAGTGGCCATCAACCCCTTCGAGAGGAAAGGATCTTAGATCCTTAGAGCCTGTATTATTACTTGTGGATGTTCGCCAAAATGACAGAGAGACACAAGGAAATCTAAACTGAAACTCAGCAGGAGCCAAAGAGATTATTTTCCTCCATATTAAGACTTGCTGACACAAACCACTGTGATGTCATGAGAAAAAACTGTGATAGGACAAGATGGTGCCAGTGTGCGCAGTAAGCTGTCAGTCAGTCTCCTGTACTTGCTGCTGGCTATTCCCCTGGATTTTTGCCAAGCAGCGAGCTGTCAAGCTAAACACTAGGTCACTCCCCTCTATCGGATATTTCAACTGAGTAACGCAAACTTTCCTTTATTCTTCCATGCAAAAACCGGAGGAGTAAGGCAGTGTTCTGGTGAGATTATAATGTGTCTTCATAGGCCCATCAATAACTAAACCCTCCAAATAGCTGATTAATGTGAAGTATGAAGTCCTTCATATTAAACAATTTCTTCACTTTTAGAGAACTGTACTTCATGATTACCGAAGCTTGGCTTCATTTAGGGAAGTTGGTTCAACTTTCTAAATGTCTTCCTCCAGATTGTGTTTTCATCAGCTCCCCTCAGACCATCCTGTTTTCACCATCAATCCTACTCTAGCTGTGAATTACACTGGCGATCTGATTTTCCTCTCCTGGGCTCAGTGCACCAATCTATTACCCACCTAAGTTAACTTCGTTTATACTTTTAAGGACTTAAACAACTTTGCAGATTTCCTGTCACAACTGGCCTTGAAATATGATCTTTTTTTAATTACTGCAGATTTTAACAGACATGTGAGAGCAAAGAGGTACAGGTGTTAACAGTTTTCTTGTGAACATTAACAGATTCAGCGCTGCATGAATTGATTGTTATTGATTGTCTCAGACCATTTACCCATCATGTTCTCCTCCACCATCCACTGCTGCTCAGCTGAAACCTGTGCTTCACTGCATCACACTTGTATAATTGAATAATCATCTTCCTCACAGCTTTTATTTGCTTTAATGACTGGACTTTGGGTCTTGGATGATGGTTGTGATCTGGACTTAGATCACCAATAAAGCATGTTCACAGTGAAGGCTAAAATTTATTTGCACTCTTAGGCATGCACGTTGAAGAGCCAAAAGAAGTTTGTCCTTTTTCTATGTTCATCTGTCTTTACTGATTTTCAAAGATCGTATCAAAATATCCTATTGATGTAGCCAAGCTCATGGTAACTTCTACTCTTTGTAGAATAGAATATACTTTATTGATCCCCAAGGGGAAATTGCTTTCTAATATTACAACAAATTAATATTAATTCATATTAACAGTATTAATTAATATTGCTAGTAATTAATATTATTTTCTAATAAATCTAATCATTTCTGAAACTGGCTTATAGGCCATATTTCTGCTCTCAGATTTTGATGTGGCAGCTGTAATGCTGATCTGTCTGTCACAATGCTCAACAGTTTTTAACCAGTTTGAACCTCTGTCCCCGTTTTCGTTCACATTTATATAAGCATCTATATCCCACAAACTGTCCCTCAGAGTGCCTCCCTTCCCATTCACTTACAGAAGTCTTCAGTGCTGTTGGACTGTACATATTGTTGATCAATGCATCACTTCTCTCTGTATTGTGTTCCAGCTGCCTTCAAGCATGCTGTGGTGCAGTCTCTGCTCAAACTTAGACCTGTCTATTCTTTGGAATTTGAGGCCTATTATTAACGGCCTTTTCTTTTCTTTCACTAAAAAATTCCATTGTGAAGATAACATTAATTTAAAACTTCCATTCCGGATTTAAACAATACCATAGAAGTGCAAGAGCTCTTTTAAAAGTTTTCAACAACTTACTCTTACTTGTTTACCCAGGCATGCCGCTATGCTTGTACTTCAACATGTAGGTCATCATATTTTCCTATCAAAATTGAACAATGTTGTACGGATTAAAGGGTCTGCTCTACAGTGGTTCCGGTCATACTTAACAAAGAGGAGTTTCTCTGTCTAGAATTTTTTTAGCTACAGCTGCATTTGCCTGTGGAGTTCCTCAAGAGTCTATCCTAAGCCCCATCCTGTTCTCACTATATATGTTGCAGTCTTTATTGAACTGCTTAGATGACATCAAAGTTTGGTTGAATCTAAACTTTAACTAAAATTAGAACAAAATAGTTTATTTTTTCTTTGGATCAGTTGATTCAAAAAATACCCAGATGTTTTTCTTTGGCAGCAGTTGTTTTTCAAAGGATAAGCCCTTTATTTCTCCTAGAGATTTTAGTAAACCTATTCAGATTTTATTTCATTTCGCCAAAACTACAGCAACTGTTTATATATCACAACAGTTGTCACTTCGTCATTTGCAGCAAGTACAAAATGGTACTCTTACTGGAGTGAGAAAGCACAAAGGTATTACACAAGTCTCTGCTACACCCCATTGGCTTCCTGTTCACTAAAGAAGACATTTTAAGATTTTATTGTCTGCATGCACTTAGGAACTTCTATCCTAACATACTCCCACAACAGCACTCATGTATACTAACCTGACACTCAAGGCATGTTCCGCAAACCTAAAAAGTGGCAGAACCCACTCAATGAAAGAATTTACAAACACTGATAAAAGTCACTTAAACATTGGACAGTTTGACAAAAAAAAAAAAAAAAAAAAAAAAAAAAAAAAAAAAAAAAAAAAAAAAAAAAAAAAAAAAAAATCCTTAAACCCCATTTTCTCTCTTTTTGGCTTTTAATCCCAGTGGAGTTTTGACATCCATATGTAATCTTCCTGTGTTTCATCTATTTTTTTTTTTCAATTGGAATACTTATTTTAACTTTCTCATTTTAATCTCATTTCTCACATCAATAGTTGTTGGTGATTCAGTTTTTTTTTATTTTGTCCTTTACCTTGCTGTACAGCACTTTCATGTAAAAAGTTTGGTTTTAAAAGTGCTTTATAAACAGACAAGCTGGAATTTACTGAAGCCAGAAACTGCAGCTTGGAACCTCAACTTTAACAATTTCACTGTGGCCAGGAATTTCTAAAACAGACACTTCATCTGTCAAGATTTGTTTTATCTTAATATGATAGACCAAGATAACATTAATTTAAAACTCCGGGCCTCGGGGGCCAGTGTCCTGCACCTTTTAAATGTGTCCCTGGTCCAAGACACCTGAATGAAACGGCTGACTGACCTCCTCAGTACGAAGTCAAGTTCTCCAGAGTCCTGCTACCGACTTCATTATTTGATTTAGGTGTGTTGAAGCAGAGACACATCTAGAAATTGCAGGACACCAGTCCTCGAAGGCTGGATTTCAAGACCCCTGTAAAAGAGTCTATTACTGATCGACATCATACTGCAGGTAGGCCTCCTACCTGCAGTATGATGTTAAAGTTCTTTCATTTTTCCACACTGAAGTTTCCAAAGTTTTCAGTTCTTCTTAGCATAAATATAAATTAAAAGTATAAATGTATGGCTCATATATTCCTCAGTGGTCAAGCTTTAAATATGAAACCTGCAAAAAGTATAGTTTTATTGTACAGCACAATTTTCAGACAATGAAAAAGGAAAGTCTGGAAACTAAAATACTTTTCCCAAAATCATCAGACCTGGAAAACACTTAAATCAAACTCCAGATGTTTCCAGATTGTGTAAGCACCATTACAGATGAAAGTTATTAAGAGCTCAAATCATAGCAAACCATAATGCATGTGTAAACATGAGTATTCAATATAGTTTATTTATCTAGCATAAATCAACTGAAACAAAGGAAATACTTACTGTTCAAGGGGTTTCTGCAGCACCTCTGGTGGGTTTTCATCCGGTACACTGCCCCTCCTGTACTTTGGACTAAACTGGGACAGATAAAACCTCAACACGCCCACCAGCTTCTGTGCTTTGGGGTCCAAACTAACTCTGTACAGTACAGAGAAAGTCAGATTTTAGTAATAACCAATAACAGTTACATTAGCAAGCAGTAATGATGCATGGGAAATCAGAGCAGACATAAAAAGCTGTGTGAGTTGTACCTGAAGGATACAACGCTGCCAGGGGTCAACTTCTGGAACTGAATTTCTTGCACAAACTCTGACCGGCCTTTAGAGGTCACTCCAGCATGTTTCACTACTGCACTCTCCTCCAGCTGTAGATATATCACAATTCATTCACTATGAAATATATGTCAGACCTGTCAGAATAACTGTGGTTGTTTGTCATTGTGTCTACAGCTATCAACATAATCAATATCATTAAAAAACACATGTTTAAGATGGTTTTTCTTTTACATTTGTTCTCTCTGTGTTTCTTCAGCCAAGGCATCAGGCCAGAGGTAGAAAAGAAAACTCTACTCAGCATTATACCAACAGTGTTTACCTGTATATGCTCTCTTATTTCCACCGTATATTCAGGCATGCCGTTTATGAATTTCTCATCCTTTTTATAAATCCCAGCCTTCCTCTCCACTATCCTCGCCTCCAATACTATTTCTTCAATCTTGCCTGAAGAGAGAAGAAGAAATAATTTTTTTTTGTTCCTCTGGGTTAGACATCTTTACAGGGAAACATGCTTCACAAACAAACATTTGTACAGAAACTGAAGTGGCTCAAAATCACCTGTGGATACATGTTTGATATCTAACAAAGATGATAAAGTTGTCACCCTACCAGGTATGAACATAGGTGGGACATCGCTGTTGTACTGGTGGGTTTTGGGGTTCTTGAAGGCCGTCCTGCTCACCGTTACCACAGACTGGTGTGTGCTGGGGCAGTGACGAGTTACTGCAACAATATCTGCATCAACCTGATCCACATATACCTGAAAAACGGAGAATGTTGGACATGTTGCTCTAAACAGGCACCATGGTGTTAGCATGAGCTCAGTGTATTGCTCCATACCTGCATAAATCCCTGGGCTGCCAGCTCCTGGTGCAGTTTGTTGAGAGCCAGTTTCCCAGCGATGATGCCACTCTGAAACCCAACTTCACCAGTGGAGGTGGGAGCAGCAGAGGGATTCCACTTGGGGTAAAAACGCTCCTCCTTCACCACAGATATCTGGCCTCACACAGACACAGGTATGAAAGCAACTTATGTTATTGATGCGTGTATTTCAAGTTTCCACAGATCTGCTGTGAAAATATCAGCTGAAGAAAAGCGAGAATTAGAAAAAAAGGAAATAGAAAACCTTTAACAATGCAAATGTACTTATGGTGCAGCACAGGTATTTGCGTCAGTATACTTTGCAACATCAGCTGCAGCATGGCATATTTTGAAAGCTTAATGTTTGAAAGCTGAATGCTAAGAGCAATAAAGATGGGTATTCACAGTTGCATCAGCATCAGAAGTTTTCCTGTGAGTACAGAGACACCTCCACATCCAACTTTCCAAACTCCACAGACTACAGGCTAAAATAAAAGTAAGCAAGTAAAGAATAGGTAGTAAAAAGTATGTCTGAGTGTGTGATCTAAAATAACCTGATGTGGCACCAGTTCATCATATCCTCTGGTGGAGCCAGTAGCACAGCAGGCCATGGAGACAATAGCAGAACTGGGCAAAGAGTCGAGGGCTGACCGCAGCTGGAAACAAAAACAGATCAATGACTAAAGCTGACATCTGCTTTTTGGTCAAAAATGGTCCAATTAAAGCTCAGGGGAAATGAGGCAAACAGTTCTGAGCATCATCAGTAAGAAGAGTCTTACTAGTACATCTAAAAAAAAATTAGAATATTGCATAAAAGTGCAATATTTCCAGCCAGTCATCTCAAAACGTGAATCGGTCATTTTATAGATCCATTACACAGAAAGTCAGATATTTCAAGGTTTTATTTTTTGCAATTTTAATGATTATGGCTTACAGGTATAGAAAACTTAAAATTCAGTCTGTCAGAAAATTAGAAGATCACATTAGACCAATCAAAGACGGATGTTTTCAGCACAAATGTCAAGCTTCTGGTGCCTCTTATGCTACCACGTGTTCCTTCCACTCAATTTTCTGTTAATATGCTTGAATACAGAACTCTTTGAACAACCAGCTTCTTCAACAATGACAATTTGTGTCTTCTCCTCCTTTTGAAAGGTGTCAATGTCTGTCTTCTGGATATCTGTCCAGTCAGCAGTCTTCCCCATGATTGTGTAGCTTACTGACCCAGAATGAGAGACCATTTAAAGAGGGAATATTAAGTAAAATCGAATTTTTTAAGCTATATGTCAGGTTATAATGTTATTCCCTCATCAAAAACATACCTGGATTGTTGCTTTGAGTCTTTCATACTCGTCTGAGGAATCCTTGAATCTTCCGTGACAGCCATTAAGGGGTGCCTAAGTGTTTGCTCTCACAAAGCACTGCCTATTTTTACACAGAGTTCCTCCATGGAGCTGCAGTCGCCAGCCGAGCTCCCACCTCCCTCATACTTTCCCCACTTAGCTCCACCAGACACCTGGTGGAGCTGCGCATCTCATAGGAACAACTTTTCAGTCCAACGCTCCTAAGAGCGGTTGTAAACGGCATAATGGAGGAGCACTGCTGTGATGATGTGCTGAAGGCAGAGTGTCGAAAAGAGCAGGAGCTTCTTAAAGAGACAGAGGCCTATTTCAAGGTGTTAAATTGCGAAGTCAAATTTCTTTTAAGTCATATTTGATATATACAGCATTTTTATAACAACTGAAGGTAACAGTTACTTGATTGTGCTATAAAATGGCATTATGTGCCTGGAAAACACATAACAGTGCCCCCTTAAAGGCTCAGGAAACCTTTGATTAGCTGATTAGGGTGTGACATCATGAGTTTCCATTAATGACTTTTTTCACAGTATTCTAATTTTTGAGACACTGAATTTTAAGGTTTTTATTATCTGTAAGCCATAATCAACAAAATGACAAGAAACAAAGCCTTGGAATATATCACTCTGTGTGATGATTCTAGATAATGAGTTTCACTTTCTGTGATCACTAGCAATAAATATTCCAGTTTTATGAAATATTCTATTTTTTTCAGATGTAGTACCAGTGTATAAGGCAGACAGACACCGAGACCCACCTGAATGGGACACTCATTGTCATGAGTCACATCCAGGAACATGGCGTGAGCGATGGAGGGCATCAGAGGACGCAGGCTGGGCTGAACAAAGGCGCCGACTGGCTCCCCACCATAACGATAGACCAACCGGCCCTCTTCATGGCTGTCACCAGCTGACATGGCCTCTGCCAACAGGACCAGGGAAGGTCAGAAGGGTTGGCTAAAACTGGATGGGTTATCACAACTCATGCACATTGATTAGATCTCTATATAGAAGCTATATAAACAACACATTACAATTGGCAAATATATTTCAAAGTAATAAGTCAATTCCCAAGTAGTTATAGACACTAGAGAATACATTTTCCTTCTCAAAACCAGTTTTATCCATTTTTTTATTAACAGGACCTGTTTAGTCCCGTAGAGCGCATCAAGATGAGTGTTGTAAATACGCACTGAGCTGAAATAAACTGTCTGTACATAAAGTTGCATGTACTAAGCATGTTTAGTACCGTACCTCGTATGAGGGATGTAATCCCTAGCCTGGTAACAAAGATGTTATCCAGTTCCTCGCTGCCAGTGAACAGTTCAGCAACCACATACAGGCTAGGACACTTGTTTCTGGCCACATCCAACAAGAACTAGAAACAGCAACAGCAAAGCAAAGCAGCAACAGAAGAGCAGAACCAGAGTGCAGGAAGTATGGGGAAGAAGAAATGGGAAAAGAGACAGCAAGGATGTTGGGGAGGTATTGTGAGGGGCAAAAAGCCAATTAGTGATAACAAGCCTCGGAAGAAGTAACACATGCAGCAGTGTAGTTAATGAAACAAAAAGGAAAAAAAACCACCAAGGGGGCATTGGGACATGGAGAGGTCACATGCAGTGAGGAGAAAAAGACAAACACAAATGGAAAAGTTAGTTCATATATGCATGTACCTCTTATAAGGCTGTTGATTCCCAGCCGGTTAACAAACACATTGTCTATGAGTTCACTGCCTGTAAAGAGTTCAGCTATCACATACAGGTTGGGCCTGACCTCTCTGGCTGCATCTAACATGAACTAAATGAGACAACAGCACAGCATCACAGACAGGGAGAGAACAACAGACTGCTATTATCATGGAATCATTTGGATGAAAATCAACCTGGGTTAAATGTGTCAGCAAAGGCACAAAACATGATTGTCACCAAACTAAACAGGATTTTCTTCGTTACTTCACACCTAACTGTATTAGTTTGTCAAAACAAATCTTAAAACTGAAATGTCTTGCAAAAGTAATCATAAAGCCTAAACTTTCTCAGACATTGTCACATCACAACAACCCCCCGCCAAAAATAAATGTGACAAGCCATCTTAAATAATTCACAGCCAGTTGTGTTGATGGTATGATTCCCCTGGACCACTATTATTTTTATTGCCACTTTAATGGACTTAAAAACGAAATAAATGAAGAAAATTTAGTTTTAGTTAAGAGTTATTAAAATAAGTACAACTGAACACCCCAGCTAGCAATGAACATTCAGACGTTGCCATTAACGTTTGGCGAACGTCAAAACAAAACACCATTAAATGTCTACCGATGTTTGCCAAATGTTTAATGGTGTTTAAATTTGATGTGAACGTTGGCAGACAACGTTCACCAAACTGTATTGATGATATTGATGACTACAAAGGCAAAAGTAATGACAAAAACACTGTATTCTACTACACATAAGAGACATTACCAGTAAAACTTTCTTTAGAAAAATATAAGTGGTACAGAGCATCAATTTTAATGTAATGGGATTTGGAGACATTCAAAATAAAAATAAAAAACTTTAAAAGAAAACATCAGCTTTTAAAAACATACAATATTTAAAAAAATACCTTATGATCAGAGGTGTAGCATACCAAAACATTGTACTCAAGCGTAAGTAGTACTACTTTAATATACTTTTACATAAGTAATAAGAATCCAGACTCAAGAGTACAAACATGTATTTGGTAAAAATGCTACTCATGTACAGAGTAACTAACTGATCAGAACATCTAATGTAATATTTTCAAATGATGTTCGAAGGACAAGAAGTAAAAAGTTATGTGGAAAGTTTAGTAATTTAAGGACTAAAATATTTTAATGACAAAAATAGAGACACAATTACAAAAAATGCCAGAAAAAAAAGCACTTTTCCAATTTATTATTTTATCAATATAAAACCACTGACAATATATAGGTTACAGTATCTTTGTCATCTTCAAAGGTCTCAATAGATGGAATCTAAGACCAGAACAGCAAAGCTTGTGTTCTAACAAGAATTACTACGTTAAACTGTAGTCGTGTCTGTGCCTGCTGTATTTTTGGTTAAAACATATTTGTTCTTCATAAGAGAAGTTACTCACAGCAGGTAGAGTATTTATCAAGTAAAAAGTACTGTGTAGTAAAACTACTGCAAGTACTTTTTCCCCAAAAAACTCAATAAACTGAGTAAAAGTAAATAGCTACCACCCACCTCTGCTGAGGATCCACACAGTGGGAGTAAAAAAGCCCATTTATAGAGACATTTGAAACACCAGAAATGATAACTGTTATGAATATAGACACAAAAAACAAAGCAGCAGCACTACAAGGTCTTCCAAAAAAAAGTTGTTTCACGAGGCTTGCTTTTCATTGGCACCATCATGTTCCACTGCTGGCGGACTTGTCTTAAAGGCCCTGCATGGTCGAGTTGAACTGCTGAAATCAGTTCTCACTGTCGCAGCTGCGTGACGAAAAGCGTCTTGTCACAACCCCCCTGGCAAACTTTTTACCCCTCTCACCATGCGAAACTATTGCATGATTGGTCTGAATTTTGTGGGTGTTTATGTGGAAAACAGCCCCAACTACTCAGAAGCTGGGTTTTTCAGCCACAGAGCAGGACAGATACTTCTGAGGAGCAATCCAAGCTGTGAGGAAGTACGTACTGACACACTGAAAATTAATAATAAAACACTGCGGGGTTCTAGTCCGATGCAGCGGGAGGACGTCCCATCGAAAGCCTTCTATTCTTATTTTTTGATAACATGGAAAATAACACGAGATTCTCCAGCTCCTCAACCATCATCAGTCATCTGAACTGGTGAACTGGTTTATGGATGTTAAGAGTCGATTCTCTGCCAGGATCGCTGTGTTTACTGTACTGTTGTAAACTACACACACGGCAAAACACCATGATGTTACACTGCAGCAGGAGGGGTTTCACAGGAGCTCGGCTCGGTGTGTCTTGTGGACTGTGAAGGATTTGTGCAAAAACGAACATCCGAAAACTATGTGACCGCGCGTCTACAATTTGGCTTCGACTCAACCATGCACAGCCCTTTAGCAACCCTTGGAATGTTTCAGCCGATCTCACGCCAGACTGGATTTCTGAATCTGACCCTTGGTTCTTCTGTACAGCCCCTGAGAAGCAGACATACAAAACATTTTTTTTTTTAAATTGAGAAGTATGACTTATAGAGAAATGTTTCATGAAACAAAATGTTTCGTTGGCTATAGAGAAAACGCACAGTGACAAAATCCAGTAATAGGATAATATACAACAATTTACACAATTTTAGGCTGAAAGGTAAATTACATTATACTTACAAAATATTACAGTCAGCAATTCTTCTCACCAGAGAGACTTCTCTTCCCCATATGTGCCTGGTAGCTCAACTGCTCTGCCACAAGGTTTGAGAGGATTTTGAGCAAAAATGTTTAACATAGCAGCTCTCAGGTCCCTTGGACATCTACCTAAAAGAGTAACAAAGAATTTAAAAAGAATATTTACACAGTTCTACCCCTAACAGAAGGGAAGATTAATGTGAAAAGAAAGGCTAATTACGTTTTCAAAGAGTTATACATACTACTGTTTTCTGAACAGCTCCTGACTCCAGTTTTTGGTTCAGGTCTTCAAATTATTCTGCCATGGAGGCTGGAAGGAGAAGCTCATCCGGTGAGTCCACCTCTTCAACAGATTTAGTGGCAGTAAGTCGGGTCATAATTGACTGCAACATCCTGCGGTTTTCCAAGACCTTCTTCTTGACCTCCTCGAAGGCTTCAAAGACATGACACTGAAAGTTATAATCTGCAAAGAGTGATAAAAAAACTCAGTAAGCATTAATTACCTAGTGGACTAAGTAAATGTAATGTAAATGTAGACTGGGGATCTTCAACCCTGTTCCTCAGGACCCACCGTCCTGTTTGTTTTAGATGTGTCTCTGCTCCAGCACACCTGAATTACATGCAGGGAAACACCTAAAACAAAACACCCCCCATAAAAACCCCAATCCCTCATTTGCAAACAAATCTCTTATTCAAGGTGTAATGTTATCAAAGAATAAAATCTAAAAATCCCTTACATCTGTAAATAATTTAATTAAAAATATGATGCAACATACACTTGAAAGGTCTTCACTTTATGTGTGACATGTTGGTTAAATTTACCTGATAGAGTTCCCAGTTGTATCTGTGGCTTTTCCTTGTCTTTTCTCTTAGAATTTGAATAGGTCTGAGTTCATCTGTAACAAAGAAACATTTCATTAAAAAACCTGCATAACTTCAGCATGATTTATTTATTTAAGGCAGGTTTTGTGCAAACTATTTGATTGTTGTGTATTCTGAAGCAACACGAGATCCAATTCAAGGAAACCATGAATAACTCCCTTTCTTTGTCGCTAACAGTTACTGCCAAACAAAAACTTATTTTCTTTTACCCCTACCCTCCTGGGCATCTGCGTCTGTCTCCATTCAGAGGTTTGACATATGTTCTTCATATGTTCATGTAATGTGCTGTAATACAGACGGCAACAGGAGAGCCTTCCTGCCCACAGTCATCAGCATCTACAGCAACTCTGAAAAATATTTAATTAATATGATTTACAACATTTAGTTGCCCTTTGGGATCAATAAAGTATTTTTGAAATGAACTATTTTTCCAAGCATGGGTGGAATCTGTCTTCAGCAATGTTTCAATCCTTTGAAAGATCAAGATGTCCAGAATTTCAAAGAATTTTAAAGAGAATGGAGAGAGCAACATGTTTGATTTGAAATCTAACTGCCCATTATTCAGTATTCAAGAAATAAGAACCTGTAGAGCAATCTGGCTCTGAGTTATGGGCAAAGTGAACATTCAATTCAAAGAATTCATAACGATGATTACAATGATTTTTGGTCAAATAAAACAGTGGCCTGATCATCTGCAAAGGACCCAACAAAATAAAAATAATAAAAATAAATATTTAAAAAACAAAACAAACAAAAAAAACAGTCTGGAGTAGAAAACAAATATTTCAATGTATAGTTATGCAGCAGCTTCGCCCATTTCTCCACTCCGCCTTGACTTTTGGTAGATATGCGGAATGAAGCAATGCTTTTCCCCCCATGCGCCGACCAGCCTATGAATGAAGCGGTCTGACTCTCCTGATGACTCCCTCCGCATGGCTCTGATCATGATCAGTGCTAGATTAGCAGTGTTAGAAGTAACTACAGTCCCAGTATAACACTGGGAAAAACTAATTTAAAAAAGAGCTGGACATTTTCCACAGAAAAAAACCCCTCAACACAAAATTTATAATCAAAGCTGAGCAGTCTGGAAAGCAGCGCGACCTCCGCCATGTTGTCTTTAAGAAGCATAAAGCTAAAGGGCTCTAAACGGTCAAGTCGAAGCCGAACTGTCGACACGCGGTCACGAGGTTTTCGGATGTTCGGACGACACGACGCTGGGAACAAAATGACGCAATTTTCGTCACGCAGCTGCGACAATGACAACTGATTTCGGCAGTTCGACTCGACCATGCAGGGACCTTCAGCGTGATACACAGTAAAAGCGCCGGTGAAAAACTACGTGGCTTTTTACGCTCTAGCCATATGCTTGGTCAGAATATGATAAAATATGGGAACCAATAACTTACCGAACAAGGTAGATCCAACCGATTTCAAATGAAATACAGAAGCCTCCAGCAGTCCGGTGCAGATTTCCAAAGAGAAGCCAGAAACGGAAGTTGTTAGGGACGCCATCCGGGCAGAATAAAAGTTTTGCTTGTTTGTTTTTTAAAATCTAAATTATAGTACTTTTTGGACTTTTATTAAAGTTATATTATCCTTCAATATATGTTTATGTGATGTTATAATGAATGTAATGCATATTATGCAAGGAAGGAAACTCTAAACTCCGACACATAACCATGATTTGAATGAAGAAGATAAGGTTTGGTCCGGCGAGGACCCCTCTAGTGTCTAGGTGCGATATAGACGTTTATAACCGCATTTTATAGAAACGTCCCACTGACGTTCGGACATTAGAGGTGCACAATTTTAACAAGACAAAAATTGAGACTTTGTGAAAAATAGTAACCACAATAAAGGTCTAAAAGATATTTAAAAAAACCAATTAAATTAGAAAAATTTGCATTTCCTGCAAAAATTCAGTGTGAATGATGTAAGCTGAATGTTTTTTCTGAAATTAGCTGAAGCATTTGAAGACTTGCAGAATTGTAACAAATAGGCAGAAGCAGCAGAAAAAAGTAAGTCTGCAAAATGACAAACTGTTAAAGAAGAGTGAAAACTTTCATTCAATGCAAAAATTCCAACTAAGGAGTATTAGCAATTGGTGCAAAACACTGCTTACAAAGCTAAACTGTAATAACACAGCAGTTTATAAGCTAAAATGAGCTACAAAGTTAAAGCAAGCTGAAATACTAATCATAGCATGTAGGCTGTCACTGGCATGTTGACCTAAGGTAACATATTCCATTCAGTATCCAAAAAGCTAGACTTAGTATTTCCACTAGCTTTAGCTTTTTAGCTAATGATAGTATGTAGGCTATCACTAGCAGGCTGACCTGACATAATATAGCCCATTTGATCTGCAAAACCCAATGTAACAACGAAAATTAGTTAAAAAGCTAAACCTAGCTGATATACTAATAATGGCATGTAGGCTATCACTAACATGCAGGCCATCACTGGCATGTTGACTAACATTAGCTCATTCCATTCAGTCTATTAGATTTAGCTTTTAAATGAAAAATAGTTAAAATGCCAATGTTAGCAAAGATTCTTGCATTAGCACCAGGGTTATCACTAGTATTGTTATGGATGTATGATTTTGTGGCCTTTTCTAATCATCTCTTTGCTGCTTTAATTAAATATATCTGCCCTACTTAGTTGCTTATCTGCTGCACCGCTCACTCCTACAGCTTACGCAACATAACCCCTGATATCACATAAAGCGTAACACAGTCAAGGATAAACTGATACAAGAGGATGACACCCTTTAGGAGGGTTAAGAGTGAGGCATAGATAAAAGCAGGGCTCATGCTCCATTCTTGGCTCCTCTCAGTTCATCCTTAAGATGGGCTGGGGGGAGCCCGTACTGAAGGTGAATGTCACTGTGTATCTGTTCATTTGTGTACTCTGTACACTGATAATTTTGGCATTAAATCTTGATTTTATACTTAACCATTTCTCATTATTTCACAAGGTAAATTACCTTGCTAGTTTTAGTGGTTGGGTCTTAGAACTGGAGAGAAACAAACTCAATGGTGCAAGAGGGGGAGCAAGGGTGATCCCCCATCAAACAGTATGTTGATATATAGCAATATTCTCCATTCAGTATGAAAACCCTATGTTAAAGCTAAAATTAGTTAAAATGCTAATGTTAGCTTAAATGCTATCATTATCATACTATCATATCATCTTACACTAGCATGATGAACATTAAATCAGTTCATTCAATTAGCTAACTTTAGATGCTAAGTCAAAATTCACTATGAAGCTAATATTAGCTTAAATGCTCATATTAGTACAGTGTCTAATAATAGAAAAGTAGATACCAATAATCTACTCTATGTAAAGTGCCTAAAAAAGCCTATATGGAAAACTATGAATCTGCCCTTTAAAACTATCACAGTTGTCCAGGTATTGAAACGGCAGAAAAAGCTATTTAAAAACATAACACAAAATGGCCACTGTCTTTTTTTCCTACCTGAGAAGTGTGAAACTGAATGATTCACTGGAATGAGTTAAGACAAGAAGTTAACCATAAGCTCAATACACAGACATAATGTATTGTAATTCTCAATCCTGCCAGGAGGGAGCGCCAGCTGAGGGAATGGAAGGGCCCTTCATTTACTGACCAACTGCTGCAGGAAGACAGTCTCATCGCCTAATCCATGTATAATGGATACAACAGCCTATATGAAGAATTGTATAAAACCACTCTTGAAAAATAATCCCTGTTGGGAATGCCACTGGCCTGTTACTGTAGCAACAAGAGCTATTAATAGACTGGCAGCTGTGTCACTGTCACTGACTCTACCGCAGGCCTGACACTTTTGACTGTTAGCCTCACAGCCTTTTAAACAGGAGGAAATGCCTTTGAACATGCCTCCGAACAAACCTCAATATCTCGAGAACCGTACGGGCTATCGACGTCATTCATGGACTGTTTTTATCAGAAAGGATGGAGGACCACCTACAATTTTTGAAAATAGAATATTAAAGCAATAAAATGATGTTAAAAATGTTGAAAATCGTCTTTACTAGGTCTCAAACTATGTCCTCTAGCTCGTAAACTATAAGGGCTATCGATATGGTTCTTTCACCATAGGTATCGGGAAGGAGCAGTGAACAACCATGCAGTGTTTCATGCATGTGCCTTTTTCTGTCTTTGAGCTGTGACGATGTAAAAATATGCCTGATTTTGCCTGCTTTCAAACAAAGAGATTTTTGTGAAAGTATATTTCCTAAAATATTAAGAGGAGCAATATTAGTTTTTAATAAAAGTAGACAACATTTCAGCAGCTATTATAAAGAGGAAAGGAGAGACTGAACAACCTTGTTTAATCCCACGTTCAATTAAAAAAAAAAAAAAAAAACAAAAAAAAAAAAAAAAAAAAAAAAAACGAGGGGAAGTTCCTCCTGGCAGTGAGACTGAATAAGTTGTATTTTTATAAAAACTTTCAATGATATTCAGAAAGCGAGTCCCAAAACCAAAAAGTCTCAAACTGTGAAAAATAAAAGGGTGCTCGATGGAGTCGAAAGCCTTGTGAAAAATCCAAGAATAGAATAAAACAATCATCCTCTATATGATGATTGTAATCAAGAATGTTCTGTATTAAGCAAATGTTATTATGGATAGATCAACCCTTCATAAAACCAGATTGGGTATCACTGATGATTTGATGCAAGTTTGTTTTTAGTCTGCTGACAAAAACCAAAGTGAAAATTTTATAATCAGTATTTAATAATGTAATTGGTCTTAAATTGTCTTAGATTGTTTGGTCCTTACCAAGTTTGGGGATAAGTTATAATACCCTGTTTCATTGTGACTGGAAGAGAAAAATTGCTTATTGCTTCTGTCATCATTAAAAAGGTTCTCTTAGATCATTCCAAAAATTCATTCCAAAAAAAGATCAGTCATGAGGCCACCACAACCAGGGGATTTATTTGAATGATAAACCTTTGTCCGGTTCACAAAGATTAATATCTGCATCACATAGCTGGGGGGGATAAGATGATGTATTAAATCACAGAAGGTTTCAGAGTGATTAGAAGAAAAGGTTGAGGAGTATAGTTTGGAATAAACGGTAACAATTTTGTTTGCAATTTCAGAAGGATTAATTGTAATCTGCCCATTTATAACTAAAGTCTTAATAGAGTTTCTTTTCTGCCTCCTGTTTTCTAAGCCACAAAAGTAGGCAGAACTTTTTTCTCTCTCCTCTTATATATATATATATATATATATATATATATATATATATATATATATATATATGTATATATATATATATATATATATATATATATATATATATATATATATATATATATATATATACATACACATATATATATATACATATATACGTATATATATATATATATATATATATATATATATATATATATATATATATATATATATATATATACGCCCCTTCAGCTTTCTTTAGATAAATATAATATAGTTTAGTTGACAAAGCTAGTAATTTCTGCTTATTCTCAGAAGGACAATTTTTATTGTGGTGGAGGTTGATTTCTTTTATTGTACTCTTCAATGATTTTGAATATGGAGAGCTGTTTCATTCAGAATTAAATACTGTTATTCATACATTATTAATAAAATATTCCATGAAATAAATAAATGTCCCCATTAAATAAAACAAAATTTTAAAAATAAATTTTTACCTTATTTGTTTATTCTTTTTATTTAAGATTTATTTCATTTATTAATTTCAAGATTTAATTACGTATTTATTTCAGGATTTATTATTTCAAGAGTTATTTAATTTGTTTATTTCGAGATTCATTTATTCATTTCATTCTTTATTCATTTCATAATGAATAGTGTTTTATTTTGTGACACTCATTTTGTAAACCCACTTTACGTATTTCATGGACTTTTATTTTTTAACTGTTTTTATTTCAGCCTCTTCTTATATTCGAATGAAGGGGCGGGGTTTTCACTGTGGAGTAGGGCTGCCGCTGGTCAGAGTGAAGCGAGCAGAGAGACCCTGCACTTTAGCGCATCTGTATGAGGGTGAAACATTCAAGCTATAAGGGTTTGAACTGATGTCCTAGGACAATGAAAGAGGTGGAATATGTTTGGAGTAGAATGGGAACTTGTCTCTGTTTAATCAAAAGCTCTTCACAACCAGCTCAAATCAACTCAACCCAGTCGAGGCGATGACTACCCCAGAAGAACCATGCATTTCAAAACAAGAGCACATGAGCATAGCTTAGCTCCCCTGCTTACAAGGGAAAGCAAGGCCTGATGTGTTGATGCAGGGAACACAAATTCTGTGAAGGACAACTACCTTGGCACGACACCGGTACATCAGTTGAAGCCCTTATAGCTCGCAGCCTCACATGTTCCACCCTCATGCAGAAGTACTGAAGTTTGATGTCTCAGCTCGCTGCACTCTGACCAGTGACACTCCACAGAGAAAACTCCACCACCTCATTTGAATATAAGAACATGAAATAAAAAGAGCCTGAAATAAAAACGGAGCTAAAAAAATAAAAGACCATGAAATATGTAAAGTAGCTTTACAAAATAAAAGTGTCACAAAATAAAACACCATTATGAAATGAATAAACAGTTAAATAAATCTTGAAATAAATAAAAAAAAAAATAAGGTAAACATTTCTTTTTTACATATTTATTTTGTTTTATTCCAATCAGTTTAGGTGGAAGACCATGCTTTGGTATGTTTTGTGCCATACTCTTGCCACTTCCGGATTAAACAGTAGTTTGTTCTATAGAGGTGTAATGGTACACATCTTTGCACCTTAAAGATACGGCACAGCCCTGTTGGTTCAGTACACACATGTACCAAACCAGTAAAGTGTTGTTTTAATACCGGAGACTGTTATGTGTCCCAGAGGTAAACATATTTTGGTCCAAAATGTACAGATTGATCCCAGAACAAAAGTCAAAGACCTTGTGAAGATGCTGCTGAAACTGGTCAGACAGTGTCATTATCCACAGTGAAACATGTCCTGTACCAACATGCGATGAAAGGCCACTCAGACAGGAAGAAGCCATTGCTCCAAAAGTAACATAAAGAGCCAGATTAAAGTTTGCAAATGTCCACAGGGACAAAGAACCTTACATCTCGAGACATGTCCTGTGATCTCATGAAACTAAGGTTTCATGAGATCCATAATGGCCATAATGACCATCGTTACATTTGGAGGAAAAATAGGGATGCTTGTACCATCCAAACTGTGAAGTCTGGGAGTGGCAGCATCATGTTGTGGGGCTGTTTTGTTGCAGGAGGAAGTGGTGCACTTCATAAAATAGATGACATCATGAGGATGGGTCTTGCAAATGGACAATAACCCTAAGTATCAAGCTAAAATAGTTATAAAGTGGTTTAAGGACAACAATGTCAATGTTTTGGCATGGCCATCACAAGGCCCTGATCTCAGTCCTTTGGAGAAGCTGTGGGCAGATCTGAAAAGCCGTGTGTGAGTGAAATAACTTACGAACTTGACCCAGTTCCACCAGTTCTGTCAGGAGGAATGGACCAGAACTAAACTATTGTGAGAAGCTTGTGGAAGGAAACCCCAAAGGTTTGACCAAAGTCATACAGTTTAAAAGACAATTATCCCTGATACTGACCAAATGTATGTAAACTTCTAAATTCAAAAAAAAAAAAAAAAAAAAAAAAAAAAAAAAAATCTCTAAAAATTGTTCTCACCAAGTTTTCTGGCATTTTGCAAAAAGAAATAATTTTGGTTATTCTAACCGACCTGAAACAAGAGAAGTTTGGTCTGATTTAACTTCAGATGGTGAGAAAAAAAAATGGTGTATTTGTCTTTTTCTTCGGTTTATGTAAGTTTATGGTTTCAACTTTATCTCGCAGCATGTCACAACAAATGTCTCGAGGCACTTTACAAAAAAGTCATTTCAATTCAATTACACATACATTTCAATTAATCCTAGTTATCAATCAGTGCATTAAGCTCAGTTCATTATTTAAATTAGTTTAAAAAGTTTCTATCTAAGGAAACCCAGCAGAGCATCGACTCATTGACGTGCAGCATTCATTCCTCCTGGACAAGCACGTAGTGACCGTAGATAATCGTTTGCATTGTGTCGTTGACTTAACAGCAATCCTTCATACTGAGCATACAAGTCAATTCTATAGTCGCCACTTTAGATTTCTTCCTCTTGATTGAACTGAACTAAAGAAGGAACTGTATCATGACTTCAAAATTGAAGTATGTACCAAAAGGTGTTGGTGTTTGTGTTGGTCTACTAAGTAAAATCCCACTAAAATTCTTTAAAGTTGGCAGTTGTGGTGCGACAAAATGCCAACAAAGTTCAAAGTTGTGAATACTTTTGCAAGATACTGTAAACCTACAATAAAACTGAGAAAGTATAAAATACAAATATAGCTTAAGTAATGGAATTATAAAGAAAACTGTGATTCAAGGCAAATTCAGTTATGCTTTATTTATTCACCTAGCTAAACCTAAATTAGAATTTTCCACCCACATAGATCATCTATTTTGTTGCTTTTTGCAAGTTCTAAATAATAACTTGATTTAATAAAAGTATCAAATATAATCAATAACTCAGCTGTTAATTGCACAGTTTTTAACACTACAGCATTATTACAAAGCTGTTTCACTGGGTTTAGAATGAAGTATTTCTGTGATAACATGATCAATAGTTGACAGTACCTCAGCAACATGCAAGGGTGTAGAGTGGCAGTTGTCCAGTCGGACTCCGTGGAAATATTTGGCAGTAATTTCAGTGTATTTCTGCATGTGCTCCCACAGGTAGGGGCAATCCTCAGGTCCTTTCCCATAGCGGAGTTTCACACTGTCTCCCCAGCAGATCAGTTCCCGACGCAGGTACACATTGGACCCTACATGTAAAACACACATCAACCACCCGAAAATGCAGGCAACTGTTTGACCAAATACAATCTCTCTTTGCTAGGCTGTTGTCTCTGATTTCTACCTGGTTCAGCAAAGTTGCGCAGTGGATCATCACCCATTACCCAGCCATTGTGAGCCAAGAAGTGGCACATCTTATCTGGTTGGCTTAGAAAGTCCATCTCCTGCTCTAAAGTCATTTCCACATAGGGGAAGGTGAAATACCTGGAACAGAGGTATGACGAGCAACACATCTCAGTCACATAAAGCTTTCACCAATATACCAACACAGTAACACATAAGAGATGATTAGCTTTTAATCCTATAATTTTTTTAAAAGAAATATAACAATATAACAATTTCTAGCAATAACATTCAGTTCTGTTGAAGTAAACATTAAGGGTAATGTAAAACAATCGCCAATAGGCAAAGCTGTTCATTCTACTGTCCTAATGCTGCCTCCTTTGCCTACTCATGTTCCATCCCCATCAGACATTACCTGGTGACGAGAGGGTCTTTCCTGGTAACAGGACCCAGTTTAGGACCATGGTCAGCTAGACGTTCATACACTATGTTGCCCACAATGCAGTTGACTGCCTAGCAAAAAAAAAACAAACAAAAAAAAAAAAAAAAACACAAGATAGAGGAATAGGATGTCGTGCGAATTTCCCATAATGTCACCACACACAGCAGAGTGTCTAGCATTTTCGTTTTGATGTTAAAAAGACATAAAAGTGTTCATTTAAAGCTATCCAGTGGGCTAGGCAGATGCAATGCAAACATGCAGGTGTTCCAACCACATAAAGGTCACAGTTTTTCCAATGTTCTTCGATCCAACTATAACATATGATGGCTACATCCACCTTACTCTGTGAACAGGGGAGCTTTTGGGGGTTTTCTGACAGAGAAGCAGCCCAAGGTACAAACACTGTGATGTGCTTTTTATACTCAAATTAATCAAACAAATCAAGATATTTGGAAATCTAGCCAGAGTAATTCTTCTGTGCTGCCTTTAACCTTACCTGTTCCTGATGCTGGTGTACAACATTATACTGTTCTTGATTCAGCTCAGTCAGCCTTTGTTTCAGCCAACCACAACACTCTTCAATGTGCTGCGGAGAGGAGCTGCAACAAGATGATACAACTGTATTTTAGACAAAAATGTATACATAATAGTATACACTACAATGCATTAAAAACACAATTCTAAAGGAGTTTTAAAACAATACAAAACAAAACCTTTTACACCACCACTCTACTGAGCATCTGCTCTACATTTCTCTGGTGTATGAAGATATTCTGCTTGAACTTCTAATACGCTCCAGCATCACCTTTCTACAATCTGACACCATAACATGCATTTTAATCTCCAGTTAAGCCAGGCTACCAGGGGCTTTTACAAATGTTGAAAATCTAATTCAGTGAGCAGCACAACTTTGAGATGGTATATGCACTGCACACCAAGGTTTGCGTTGCAATGGAAAAATTTCTGGTATGCCTATTCTTTGGTCTTAAAGTGCTCTGATCTTTTATTACCACACTCATTCTGTGACCCCTGTGTTTTAATTATTTAGGGGGAACACATTCCAGTCTTATCACAAGGAGATCTTTGTCACAAATGTCTCTGGGAGTAGTGCTGCATGACCGAAGTGATGTTTCACAGCAGGGTACTCATAAATACATTAGGAGACCTCTCACCCTATTTAGGGTGGAGGGCTTTTCTTCCTTCTCCTTTAAAGATAAGATGACACCCACATACCAGTATAAATATATGTCTGTGATTCTGTTCAGGGCTCTGTTTCTCTGACTTGTTCAGTGACAGAGACTTCAAACGCTGTATGCCTTTGAATAACCTTAATAAGACAAAGTCCAGTCTTTCTCTTATTCAATTAGTTGTCTTCTTTCCCTTCTTTAAGTAAGAAAATCCCTGACAATTTTGGCATCATGAACAAGAGCCGACGTGCCAGAGGAATTCCGCGGCAGGCCACCAGGGTGCTTGGCCATCCTGAAGACTCAAAATTGTCTTCAGTCCACCTATGTTGTAAAAGGGCCTGCCCGTGGCTTCTGGCTGATCGAATCTGGACCATAGCTCTGCAAACAAATCCGGGTGAGAAGTTGCTCTAAAGAATTTTTTTTTCACTACACATTAACCATCATCTCCTAATAATTAACTGATTAGGCTGCGGAGCTGGCGGAGGGAGGCCATCAGCTGAGTGCCAAGGTACCCTGTAAGGAATACAGGGAGGATTGTTATTGGTGACAATAAGATATTAGCAAAATAAAGGATTTTGCGGGTGATCTTAGCCATTTCTACACCTTTTAAAGGAGAAAGCCAGACGGCAGGTGTCGTTGTAAAGGTAAAAAAAAAAAAAAAAAGTTCCGGAACTTCAAAAGCATCAGGGGTGCCTCCTCCTCCAGACTCTGTAATGAATCTGGAGAAGGTGGAGATGATTGTGTTGAATGTGCTTTAATTTGGGAAGATATGTTTGGTTTTCCAAATGGTGGAAGTTTGAGTGTAAATCAGTTAAATAAAGTGAAAGAGCTGTTGGATGAGGACTGGGAGAGAAAGAAAAGTAAGGTAAAAAAAAGGAGGATTTAAATCAGAGAGAAAGATGGGTAAAGTGTTGGAATGAATGGATGAGAGAAGGTGAAGTTAGAGAAAGAAAGTCTAAACTGAAACAGATGGCAGGGGGAAAAGATCTGTCTGTCTGGGGATGTGGGTAACAGGCAGGATAACACTGGTCATAATGCCGGTGACCCCACGTTTCCGCCTCCATATAGACTTAGTGATGCTTCACCCTCCTGTCCTTATGCTCCATTACAGGCGGAGTTGCAGGCCCTCCAGGTGGCTGATCCGGCTCTAGACTCTTGTCCCCCTCTGCAAAGACTTCCGCCTGCACGTCAACATGAAGCACAAGGCGGTCTCAGTGAGCAAAGTGACCCCAGCGGAGTAATGGGTGTTGTCATTCACCCTCCTTCCCCTCCACCCCTACCTTTTCCTAAGAACAGCCAGTAGACGAGCAACAACAGGAATTATCGAAGGGCCAGAAATCACCTCTACCCTCCTCTCTCGGTGCCTCTCCTGATTTTAAATGGCCAAGGAGTGGAAAACAGCAAGGGGAGAAAAAAGGAGGAGTGGTCCTCCAATGCCCCATATTGGAAGTGGCCGGAGCCGATGAACTTCAGTTGGTGTTCAGATCATGGACTGCATTCAAACCAGCGCCACTCTCCTCCCAGATCCCACAGAGGACGCCAGGAAGTTTGCTGCAGAACTTAGAATTCTATGCCATTAAATGAGACCTATGGGCAAAGAAATCCACGTGCTCCTTGCAGTAAAAATCAAACCTGGAGATTTAGTTGGACTAAGGCTGCCAGATCCCGCAGTGCGCCCTACCCAGCCGACAGGAGTTGAGGATGGCGATGAAAATCACCTTAATGGCCCATGGTATATTGCCATCGAACGGCTGTGCGCTAACATGATCACTAAATTTCCCTAGAGAACTGATTGTGCCGCACTACAGCGAGTGAAACAACGTCCCGATGAATATATCTCTGATCATCATATGGAAGAAGCGTTCAATAAACACTCGGGTATGGAACGCCCTGCTGATTTTACTGTTCTAGGGCCCTGGGAAAAGATGCTGTGTGGACATATCATGGAAGGACTGCTCCCTGAGATTGCTGCGCAAACCAAGACCCTTTATGTTTATGGTGACATGGGGTGCGTTTTGAGGAACTGAAAAGACATGCTTTACACAGCGATGATGTTATCAGCGACAGGAAGAAGAAAAAAAGTTGACAAAAGAGACACTGATTTGCATAATGCTGCCCTGCCTCTGTATTCTGGCACCGACCAACGTAGTTCTTTTCCTCGAGGACATGGCTGAGGATGGCGGGGCAGAGGTTGGGGAAGAGGACAGGGGCCCTGCTCTGATGCTTGCCATAACTGTGGACAGTTGGGATACTGGAAGAATGAATGTCCAGAGGGACTGCAGCAGCCTGACAATGGCAACTGACAGGCGGAGGATAGGACCCTGGATCCAGCTGCCAACCACGTTGAGGAGGGACCTCCCAAGGGGCGTGAGGCTTCACACACACAGCTGCATGATGATTTTAATGTTAAAAGGTACCTGCTTTTACTCATCCACATAGCTTGCTCACAGAGGCTATCATACACTTAGAATGTGCCGCTAACATTTCATCAGGCACGTATCTCCATGCATAGAGCCTTTTAAAAGAATGCCTATGTTTTCTATGATGGTGATGAGTGAAGAAATTTCTTCTGTTGTTGACTTGGGTGCAACTCACTCTGTTTTATCAGCTAAATGTATCAAAGAAAAGCCAAAACTCAGTGGTCGTTATGTTCATTCTGTCTCTGTTCTGGGTGAAACAGTTAAAGAAAGTTTTTCTGTTCCTCTGAAGTGTTCTACTCTGCAGGGAGTGCAGTTAAAACATTCTTTTTTGGTGTCTCCTTTGTGTCCTTTAAATCTTATGGGTAGAGATTTGATGTGCAGACTGAATATAGCTATCACCTCTACTCCTGATGGACTGATAGTTTACACACAGGAGGATTATGACCATGGCTACACTGCAGTACATTGGGCTACAGAAACCCCCCTATATGAGTGGAAGCTTCCAGCTGGTCCTGTGCCTCAACATTTTGTCACATTAGCAGTAAATGCTGTGATGTCTGACAGTGACATAATGACTGCAGATGACTTACATTGTACCTCACATGTATCTAACGGACCTGACTTTGACTATGAGGACATTTGGTACAAAATTACAAATGAGAAATTGCAGCTCACTGACATGTACTGGAACGATTATATAGCAGCCTTATCTGTGACTCTGACTTCTGAACAGCTGTGTTTTTTTTTGTTTTTTTTTTCAAGTTTATGGTTCAGTGCCGCATGTATCATTGGCTAAGTCTAAAAATATGGAATGGCAGGATGTAAGGTTGTTTATTAGGCGCTGCCTTCACGTCACAGACTGGAGGGAGACTGATGTCCCATACATGTTTGTGTCTCCTTCTCAAAATATTTTCAAAAGCCATTGTCCCACTATCGTTGCCTGCACTCGTACCGTGCAGTTGATTTCACCCTCAAATTTATTTTCAGCTATGCTGACCTGCTCTTCTGATGATGCAGATCTTGCAAAGCTGCCAGAGTTATTGTGGGCTGCTCACAAATATGATGTTGGTCTCATCACAGATTGTGAGCCAGTTATTACTCCTAAATCAAATTACAGGCCATGTCAGAAACAATACCCAGTTAAACAGGAGATTTTAAAAGGGAATCCGTCCTGTTTTTGACTCCCTCCTCAAAGCTGCAGTAATTGTTCCCTATCCCAATTCACCTGTGAGAACACAATTGTTCCCTGTGAAAAAGATTAAGCCCCCTGGAGTACCTGACGAACGGAGATTCGTCATGGACCTGCAGGCTGTCAACGCACACAGTCAGTTCCAAACCCTTCCACGATTTTGTCACAAATTCCGCCAGAATCCAAATATTTCTCTGTAATAGACCTGGCAAATGCATTTTTCTCTGTTCCTGTCCACAAGGATAGCCAGTATTGGTTTGCTTTTGAGTTTGATGAAAAGCCATATTGTTTTAGCCACCTTTGCCAAGGCTATACCAAAAGTTAGACCATTTATAATACCATGCTGATTTAATCTCTGGCTGATTTAAGTCCTGGAACTGTTCTCGTTCAGTATGTAGATGATTTGCTCCTTTACGCAGAATCAGCGGATCAATGTAGGAAAGACACCTTAAAACTGCTTCAACATCTTTATGACAAAAGTCATAAAATTTCAAAATCTAAAATGCAGTTTGTACAGGAGGAAGTAACATTTTTGGGTCTTGTTCTTTCACATAAGAGCAGAAAACTGTCATCTCAGCGGACTGAAGCGGTTCAGAAAATCCCAAAGCCGATCACAAAAGAAACAAATGATGTCATTTTTGGGTACGACAGGCTACTGTAGAGCTCACATTCTAAATTACTCTGAGCTGGAAGCTCTGTTGGCCCGTTTAATATACGGGCGGGGCTTGGCAGCTGCAGATAAAATTCAATGGACTCCAGAGGCAGAACTGGCTTTCATTGATCTGAAAGCAGCCCTGTCCTCTGGTAAAGCTAACACAGGTGCAAACTCTGAAACCATTTATTCAAATGGTGGATGAAAAATCTGGTTTCATGTCATCTGTGTTGTTGCAATCCCATGGTGACAAATTGCGACTTGTGGCTTACTATTCCAGTAAGCTTGATGCCGTTGCAGCCGGTTTATCTGGTTGTTTATGCGCTATTGCGGCTGCAGAAAAAGCTGTGTTAGCGTCACGTGACATTGTGGGTTATAACTCATTGACAGTTTTTCTTCTGCATTCTGTCACTACCATCCTCTCCTCCTGGAAGAAAAGACTTCTCATTTATCAGCAGCAAGGTGACTCAGGTACTCCTCAATCTTATTGGACATGCCTAACATTACAATTAAACGCTGTACCACTTTTAAATCCAGCCACACTTCTGCCTACAGAAGGATGGTGAAAGTCATGACTGCGTAGCTGTCTTAAATATTGTTTGTACCCCTTGTCCTGACTTACAAGACACCCCTTTGTCTAACGCTGATCTTGTCTTGTATGTTGATGGCTCCTCCTCCCGTTCTGCTGCAGGTTTGAATCATGTAGGGTATGCAGTGTGCTCTGATTCAGGTGTTTTGTGTTCAGGTCCTTTGCCGCCGCACTACTCTGCTCAAACAGCTGAATTAATTGCTCTGACTGAGGTTTGTAAGTTAGCGGAAGGAAAAACTGTGACTATTTACACTGACTCCAGACATGGTTTTGGAGTGGTGCATGACTTTGGAGCACTGTGGAAACATCACTCCTTTTTAAAATCAGATGGAAAACCTATTTTGAATGCTAAACAAGTCTCTGACCTTTTGGATGCTGTATTGCTACCCAAAAACATTGCCGTGGTCAAATGTGTATTGCGCATACAAGACAGCTGGACTCTGTTTCCAGAGGGAATGCGGCTGCGCATTCGGCTGCGAAAGCAGCAGCTCTGAGGCTTCTCCCTTTTTCTGACTGACCCGCATGCTGTTACTGTTCCTGAAATGCAATCCTTTGCTACCCCACAGGAGAAAAACAATTGTAAAAAAGGTGGCTGTATTTTTGACAGTGACTCTGGGTGGCATTTTTCTGATGGCAGACCATGTCTCCCTAAGCATTTCTTTCCCTGGTTTGCCAAATGGATGCACGGATTGGATCATGCATCCAAAGGGGGAATGTTAGACATGGTTAAAATATATTGGTACACAAATGGGTTCTCAGTAGCAGCTGAAAATTATTGAAAAAGATGTTTGATCTGTGTTTCTCATAACCCTTGTAGGGTTCCTGCGCAGCCACAAGCTGCACATCCACCCACACAGTTTCCATTTCAACATCTGATGATGGACTTCATTGAGTTGACACCTGCTGAAGGGAAGAAATATTGTTTAGTGGTTGTGGACATGTTTTGCAAATATGTTGAAGCTTTTCCAACAAAACACGCAGACAGCAGTGCCGTCGCAAAAGCTTTATTGAGGGAGGTCACTCCATGCTGGGGGGTCCCGGAGCTGATTTCCAGTGACAATGGGACGGATTTTGTAAACAAAGCTCTACAGGAAATCAGTAAGCTTCTAGGTTTCCAGCTAAAAACACATTGTGCTTATCATCCACAGTCAGGGGGAGCTGTAGAGCGAGAAAAATGGAATAATAAAGAATAAATTGGCTAAATGATGTGAAGAAACAGGTTTGTCCTGGCCAAAAGCTCTCCCTCTGGTTCTTATGTATATGCAGATGAGAAATAGATCCAGAGTTAATTTGAGTCCTTTTGAAATCCTTTTTGGGAGACCTGCAAACATCGGAGGAAGACCCAGTACTAACTTAACTACATTAACAACTGCTCATTTTGAACACTCTTATGTTGGAATACTGTAAGGTTCTGTCATGTTCTCTTTCTCTCCCATCAGACCGTGAAAGCTGCCCTACCCCAGGTGACTTAACCCTGCACCAGTTCCAGCCAGGACAGTGGGTGCTGATCCGAGATACCAGGAGAAGCCATTGGAGGGACAAACGGTGGAGAGGTCTGTTCCAAATTCAGGTTTCGAGGTAATAGGAATCCAATAAGGGATTCAGACATCTGCATAGCGCAGGAAGAAACCACACCTTATTTTTTGGGAAAGATGGAAGGATGTAAAATTATTATACCTGCTTTATGTGCTCTAATTAATAGAAATCATGCACAATTAGAACTGACCCTTACACCACTCTAGAATCTTTAGGCCAAGCACCTGTACCTCATATTTTAACTCTTAATCTCACAGCCTTACTGGACGGAAGTAAATTGTATGGTTGTACAGGTAACTTAACCGCAGTTCTTGTTGCTTTTCCTAGCAGAGATGGGTATTCGTGTCCTAAGAACATGGTTTGGATGTGTGGAAATAGATTATATTTGTATCTGCCTGCTAATTGGTCTGGAGTGTTGTTTAGCTCATTTACTACCTACAGTCACCACTTATGATTCAAATCACCTCATTATTAGAAAGGAAAACTATGCTTAAACGGCAAAAGAGAGCTAGGATTCCACACTGGCAAGGGATCTTGGTTACACTAATTCCTAGTTATGGTGTTGCTAATGCAGTCCATAGGATTAATGACTTGTTAATTGAATTAGAAAATCTTACTGCCCTAACTGAAAAAAGGTTCTCTTCTCTTACTAAGGAACAGCAAGCTATAAGAACTATGACTCTGCAAAATAGAGTGGCTCTAGATTACCTACTAGCTGAGAGGGGAGGTATTTGTCACATAATTGGGGAACAATGTTGCATTTTTGTTCTGGATGTGTCCAATAACATGACAAATATACATGGTAAGTTACAAGAGTTATTGAAAGCCAACAGGAGGAAAATGAAGGCCCGTCTTGGGATCCTTTGTCCTGGTTTATTTTTGGTGGATAGACTTCCTGGTTAATAAAGATTGGAGTAATTCTTTTGCTATTCTTTTTGATTTTGATGTTTGTATTATGTTGAATTTTTCCAGTGGTTAAAGGAATGGCAATGAAATTAATGATTAATTTACTATATTGAAGGTTAATGTTACTATATTGAAGGTTAATACGGATGCAAACTTAATTTCTGTTTGTGATAACTATTATGTGGACGGCATAATAGACAGACAGCACAGATGAGGATGGGTTCTATATTGCCTAAGGATGCCAAAATGATGGAGTAACTCTAAACCGGTTGGGGAGTTGATACTGATGTTCAGCATTCTAAATTAAGTAATATGTATGCTTTAACATTGTCTATTATCTTTATTATTGTTTCAGCCCTTGTTTTGCTACTAATCTAAGGACACTAGGCGTTGTCATATACTTTTAACATAGTTTTATTCTTTGATGATTATAACCAATCTGAATGTTTTGTGAAATTTTTCTTATATTGTTATGTGATTATCTTGTAATCAGAAGAAAGGAATATAATGGAAAAATTTCTGGTATGCCCATTCTTTGGTCTTAAAGTGCTCTGATCTTTTATTACCCCACTCATTCTGTGACCCCTGTGTTTTAATTATTTAGGGGGAACACATTCCAGTCTTATCACGAGGAGATCTTTGTCACAAATGTCTCTGGGAGTAGTGCTACGTGACCGAAGTGATGTTTCACAGCAGGGGACTCATAAATACATTAGGAGACCTCTCACCCTATTTAGGGTGGAGGGCTTTTCTTCCTTCTCCTTTAAAGATGACGCCCACATACCAGTATAAATATCTGTCTGTGATTATGTTTGATGGCTCTGTTTCTCTGACTTGTTCAGTGACAGAGACTTCAAATGCTGTATGCCTTTGAATAAACTTAAGACAAAGTCCTATAATGCTGCAGCAGAACACATGAGAAAAAACTAACTCCCAGTTTAGATAGACAGCAGTCTTTTGGTAGGTTTGCAGTTGTGCCAACCTACCAATAAGTCTTTCTCTTATTCAATGAGTTGTCTTCTCTCCCTTCTTTAAGTAAGAAAATCCACGACAACGTTACCCGAATATTTTCTGTCTTTGACAGTTTTTTTGTTGTTTTTTTTTAATATGGTGATAGAAAAGTCTGGAGGCCATTTTGAATGACTGCAATTCACACACCTGACCACCTGGTGCAGACATTTTCAACTTTACACACAGAGTACATTGCAGAGGTAACTAAATCAATAAAAAAAAGTAAAAATTCCATCTGAGGATTATCTCTGACAAGGTGATACAAACAGTCTTCCATTGTCCAGATGTATGATCCAGTTTATGCCAACCTCACACTGAATAAAGACAACTTCACATATAAACATTATGTAAAATACAGCAGTAGGCAGAGACTCTCACTCCACCACCACCATGCCTGACAGTTGGCATGAATAGTTTGTGCTATTATGTTTTCTAAATGTGCAAATGTGATTTAAAAAAAAAAAAAAGAAAAGAAAAAAAAACACCACTTAGGTCTCATCTTGTCCAAAATATGGCTTAGTCCCTTTCTTCAAATGTAACTGTCACAAACATCATAAGCGATGCTCCAATATGTTTTACAGAGAAAAGAGGTCATGGTAAATGCTGCAGACAAGATATCCATACTTGTTTTTTTTCCAGTGGCTGAAGGAAACTTGGAAATTATCTTGAAACCATTGATCTTATGAAAAAGGTTTCCCTCTGTAAAGCTGTCCAGGATTTGTAGGAGCAGGCAATATAAACTCATCTTCTTCCTCTTTAAACAGGATTAGGGACATTAGCAGAAGAGGAAGCCATCTTTTCCTACGGTGTTTCACCAAAGAGCCATCATTTCACATTTTGTCACCTTACAACCATGAATGAATTTTAGTGGGATTTTATGTGACAGACCAAGTAACATCATTGTTAAGTGGATGGAAAATAATACAAGGTTTACACATTTACTATGGCACCCCTAAACACAACCCAGTGCAACTATTTAGCAAATAGAGGTCATGTGTGTATAATTTAATGTGTAAAGGCCTCAGAGGCTTGTTAGAGAGAATTGCATCATGACCAAGAAACACAGCTGACTGGTCTGGGAGAAATCTGTGGCGAGGTTTAAAGCAGAACCAGGTTAAAAAAAACAATATCCGGAGCTTTGAAGATCTCACAGAGTTCTGTTCAATCCATCATCTGAAAATCGAAAGTGTATGGCACAACTGCAAATCTACCAAAAGACTGCTGTCCACCTAAACTGGGAATTAGTTTTTTCTCATTTGTTCTGCTGCAGCATTTTAGGCATATCATATGGGGACGCTAGTTGCCTACATGAGCAGATATCCTCCAAAAATATGAATCCTAATTGTCTGATCAACTTTATTATATGAACACTGCATCCGGCATCAAAGCAGAAAGGCCATGTTGATGTAAATGGGAACCTGTGTTTGTATGACCTATGACCATCAACCTCTTTGGATTATTTGTGTATCGGTGAGTGTGTGTGTGTGTGTGTGTGTGTGTGTGTGTGTGTGTGTGTGTGGGTGAATGAGTGTATGTGTAGAAGTAAGCGTGTTTATGTTGAGTGGCTGCATGTGATTGAGTTTGTCACCTGGAGGTGAACAGTTGTTAGAGTGGTGAGAATGGTGTCTGACTGAATCCCACCACTTCGCAACATGGTCCAAGCAATCACAAAAAACCCATTTGGATCATCATTTGTCCAGGGTAGTGCATTCTATGAGGGATTTTGTGTTGTATAAGCTGACAGTTTAGATAGATGACCTAAAGCATAAAGTTAGAATAAAACACATCAAGGTTTGTGGTGGTAACATGTCAAGATGTGAAAAGTTCAAATTGTTCAAATACCTTTGTTGTTTAACTTCTGCCATTGATAGAACATAGCAAAAGACACTCCAATATATTAGTAACAAAGAGATACCAACTGAAACATTAGAAAGGTGTGATTTCAGAGTCTTACCTATGAGGCACAAATGTCTCCAAAGCTGAGTCCATGTCCACTGTGTTACCATAGCGACAGTACTGGGGGTCTTGAATTATCTTCAACCCTTTTTTTCCTTCAGTATTACTGTGATCCGACTTAGTGCCTAAAAATGAACATCGCATAATTACTTACCTGTTAATCGGTCCAAATTAGAATCTTGGATAAATAAATTTAAAAAAAAAGCTTCTATTTATATTTCTTATATATATATATATATATATATATATATATATATATATATATATATATATATATATATATATATATATATGAATGAATAATGAAAGGAACTAATAATGCCTTATAAGTTTATTTTCAAATCTAGACAAGGATTCAACACCTTATTGGTTGTTGGAAATTAATGCAACAGTACAATATCTGGTTCTTTCACAGAAAAAGGCTATTTGCTTGTTGAACAGCAACGTTCAATGATTACACACCATTTTGTAGCAGGATTCTGAACTGCTCCACTGCATTTTCCACTTTGACCTGGTAGAACTCCCACAGTTTGATCTGAGGAAAAATTTCCTCCCAAAACATGCTGCGGAGAGTCTGACAGAGACAGCAAAACACAATCATCTTCATTGTTGTCAGTGAAATGCTACTTAGAAACTGCTACTCATTGTTACTTATTAATCATAAACTTTGTCATAGATCTCAGACAGTGTAATTCAGTTCCAGGTGTAAATGAGCTGAAAACTGTGATGAGGAAGTCTGGACATCAATTTAAAACAAGCCGTGCCGCCAACATCAGATCTAACAGTTCAACATGAGCTTTCTGTCCAGTTATGCATGTGATGTGGTTAAACCTAAAACTTAAGTTCCAGTTGGACCACCATCAGTTCTTCAGATGTTTTTGCTTCTTGAAGGATGCGTTATGGCAGCATAGAAGTAGTTGTAATGCTGGACATCCATCTTTTTCAAAACTAATACCAAGGAGTCCACTACATGGATATAAACACGTGGATGTTGAAAGGCTGTCAACCGATCTTTAAGCAGTGGGATTTGTTTCTAAAGTCAGATATGTGTTTCATATAGAATACTAATAAAAACAGATGATTTTTTTTTTTTAAACTTATGTAGCCAATTATGGCTAGCCTATTTGAAATTTACTTACTGTACGTAAATGTTTTCCAAAAGGATATACAGTCATATTTAACAATATGCATTTCAATGAGGCTCATTTGTCAGATTAAAAGTACCTTTTGAAAATAACCTTTAAGCAGCCATTAAACATACTTTTCATTTGTATGAAATACACATTTCTGTATTAAAATAAATATTTTTTTTATCGGTCTGATGTAATATTCAAAATTTAAATATCTGTTTTCATTCACTGTAAGCAGAAAATCATAGCATGCAATGACAAACTTTGAAATATAATAACTTTGAAGTATAATTTATTGAATGACTGTACTATTTCCCTACAGTATGGTGTATCTGATCCATATATGTTTTCTATACAATGCCAGGTTATTTCAAATTTTACAATTTATTATGTTGTAAACACTATAAGTAGAGCTTATAGTGTTTGACTGACTCAGCTCCCAATCAGTCACAGCAGATGGCCGCTTATCCTGAGCCTGGTTCTGGTGGAAGATTCTTCCTGTCCAAAGGCAGTAATTCCTCTTCACTCCTACCACAAGCTCATGCAGAGATCTGCTGAGCAAATCATCTCGACTGCAACTGAGCTTGGGAATCAATAACAATCTATTGAGGCTGGTTCCTCAATAAATTAGAGTATTGATAATAAGTTAATTTACAAGTTCAGCTAAAAAAAAAAATTCGAACAACCCCTTCACACCAATCCTTGTGAAGGGGCTTTTAAGGGAGAATAACCAGTAGTTCTACAAACTAGGTGATATTCTAGGACTACTTGGGTTTATTTAAAAATCAGGAGTCACTCCTTTTGAACACAGACAAATCTTTCGTTTAAATTGGCTTTTTTTCTCTCCACTGAATAAATTGAGGCAAATTAAAGTTAGATTTTCTTTTAATATTCTATTGTGAAATTATGCTACTTCAATACAAAATCAATTTTATTTAAAGATTTTTTATACAATTTTACCATGGGTTCCAATAAATCTGTCTGTGTCTAAATATCATACAATGTGTTTTTTGCACTCACACTTAGATGGCTCTCGTTGGTAATGTCAGGAGGAAGTCCCTTCTCTTTGTAGCGTCCATCTGCTACTTTAGTGGTTAAATGCCAGATAGCTCTGTCTAAGACCCAGGCAGGACGCAAGTGAGGAGAATTCACCAGGTTGTAGCCACACTCTGGATGCTCCTTTATCCACACACTGTTTGCAGCTAAACACAACACAAACATGCTGCATTACTTACAGCTACTGGTTGATCCTAAAAAATATAGATATTTTACAGATAAATCTGCTATAAACACTGCTTTATAGGTTAATTTCTTGTGCTTGGGGATAGCAATGAATGACAGAATATACAATCATCCAACTAAAATTGCAAAACATTTTTTCAGTAGCAAAAAATAAAATGAATAAGTGTCTCACTGAAATATAATTTTTACAGGCTTTGTACATCCCCAATGGTAGTTTGACAGACAGTAACCTCAACCTCTGTATTTAACCTTTCAGGCTGTCTCATCTTACATGTTGACCTTTTCTTAGAGTAAAGGGAAGAAGAGGTAAGAAGGTTAGAGAGCAACGCACTAAGTACACACTGCTAATCTAGGACAGCATAATCAGTACAAGGATGCAGGGGTCCCTACAAAATTATTGCAGAAACATGCAGGAGCAAAAGAAAACTAAAAACCTAGGGACCTTAGAAAGAACAAGGGAAAATTTAGAAAAACATGGGAAACTACCAATGCTGACTTGATCTGCTTGGTCACTTGCAGTAGACACATTATCAAGAGGAAAATGTTAATCTTTCAAACAGAAATCGTTTACTTCCAGTCAGATTAAGGCGACTTTATTTATACCCTTAGGTAAATCTGTTCTGCAGCACATACTCATACAGTTAAGTATCAAATTATAAGACAACTATAGTGTAAGGAGATGCAAATAAATTGACTTGTGACTGTAATAGTATGGTTTTAAGATCAGTGGCCCCGACTAGTGACTGGCCAGTCAGAAACTCAAACATACAGTGTTTACAGTCGATCACAATAATTTCTTAGAGAGGGTCAAACATGTAAGTATCAAAGGAACAGCACTAGGCTGGTTTAAAGTGTCGACAGATTCCAGTTTGTTCATCTGAATGAATATATATATATATATATATATATATATATATATATATATATATATATATATATATATATATATATATAGCCACTCAAACTGGATGATTTGGAAAGTAATCATGCAGAGCAAGGTACTCATCAAAGATAAAGGTTGAGTCATACTCGCGCTTTTGAAAGTTCGCGTTGAGCACACGCGAGCCGAGCAAGCGCTGTGGCTTTTATACTCGACTCATACATCAGTGCTGTATTCATACTTCAGTGCCACAGCTGCACGCAAAGCCAACACACAGGGGTGCAGACGGTGCAACTGGCCCCGTGCAATGTGTCAACTATAAACCTTGCTGAACAGCCACACTGCTTGACGGCTTGCGCTCTACACCAACCACTAAACGCGCAACTATAACTCAGCCATCCAGCAGACAGGGCACACAAAAAAAACATGTTGCAAAACCTGCAGAGCCGGCTCAGCAATGATATCTGCACTTTATTAAATGCTTCGAATTACATTTTTCAAAATGCTGCAAGCAGCATCAGGAGTAACTCTCTTCCTCCTGGTCCACGATAGGTACATCATCACAATCCAATCATCACCAAATAAAAGGTTTTGACATGGCTTGGTTTTCGGAGGGGAAACTACTCAAGGTACAGTACATGTCTCAATACTGAGGGTACAGCAGCAGAATGAAGCATTTATCACTGGCAAGCAGGGGTGTAATGATACCTAAAGAACACAAGGCAAGACATGACATAGAGTTCAAGAAAACAAGACAGGATGAGATTTTAATATTACTTTCAAGAAAACTTCAAAGATCATATTTATCCAGTAAAAATGCTTTTATTCTGCATTTTATTGATTTTGCTACAAACTGATGTCTTTCTTTTTTGATTTCTTTTCATCCCTTCAGACCTTAGGACAGAACTTCAGCTATGCATGGTCTGCAGTACAACATTTACCAGTTGCTAATGATAGGGTGCGCCATGATTGTGATGCAGTTCGGCGTACCCCTAGACATCCAAACAGTGGTTGTTTATAGCGATGCTTTCTGCCTCCTTCAGCATCTGAACAACTTGTAGTGTTTACATATTGACTGTGTTTTATCTGTCACTCTGTCGCCATGTATCATTCCTACTGGAAACCCAGAATGCTGCTAAACAAATGATTTAGGAGTACTTGGGGTGTCTTCTATTAGAGCCTCATCAGGCGAAGCCATTATGACTGCTACTGACTAGTGCTGGTGAGATAGCAGTCACATAAGTTGTCTTATTAAGAACAATGGAAATTGTTTAATCAGGACAGGTTATTAATTATTTTAGAGCAGGTACCTGCCTGGCTGAGATGTTACCAACAGGACTAAAAACTGTCCAGAACTACAGGATCCACTCACCAGTGTGATTATAGACCACATCAGTGATGGACAGCATATTCCATTCCGTCCTCAGTTTCTCCACCAGTCTTCCCACATCTTCCCAGGTGCAACTCTTGCCATCTGGGCTGAACTCAGGGCTGAAGGTCAGCTGGTCGGCTAAAGAGTAACAGGACCTGGACTCTCCCAAAGTCTGCAGAGGAGTAAAGTGGATCATGCTGTAACCTGAAGGGAAGACAGAAAGTGAGATCTCATGAGGACCATGCAATAGGTGTCCTGGCACAGAGAGTCTGAAACAGTAAACTAAAAAAAAAAAAGAGAAGTTACACCCAGAGTGATGGATTTCAAGTGTTTATTTATCAATGGGGCTAAAAGCTCCCCTGAGAGGGTTGAGAAGAAAAGTCCATCTAAGAGTTGGGGGAGATTCACAAGGTTTGGATTTCAGCTGAAATCTGAGCTTCTAGAGCCACTACTCACAGATTTATCCAGAACACAAGCAACTAGAGTCACATCTTTGAGTTAAAGCCACTCTTGATCCAGAGTTCAGAAGCATCTTTTCTGGGCTAAGAAAAGAAAGAACTGGACTGGTTCTCAGTGGTCTAAAGTTCTCTTTTCAGATGAAAGTTAAGTTTTCATTTCATTTCGAATTCAAGCATCCAGGGTGCGGAGGAAGAGTGGAGAGGCCCAGAATCCATGTTGCTCGAAGTCCAGTGAGAAGTTTCCACAGTCAGTGATGATCTGGGTCACCACGTCATCTGCTGGTTCTGGTCCACTAGGTTTTCTGAGGTCCACAGTCAACGCAGCCATCTACCTGGACATTTTAGAACACCTCATGCTTCCTTCTGCTGCTTTAGAGAGATGCTAATTTTATTTTCCAGCAGGACTTGGTACCAGGCCACACTGCTAACTGTACCAGTACCTGTCTGAGGGACCATGGTGTTACTGTGCTTGACTGGCCTGACCTGAATTTCATAGAGAATCTGTGGACTGCTGAGGAAGACAAGAGATACTAGAGCTGACAATGTAGATGACCTGAAGGCAGCTATCAAAGCAACCTGGGCTTCCATCACAGCTCAGCAGAACCACAGGAAGCGCAACTCCATGCCACATCACAGTGATACTGTAATTCATGTAAAAGGAGCCCCACCAAAGTACTGAGTGCAGATACTATACAGTACATGGACGTTATTTCAGTCAAAGTAAGGTGAAGTACGCTTAGACAAGATTTGTCTTGCAAACAAGAGAGAACAGCATCCATTTAAACATGAAAGTAAAATCAAACACATGCAAAACAAAAAAACAACAAAAAAAAAAAAAAAAAACAAAAAAAAAAACATACAAAAAGGTATTTACATAAAATACTAAAATAACAAACATCAAGGACATGGATCACACAGTCCCATATTTCAACATATACTTAATGCTATGAAATATTGGAATTTTTGGAGAAATTTGATTTTCATATTCTTCAAACTAGAAGAATCAAAAATAGAAATAGACACAAAGTATTTAATGGTGTATGAGCTTCACTTTTTGAACTGAAATGAAAGAACCGCATGTAATTTTAATTCAGATACATTTATATTTACAGTCCAATATGTAATTTATTATCGTTTTGGCTGTAGGGACCGTTGATGATTACTTAAAGAAACATGACTAAACATGGATCATTGCAGCTGTATGTTTAAGACATGTTATCCTTTAGATTTTAAACCTGTCAAGGCAAAATAATGGGCTGCAACCTTTCTGTGGGCTGTGTAAAGGTTTATATTTGGGTCTGAGGACCACACCCACCTGACTCCTTTGCTACTCTCAGCCTGTCTGGCCAGTCATCAAAGTGTCCCAGACATTTGGACAGGTACGTCTGGATGGTGATGCAGTCCAGTGGGAGGACATGGTTGTCTGCTCCAACATGAAGAACAGGATCCACGACAATGTAGCCTCCTCCTAACCTCTCCATGCCTCTGTGAGGACAGCATTACATTCAGCACAAACACCGAAAAATATGCTGCCATTCTAAACTTGTAGCTTCAATGTCTTATTTGAGAGCAAACGTCTCCACAGTCTGTCAGAGAGATGCTGAGACAAGTTCAGAAACAAGAATTCAATCATAGAAAGCGCGTTAAGCCTACAGAACTATGTGCAATCTCCAAAAAGGCTGAAATTAAAAGGTTTAAAAGTAGTTTTTTTGCAGCTGTAAGCAGCAAAAACAGGTTGAGATCAGCTGGACAGTCAGTGGGGGTAGCTGAGGTCATGCTGGGATTTAACCCATCTTTGAATGTTACCCTAAATGTACCAGGAAATCTAACTCTGCACACTTCCTGCCAGGTCTGGCTCATCCTCATTCATCCAGATACTGAAGTTGCACCAGACCAGGTAGATTATACTGTAATAAGAAGACATCATTTCTATTTCTTGACAGTGGTGCATTTGAACTGCAGGATCTTTCATCAGAGAGTGAAATCTGACGGGTTGTTTCCCTGATAAACGCAGGTGATACCAGGACAACTGAAGTACAGCAGACATGTTACACTCTCTAAAACTGCCTGGTCAGGAGAGACCGCTTTCATCAGTACTTCATGTGGACGCCATAAGATGGGAAAGTAAATCAGAAACAGAGACACATGCTTTGATGAAAAAGTGAGAATTATTATCAATTCTTCCATAATCTGCTGGATTATAAACAAAAGATTTGCATGTTTCCTTAACTCTGGAAGGAATTTCTGAAAACTAAATATTGGACAAAAAAAAGAAGCCAGTTAGACCCTGATCAGTACATCATTAAACTTCTATTACTAGTTTCATTCTGTTTGAGATGACATAGCACTTTGATTAAATTAGATTAATATGAGAATATTTGTAGTGTTTCAGTTCTGACCCTTTTAACCGCCATCTCATAATTCCTCGTCCTTCAATCAAATTCCGATACTGATAACAGAAGCAATTTGGCTGGATCTCTGTTGGACCTTCCTGACACAATGCTGCTGCAGTAACTAACTGTGCAGCTTTTTATCTTCCATCACACAGTGTGCTAGGAATTAAGATTGTTTCATACATTGTGCTCATAGAAAGTATTCACCCCTTGGATGTTTACCCATTTTATTACTTTTACAAATCAAACATGATCAACAACATTTGAATTTTTTGGAAGAAAAAAAAAAATTAAAAAACCCTTTAATGTCAAAGTGAAAACTGATTTCTACAAGATGACAATTAAATAAACATATTCAACATAAAAAAGGTGATTCCATTCCCCTTTAAAGTAACTGAGCTAATTCAACAGAGGTCCAGCCAGTTGGTGCTGGTAGTCCTACAATGAGTGGACTGGAGATCAGCAGAGGGGTCTCCAGTGATTGTTGTACAAAGGCAGCTGTGTCTGGAAGGTCCATCAGTATCCCTGGCTGCCATTACAGCACGAAGACTAACGAACACTCCAAGCCAATCAGAGAAAAGGTTACTGAAATGTATAAGTCAATGGATGGAGACAAAGAAAAATCTCCAAGGCCCTGAACATCCCCTGGGAGTTCAGTTCAATCCATCATCAAGAAATGGAAAGAACATGGTCCATGTGTAAATCTGCCTGGATGAGGCCGTCCTCACCGCCTGAGCGATCGTGCAGGAAGGACACTAGTGAGAGGGGGGCACCTGGTTACCATGACTACGCTGAAGGAGTTACAAGCTCCAGCAGCTGAGATGGAGAGACTCTGCAGACAACCATTACCAGGGTTCTTCACCCGTCATAGATTTATGGGAGAGAGGCAATGAGGAAGCTGCTGTTGAAGAAAACTCAGATCAAAGCTGGACCCAAGACTCCATGGTCCAACGGAAGAAAGTTCTTTGGTCTGATGAGACCACAATGGAGCTTTTTGGCTTTTCTGGAACAGTTTAGCAGGAAGAATGGAGGAAAACTGCAGTGTCCAGGTGAGCAGCCTGACTGAGACCTGTCCACACAGACTTCCTGCTGGGATGGCAGCCACAGGTGCACTGAAAACTACTGAAAACTGATGGGAAGGGGGAGAATATTTATGCAGTCACTTATTTTATATGTTACATATTTTTATTTAATCGTGATTATTTTGAAAAAATGAGTTTTCACTTTGACAATTGAGGATTTTCTTGTCAAAAAAAAAAACACATTTTGTTGACCATGATTGATTTATAAAAACAATAAAAGGGTAAAACATCCAAGGGGATGAATACTTTTTATAGACACTGTAGAGCTCAGACAATATAACACATTCAAGTGCCGTGTGACTTTTCAAATAGCGTAGCATGTGCAGGACTTTAGCCATGAAACTGCATGAGACAGACTACCTTCACTGTGGTAAGGTCCTCCAATGGCTAGAGCTCCAAAATTATTTAGAAAATCTTTTTTTTCCAATTTTTCCGAAAGGAAGCCTAGCTATCATACCAGTGGTTATTGTACCACAGACGGATAACCAAGGATTTGAATAATTACTGTAGGAGACAGATTCTTACGCATAACCAAAGTAGTACTGGTAGGATCCAGCGATCTTGAGCTCCAGGGAGCAGTACTTATCAGAATCATCCTCCCTTCCTGTTGGGTAGTTCCAGGCTAAAACACGGAAGTTGTTTCGAATGAACTTCTGTCCATCAAGTGGGTAGTTGGTGTGAACTATGACCCTCCTTCCCTGAAGGCTTGGACCCAGGCGGAACTGGAGCTCAAAACCTGAGGATACACAACAGCTTTCCATTTACCATGCAGTATTGTAGGAAACCAAAACTAATAAAGAACCAGGATGAGAGACTTTTCATAGGTCTTGTTGTTGTTGTTTTTTTTTTTTTTTTTTTTACAATGGCATGCAGTTTGGACAAAGAGTATCATCATTTAAACCTGTGAGAAAAATTCCACTTTGTTTTGATCCAGAGCTGAAATCACACTTAGATTATGTCATTTAGAACATCTATAACTTTTTCTGACAAATTTCTTCTAACATCCTGCAGCAGAAAACCTCTGCATCCCTTCCCTAAAACAAAAGCCTGTGTAATGTCACTCCTGGTATGAAGAGATGCAGGATAATCCCACATACCTCTGAAACAAGCACACACTGAACGTTAGCAGCCATTTTGGCCCTTCACAGTTTGGACTATATATAGTTGAGTTCTACAGCCAGCTCACAAATGCCTTTCAGGTTCAGAGAGTTGTAAATGTCAAGTGGCACACTTTTCTGCTAGTCAACTCCAGCATGCAGCACATGTGCTCCTTCATGCAGCTATATATTCTATAGATTGAGACTCCAGATTTAGAGCAGGTTGCATTTCTAGAATAAAGCATGTTGCCTTATGACAGTTTCCTTTTCAGCTGTACAAAGATGGAATGAAAGCTATTTCAGGTAGTTGGGATGTTTTGAAAGCATAAAATATTTTATAAACACCACCTTTATGCTTGCATTCTAATGGTAAAATTTTAAAGGAATTAGTAAAGGCATAAGTATTTGCACCCGCAGCCTCTGCTCCATCAGAACTAGGAAAAATAGATGCTCATTTTTTTAACAAACTCTAAAATAGATAATAGTCCTGAATTATAAAGCTGCTGTCATTAACTCTCATCTAAATGAACAGCTTTCAAAGATGATTACATATGAAATAAATTGGCAAAATAGTTGAGTAAAAACTATTTCTCACTACATTTTAATAAAATAAGAAGGATTTTTAAGTTTGATAACTGCTTATAGCATTTTCTGAAACCACATAGAATAACTTGAAAGTTAAAAAATTTGATCTATTTCTATCTGGGGGCTCAAACTAAGGACGGCTTTAGATAAACCCTCTCCATAAAAAAATGACATCAGGTTTAAGGATAATATGAAGCAAGAAAATAATTACCTTGTTCAAGTCTGAACAAAGCTCTCTCTAAATTTTCTTTTTCGTTAAGCATGAGGACTCTGATTTGCTTCAGGTGCTGAGGCAGCATCATGGGAGCTCTCCTAAACTTGGAGCGAACCCTGGTCTCCTGTCAGGGAACAGAAAGATACATTACAACATTAATGCACTCACTGGGCTCCAACAAAGCACATGTCTGAATAAACCATACAGTGATGCTTCCTGTGCTCTCAGTGATTTTCCACTGAAGTGGAGAAATTTATTGCCACTGGATTTGGACCATGTTAAGTGTTTATGCCACACAAGCTCCACCTTCCAGTTCCCCTTAGGCTGCACTGGTTCAAATGGAAAAATGTGAAGATAATAAGTTGATGAAACTAGTGAACATGGCAAAAGGAACTGAAGGATCTTTGGTTAATTTCATTAGCAAGTAAAATAACTCATCTCACTAAGTTAGTATAGCAATGAAAAGTTCATGTATTTCAGTAATTCAGTAAGTCAAGCTCATACTGTCTATGTTCAGCAGTCACTACATGAGAGACGGGGACACCCTGGACAGGTCACCAGTGCATCACAGGACAAAGAATCATGCACACACACACACACACACACACACACACACACACACACACACACACACACACACACACACACACACACACACACCTGAGGCCAATTTACAGTCGGGCTGAAACAATTTATCGGATTAATCCATTACGGAAATAATTGTCAACTAATTTAGTAATCGATTAATTAGCTAGAGTATACAGACTCAAAAAATGCATTTTACTTTTAAGATTAAGAAAAAAAACGTTGTAAATATTTTCTACCCAGAACTACTCGTGGCGATTTTATCTTCATCTGGTTCAGATTCTGTAAAAAAATAAAATAAAATAAATAAATAAAATTCTCCTATTAAGCACCTCTTTTTATCCAATTATTAATTGGATAACCAAAAAACTGCAGCTGAGCCCTCCGCTGTATTGATTTTAAGTTGATCAGAAAGGGCTGATCTTTTCACATGTTGATATTAGAAGCAGTTTTTAGCTGCAGATGCATTCTTTGCAACAGGTGATGAAGTGTTCACTAAAGGGATGTTATTATTGTATTTTAGGTAATAAAATATTTATTTTCTTATTTAAAAAAGGAATTTGCATTCTTTATTTCTAATCTTGTATTAAAAAAAGACAAATGAAAAATCTGCAGAATGTGCCAATTTTTTTTATCTGAATAGTTGTCAGAATAATAGTTAGCATAATTGCTTGCTAAAATAATCGTTAGATGCAGCCATGATTTACAGTGAAACCTGGAGTACCCAGAGAGAACCCGCACATGCACAGGAAGAAAATGCAAACTCCATGCAGAAAGACTGGCATCCGAAACCCAGAAAACAGTTCAGCCAACTGTTCCTGTGTACAGCCAGGAAAACTCAGATATTCATCAAATGAATTAATTTGAGTTTATTCATCAGCTGTAAGCCAGAATTCTTCACATGAACAGAAATAAACACTTGAAATTGATCAATGTACACAATGAACTGAAATGAGTTTCAGTTTAACTGAAATAAATTAACAATATTCTAACTGTACATAAGCATAAAAAGGCCATATGAATACTTTTCAATGTAGCATCACTAAAACTACTTAAAACTAACAGAATACCAGCTGAAGTTATCAACAGGCAACTTACATGTGATATAACTGCTCAGCTGAAACAACAAAGTTATGAATACCAGAGTAGGACAAACAGATCAGCCTATGCATTTCGCACACAGAAGCAACAAGTTACGAAACACTGAGGTGTGACTGAGCAACAGAGCCAACTCTTGAAGAGGGGAAGAATCAGAAAATCAACACAAAACATCCCAGATGCAAAAAGAACTTACCAAAGAGATAGGCATTAGACAGATTACTATGAGGAGTCTCAAACTGAAGAAGAAACCTAAAAGCACATGGTCTATTGGTAAGATATTGGGCCACAACGATTTAGCTACTACGTTCAACCAAGTACCAGACCAGGTCTCGGTACCAGTATGTTTCTAGGTTTAAATGACTTGGACTGATACTGGAAATAAAGATAATTAGTGTAAAAAAAAAAAGCAATGTGCAGGAAACACTTCAGGAAGTCAATGGAACTATTGCTAAGAAATTGTGCACTCCTGAGAGAAAACAGTCAGCGCCATCTCAGAGTGTGTGAATTTGGTTCTGAAAGCAACTCATTAATAGACGCAAAATGTGTTGTTGATAGAGGAGTCCAGGTATTTCACTTTACAGAGATTCAGAGCTGCATGTTCCTAGTTCAGTCCTTTTCCAGGTGAACACCTCGCTGTCTAGACCAACAGTATATGCTATGAGCAATAATCCATAAAAATGTCTAATTTTTCAGTGGTTTTTTTCCCCCCCATCTACATTTGGATCTTATTTTAAAAGAAAGCAGATCTCTAGCTGTGTCTGAGCAACGTCATATTGATCTGCTGTGAGCTGTTCCCCTCAGGGAAGAGGGGGCACATGTCAGCAGAATGCAGCCCTGGGAACCACTGGATCTCCCCAGAGACTAGGTCCAGGGTTCAGTCTTTCTGCTCAACATTACATCCTCATGTGTCTGTCTTTGCTTTTACAGAGACACCATGTAAACAAGCACTGCTGACTGGTATGGAGATAAGAAGAGTTCAGTTAAACAGTGATTGAGACACAGCCTGTGCAAATGTTTCTATGACAGCATGAGGAAGTTGGTCTTACACTTCACGTAATCGCCAAATAACCTGAGAAAAATACAGATTCAGACATAAGGCTTCAAACTGATGACATATTCTAGCCAGAGCAATGCCTCCAATAGCACAGGGTTAAAGGTTCTGCATCTACACCCCATCTGCTGCAGACAGACAACAGAAACTTGACTGCAGCTGATAGTTTAACATGTAGCATGACTTCAGTACACTCTGAGCAATAAAAGAAACATTCAGTTTTACTCACCTCCAACAAAACTACTGCACTGAAACTATTCATGGGCTGGTCAACAAGTTTTCAGCACTTCCCACTTCGTCATTATGCTCCTACAGTTTTTTATAAAGTCCTTTTAATCAGATGACAGATCAACTGCTGGAGTAATGCAGCATTGCCCCTCCTCTACCTGTTTCTGCAACAACCTGGCTGAATTCAATTCAATTGAAAATACTTTATTTATCCCAAATGGAAATTAAATATTAATTTAATGCTACTGCACATTTTATCTCACTTATGATTTTATACTGCTTCCGTGCAAATACAAACACTCATGCTGAGGAACATAAAGGAGCGGCACTCATCACTCTTATTAGGTTAACACTGTTTTAAAGCTACAGTTGGCAAGCTACAAGCAACATGTTTGTTAACCAGCCGACTGCAGATTCTAGCAAATCCAGATATTAAACAGCTAACATCATTTTGTTATACCCCAATAATTACTACGTGAAAAAAAAGGGTGAATTATTTTGCACTTGAAAAGTACAACTAATGTCACTGGGTATTTAACATTGTTGCCTAACTGTGTATAAATAAATGATACACAACAATATTGCAACTGTTAATGTTTTTGTAGAAGTCGTAGCAAGAATTGTTGCTTTTTCTGCAAATTGACAGCGTTTTACATTTTTGGAATTCACACAGTGTAATTGTAATACTACAGTGAAAGATGGGTACTTTTACTCAATGTGATCATAGTGTCAAAGAAACAGCCAACCCTAATCAAACATCATGTTAGAGAACAACTGTCCCCACTGCTGTTTGATGTGCTAGTTTTTACATCAGAACTGCTGGCCTCAGGCCTGAACTCCAGTTCCTGAGAACAGTTGCATCCCTACCCGCATGGTGTTGGAGGTCTTGGTCGAGTCCTACAACAGTCAGAGCAGGTTAACGCACCCTGAGAGTCACTGAACCCAGCCGACCCCCACAAAGTCTGCAGTGATCAGGAGAAGGTCAGGAACTCCGGGCTTATCTATTTATAAAGCTCCCATCACTGTTCAGGTCTTTTAGGACATACCGTTCATGCCGATATAAAGTGACCAGGATACCAGCATCACCATGAATGTTCAGTCATTGAACTGTTACTGTCCTGTTTATGGCTGCACTCCGAACTCCATGTAAATAGAGTAAACCAAGACATTTTAATGTTGCCTGGTTACAAGTAATCTCAAATTCCAACAAAAGCAAACTTTAAAATACTTGATTTCATTTTTTTCCGATTGCTGAATGACTCGAAACAGGTACACTAAAATGCACCTTACTCATTTAAAGCAGTCAGGTCATCGTGAGGTTAGTTTGTTTCCTTTAACACATTAGTCGTGCATCAGCAGCAGTGGGCGGTGTTGTCCGTTTAGACTTTAACTGAAAATTCAGAAAGATGAAGCTCAATTTAAACGGTTCAGGTCTGAATTCTGTGCAGGCATTTAACAGGTAACACCGGGCACTTCCGCAGACTAGCAACGTAACCCTGATTAGCAACATTACAGGGCAAAAATGGTAAAAAGTTCGGATATGCTGAGTGGAAGAGCCAAATTCAACCTGTCTTCCCATATACGGTGTTACGGAGCACAACATGAAAAGAGTCATGTTACAGTCAAGGTTAAGAAGCTCAACCGATGTCCGGTGGCTAATGTAGCTACTGATACCCCTAGTGAGCTAGCAGCAACTAGCATGGGTAACCACTCCTAACAGAGCAGCTGAACGCTGCAACACAGTACAAAGGCACAGTGGAATGTCCGTCTGTGTGTACCTGTCAGTTGTGCCGTTGGTTCGTTACAGCCACGGGAGAACTGTCTGCAGAGTGGCCGTCCCACCTTGGATAAACAGCTGCTGGACAGAAGGGGAGGGACCCCACAATGGTGGGTTGCACCATTACCGTAATACCCTGAGCAACACGCATGACAGCAGACAATTGGTTTGTGTGCGAAAATGTACTTTTCCTACAGGTTGGAACTTCGAAATCCAATAGCCTGTTTCAGCGAAGGAATTATTACCTAAAAGGATAGGGAAGACATGGTTTATTAATATGGAGTAGAAAGAAAAAGATCAGAATCGCTTCTCTGAAAACACAAGTGACCAGATAATCTTACCATGACACATATTACGACATAATGGTAATGATATGGTTTTACTGTTCTAAAATCAGCTGTAGAAAAACAGATCTTACACTCTCATTATTTTTGTAAAATAAAATAAATACATAAATAATAATAAATACATAAAAAACAAACAAACAAACAAACAAACAAAACAGATTTAGTCAAAATTCAAAATATGTGAGAACTAAACACAACCACAAGGAATGGAGCCATCTTTTGCACAAAAATCTATGTGGGTTTAATAGTCTTTCACACAGCTTCTCCATGCTTCCCTTAAGGTCATGCCAAAATAATCAACCTTCCTCCCCCATGTTTGACAGCTGATGTCATGTGTTCTGCTAGGTTATGCTTGGTGCTCTCCAAACATGGCATGGTGCTTTATTCTGTATCTCCTCTTTGATTTCATTCAATTGAATTTTCAATTCAGTTTATTATATAGCGCAAATTCACAACAAATGTCATTCCGAGACACTTCACAAAAAAAAAAAAAAAAAAAAAAAAAAAAAAAAAAAAAAAAAAAAATTCAGTCATACATACATTGCGATTGATCCTAGTTATCAAACAGTACAGTAAGCTCAATTAATTATTCAAAGTAGTTAAAAAAGTTTCTAAGGAAACCCAGCAGATTGCATCAAGTCATTGACTTATAGCATTCACTCCTGGACAATCATGTAGCGACTGCATGGCATTGTGTCGTTGACTTTACAGCAGTCCCTCATACCGAGCATGCATGTAGCGATAGTGGAGAGGAAAAATTCCCCTTTAACAGGAAGAAACCTCCATCAGAACCAGAACCTGGCTCAGTTCAAGCGACCATCGTCCAGGACCAACTGGGGGATCAAGAAGACAGAGCAGAATGCACAAGAAAAACAAACAGATTTCATCTGTCCAAAGGATGCTGAAATTCTCAAGAAGACTTGTGTTTCATTCAGGTGCAACTTAATAAATCTTAGTTGTGCTGGGATATTCTTAAAGAGAAGAGGCTTTCTCTTTTAACCCTCTCAAACAAACCATATTTATTTAGTCATTTTGTCTTGTCATCAAGTTGAACATGCGAGGTGAGATCTGAGGGGAGCTGTGGTTTTCTGACCATTGCACAGTTTGATCTTGGGGTGATTTCACTCTGTCATCAACTCCTGAGAAGATCAGCAGCTGACTTAAAGGTTTTCAACTTGTATTAATCTTTCTCACTGTAGGATGATAGACTTCACATTGTTTGGAAGTGGCATTATAACGATTCATAGGTGAAACGCAAGGCTGTTCATTGAATAAACACAAACCTGGATGCTCCTAACCAGTAATCTACTAAACCTCCTGCTTTTATAAAGGTTGTCACTTTGAGGACAACAAAGTAATGACATGAATTTGATTAGCTGTAGCTTGATTAGATAATCCTGCAGTTTTTTTTTCCATTTTTCCATAATTTTTGCATAGTAAATAATGAGAGACTGGGATCTGTTGTGTACAATTAGAGTTAGATTAAAATAATTTGGTAATTTTTTCCTGAAATGTCAGTACTTAGAATTAAAAGATAGTGCACTTTATCCCATCATTGTAATGAAGCCAGTCATACTTTGCATTTTGAACTTCTAAATGTTAAAGTTATTTTAAGATAAATTTGGAGTTCTTGTAGTAGAGTGTTTTACAACAATCACAGATGATCAAATATGGCTATAGATTACCATAAAACCCCAACAAACCTGTTTTCAAAGTTGTTCTCTTCAGCTTTTCCACACATAGACAAATGAAACATTCTCCTAAAAAGACAAGAGATTTGTATAACCTAATTCTGCAGTTCAGCTCTTGGGCAGACAAGAGTGCAAAATGCCAATCCTGTGATACACGGACACTGGCAAACAAAAAGTCAGGATTAGGTCATCTGTTCTGTAGACAAGGTAAATAAGGAATCAAGAATTAATTTCAGTATAATCTTGTCAAGTTCAGTTTATGCAGGTAATAAGTTCATCCCAAGTCATTCAGATGCAAAGCAGATATAGTAAAAATGTTATCAGGGTACAGAAGTTTACGGTATATCAGATTTCTTCAGGTGAGTTTACAGTGCTTGTAAAAAAAATATAAATACTTGTTAAACTTTAATGATCCCAGAAGGGAATTATTTTTGTTACACATGTTCATATATTAGTTCAAAAAGTATCCAACAGTATCTAGATTAGATAAAATATAACAATGATGATGTATAATGATGTGTTTCTCATTCACCCATTTTCAGAAGCACTTATAAAACATTTACCAAGCACTCTGTGCATGCAATCCATTATGCTGTCTTTACATTCCACTTGCAGTGGCTCAGTGGTAGGGATGGGATGGACATGAAACTAACAAATAACTCCTCTTCCAGCTGAGCCATGGCTGTTCCACCTATATGGAAGAAACAGAATGTTTTTACCCTGTTATAGGTGACTTAGTATTTTTAATATGAATTTTAATGTGACTAGTTAACGTACAAAATGTTTTTTTTTATTTGTATGTATTGAAAAGTAATAAATCAAATTGTGTGGTGGCATGTAGAAATAGAGAAACCATAAAATATGTAACCTAGCTACCAGTATTATTTCAGACAAGTTATAACCTTGATAAGGAATGTAAGTACTGTATATATGAAGGAGTACACAGTGGATCTGGTGGTAAGCCTTACAACCAGAAGGTTGCTGGTTCAAAGCTCTGCTTATACTATTCTGTGTCGAGTTTCTTAGTTTTCTTCATATCCTCTAGCTTCCTCCCACAGTCCTGAAACCCATATTCAAATACACTTTTTTTTTTTTTTTTTTTGTTTTTTTTTTTTTTTTTTTTTTTTGTTTTGTTTTTTTACGATTTCCTATGCCAGGAAGGGCAGAGAGAGAAGGTGAAGACATGCAGCAAATGGCCCCTGGGCTGGCAATCAAACCAGTGACGACTGCGTTGAGGACTTTTTGTAGCCTCTGTATATGGTGCACCTTCTCTACCACTGAGCCATGTGGTACCCTGGACATAGCTTCTTAACCAAGCCTGGCCATCATCAGTCCCTTCTTTGTGAGTCTCTCTCTTTTTTTTTTTTTTTTTTTTTTTTTTTTTTTTTTTTTTTTTTTTTTTATACACATCCTGTCTGGCAGTGTGGCATCCAGAACTGTCGTCTGAATGTCAAGGTAAGGCCCAGCAGATTTGCTTTCACAAGCGCAGCATTACGGCTTTCACCATGATGTTCCCCTTGGTATATATATGAAACTTACTTAAAAATAGCTTTGGGTTTATTTCAAAGGTAATGGACACAAAGATGAAAAAGAAAAAAAAAGGGGGGTGGGGAGAGAAAGATGAAGGAAAGGTTTAAAGAGAGAAAAGGAGATAGAAGTAGAGGAGAGGAAAACAGCACAGCGATAAAACAAGTGAACACCCTTGAATCTGCCTCAAGACCTGCAGAAAGAGAAAACAAAACAAAACAGAGAATCCACAACAACAAACAGCATATGCATATATAATAACACTTATAACTTCGATGGAAAGTACAGATTACAAGGTAATACAAGAGGGCATTTAGTGACAACTGCAGCCCGACTGAAAGTGTATATGACAAACACCTGAATCCAGGCGCCTGTGTGTGTGTGTCTACAAGGTTTCTCCCTAAGAATATTTGATAGTAATTGTGGGGGCCCACAAATCCCACAGGTCAAAAGGGCAGCAGAGGCAAGCCCCGGTCAACCCCCTCGGCAGCCACGATGTAGAAGCTGCAGGGGGCCACAGTGATGAACCCACAGGCCCTGCTGGCAACCCACTACAAGGGAGCAGATCCAGCCACGAACAAAGAGACCCGAGCCCCGAGGGCACACCACCCTCCAGCAGAGGCCTGACCAAACCAAGGGACCAAGGCCCTGGCAAGCAGCCACCAGGGTGAGCTGGCACATACCCCGGCACCCAGCCCCAGGCACCAAGAGCCACCAACACACCAGCGGGCAGCGGCACCAACCACCGGAGGGGAGTGTGACAGAGGGAAATAGGCCCCGCATTTTTAATAGGAGGCCCAAGATGATACAGGAGAGGGGGCAGCCCAGAACCCAGCCTGACAGATAAACAGTCATACACAAAGACAATCACGCATTCCCAACCATATGCTCACATCAACTCACCCAACATAAATAAAAAAAAAAAGACATTATACACTCACTTTCACTCCCCATACACACTCACACTTGGGGGGATGTTACCTGGACATGGGAGTGTATCCCATGTCCAGGTAACATCCCCCCAAGTGGGCAACCTGTCTCTGGACCCAGGATATGGTCCCCTTTTCTCTGGGATGGAGAAGAACAAACAGCCCAACCCTCTGCAGCAGCACTAGAGCAGGCCATCAGCCAGGATGAGAGCCGGGTGCCACCCGCACAACCTAGGCCCAGATCCTGGCCCCAACCCCATCCAGAGACTGGCTCTAAAGACTCCACATAGTCCCAGTGAGCCAGCCGACCAGAGCAGTTCCAGGGCGAAACACCCCACGCTCCCAGCGAGCCCCAATCTCAACGCCACAGATCCCCCACCCCCTCACAAGCCCAGAGGGCCACCCCCAACCAGCGCACCAACATCAAACATGTGCCCCCGAACAGACGCCACAAATCTCCCATCTGGCGCGGGGAGGGGGGGAGGCGCTCCTGCAGGAGGGCCCCAGCCTCAAAAAGCCAATCAGAATACATCCCACACAGCGCAAGCTCAGCACACCACCTCCATCTCAGGCGCCCCCGCCGCATCCCGCCCCCCCACCACGCAGCATGCCGCAACAGCAAGGCAACAGCCCTGCATGACACCACCCCAGCCCCGTACACAAATGCAAACAAGCAGACACCACCAAGATACGCAACTACACCAATCCCCCTGTTCCCCCTATATAATGCATTTAAAATGCGGGAGATGGGGGAGATCCCTGCAACATCAGCCCAGGGACAACCATCACGAAGCCCAGCCCCATCGCCGCCACCAAACCAACTAAAACCTCAGCAGCCCCAGACCCAAAAAAGGATGCAACACCTTCACAGCACACTCTACAACCCTCCGCAGCACCCCCAACCAGCAGGGTCAACATCCCCCTGACAAAGCGACGAGCTGAGCAGGAACCCAGGGAGCCCGCCAAGCTGCCTGGTCCACACCAGCAACCCCAGGCTGCCCATGAAATAACACGAGTCCGCACGAGCCTGGAACCCGCATCCGAGCCTACCCGCAGCTCCAGGCCAAGTACAACCCACCAGCCAACCACACACCACCGGTGTCATAAGGTGCACTCCACCCCCACCCGCCTGACAGATACCGCGGGCCGGCCCCAGGCCAGTGGCTAGAGCAGCAGGAAGAAGCAGCAGAGGAAGGCTGGCCAAGCGTACCAAAGACCATGCACCCCACCAATCTCACACCACAGAACTGGAGGCGTCCAAGCATACCAGCCCGCTCCTCCTCCCGGTCACCAACCCCAAATGGTAAACAGACAACACGAGTGTAAAAAGGCCCCAAACCCCGTTCCGCCCACTCAGATATGTTGTTGATGAGTGTTGTTTTATATAGTGCTTTTAAATTGGGGGAGATGGGGCAGTGGCTGACACATACGCCCCCCTTCCCAGAGAGCATGTGGCGCCAATTCACCCCCCCAACCCTTGCCCAGAACCCTAAATATCTGCATTCAACATTTGGGAGTGAGCACAGGCATCGGAGGTGAGACCAATTAAACAGCTCACCCCTTGGATGCTATGGGGTGTACCCACCCCTGGGAGGTCTGATACATCCACCCAAAGGCAGGTGGCAGCATTACTATTGGGGACCAAGGCCATGGATGGGCACAGGGCTCTGAGATCTGGCCGGGACTGGGGACAGTGACCCAACCCCCCTCCCGGGAACCATCCAGACCCCCAAACCCAACCCCCAGTCCAACACCCAATCCTCCAGCCAAAGAAGCCACCAAATCCCAACAACAACAGCCACAGACAGTGCACTGTGATGACCAGGAGTGCGCCGCCACCCCAACAAAAGAACCAACCAGCCCACCCAGCACAACCTTCACCGGGAGAGTACACCATGCAAAGGCAAAGGAGGGTGTATGTCCAACACGCCCAGACAACCCAGGACCAATGGTGCAGAATGACAGCTCCTGATCCGTCATACTATCCTGCCACTGCCCACCCCAAAGCCCTAACCCCCAGCCAAGCACCGGACCGCGGCCACAACCAGGCAAGCAGAGCAATGACATACACCCCATGCCAACACCGAAACAGCCAACAAGTCTCACCAGACCCAGATCTCCAGGTCAACCCAAATGCAGACACCCAGTCAATGCAGGCACACATACCACTCAACAGATAAACAAACTGAGATCACCACATGGCATGTGGCCCCGCAGGCAACCCGATGCACCACCACGCTCATCACACCACCGAGGGAAGGATGCCGATGCAGCAGACCATGGAGCACCATCGACGGCCACAGCCCAGACTGCAAAGGAGTCAACATCAGGATTTTTTATTGTATCAATTGTAAATTAGGGTTTCTAATCATTTTAAAAGTTCTTAAACATATTTAGGACCATAGGTTTTGGTCTATGCTGACTGACAAATCCATCTCCCATTTCACAATGGGAAGGGATATCGGTTCGTCTATGTTTGACAATGTCCTGTAAATTTTTGACAGTAATTTGGGAGGGTTAAGATTAAGGAACTCTAATAACCTTGATGGTGTTTCTAACCTAGTTTTGTTGAGTTTAAATTAATTTTTTTATTACAGATTTAATTTGTTGATATTCCAAAAATTTAGTCTTGTCAATCCCATATTGTATTATTAATCTGTTAAATGGGATAAAGTCTACTACCTCATATATGTGTTCCAGGTATTCGATTCCTTTACACCTCCAACCTGAGAAGTTTATCATTATTTTGTTGTAGGATGTCAGGGTTGTTCCAGATGGGTGTATGTCTGCATGGGATTAGTGTAGACGTTATCGTTCCTCTTTGTGATTCTCTGTATATTTTTAAGAGGTAACAGAGCTGGATTGCAATCAGCCAGTCCAGAACACACGTTCATGTCTACGTATGAAGCCACACGTTAGATTGTAGAACAGAATGATGTCTGTAAAGCAGCATTAACTTGATCTAACAGAATCTATGACTCATTTAATATATCTCCCCAAAATTCAAATTCCAGTGTTTTTGGTTTAATGACACCTTCACACTTATAAAGGTAACCTATGCAATAGACACTGATACAACCCCATACTGTCACAGAAACCACTTTCTAGATCTATCGATGATGATAGGTCCTTTTATCTTTAGCACACAGAAGATGACATCCTATTTTCCCCCAAAGTTTAAAACTGGACTCACCTAACCAGTTGAACTCATGTCTTTCTGTTCTTAGGCCTGCTTGTATCCAGAGAACATGGGGGTATTTCTGTGTAGAGTTGACATATTGCCTTCTCCCTGGTGTGGGGCCGTTTCAGGTTACATTTCTGGATGCGGTGGTGGACTGTGCTGAGTGACTATAATTTTCCAAGACATACCTGAGGACATGTGATGGTGCTGATCATGTAGTGATGACAGTTTTTTTATCCAGTGCTGCCTGAGGACTCTGACAGAGGTTTTGAGCCTTAGTACTGAAGAGTTCTCAACACTTTCCACGTCTTTCACAACTCTAAACAATTTAGGTTCAGAAAGGTGTTGGATATTCTGTATTTCTGTTTAAACTGTCCACTGATTAGATGCCTCAACCAGAAGCAACCATAAACAATGTTTCACCCATACAGACAACCTCAAGTTTTCAGAGAAAATGACACTGAAAGGGGTGCAGGGAGCAGAATATGGCCAGTGACTGATGATGCTAGGGCCAAGGCTTCAAGTGCCAGTCAGATGATTACACATTCATCATGGACTCATCATTTTAGTTATGCATTTGGCCTATTTTTATGGAAGGGAAGGACAATACATCTTTCATCTTTGATAAATAAAAGTATAGTGCAGATTTTTTTCAATGACATGACTGTTGTTGCCATCAAAAAACCTCTGGCATAATTCTAGCTGGATATTGATCTAGTCCAGGGGTGCTCATTACGTCGATCGCGATCTACTGGTCGATCGCGATCTACTGGTCGATCGCGGAGGCAGTACTGGTCGATCGCAGCGTGACGTTAAAAAAAATATTTGTCAGCCTATCAAACATCCTGTTACTTAATTGACATACAGGGCAACCAATCAGATGACAACTGAATTTTGACCTTTAGGTCACCGCTCATGCGTAAACGACGGCGCTAGCGCAGCAAAACTTACAAGCTAGTTAGCGAATTACCTCAGATTTTAAGCCCTTGCTAAAACATATGGTGATCAAAATGAGTGAGAAAGCTGGACCAAGTAAGAAGGCAAAAACATCACTTTCATACGGAATGGGAGGTGGACTTTTTTTTTCACGATGTCATTTTCGAAGTGCGTTTGCCTCATCTGCCAGTCTACCGTCGCAATAACAAAGAAGGGAAATTTTGAGCGTTGAGTGTTGAGAACATTCTCTCACAGGCCACCTCCCAACAAATAATAACCAATTATCCCTGACTGCATTTAAGCTTGTCCAATTAAACTTGGGCCCCTCTCCCAGATTCCACCAAATCTATATTGAAACGCTGCTAGTGGTGGTGATGTTCTTCCTAACAGAAACAGGGGGCTTATAAACTATATTCTGCCTAAGGTCCTATAAAATCTTTCCCCAGTCCTGGTCACATTTAAAAGTAAAATTAAATAAATATGACCTAAAATGAACAATGATAAGTATTTGTGGGCTTAAATAAATATTCTTACAGTACAAAATTCAAGTATTTCTTGTATTTAAGTTTTCTTTGTTTAATAATATTTGCGGCTTGGTGCAATATTTTGATTTGCTAATTGTGACTGGTTTTTATTTATCCAAGGACTTGCAGGGAATATTACTGATCTAGAAAACTGCAATTTACTGGTGTGGTTCATTTACATTATCAAGCAGAAGCAGACCCAGAGCTAAGCGCGTGCCACAACACGCACTGAGCAAGAGTGTGAAAGATGTAAACGCATACGCCACACGTTATACTTTGTTGTCAAAGATATTACATTCACATTTTCACTGTGCGCTCAACCCGAGCCTCTAAAAGCGCAACTATTACATTGTATTTGGGGTTTGCATCAATCTTGCAAATGGAAGCCGAGAGTGGATGTGTTACGCATAAACTTTTTTCTGATGGTTTTCTCGAGATAAGAACTTAATTTAGATAAAACTACGTTTGTTTTCTCAATGGTGTGTGTTAAACCTGATTCCATCATTCAAATGCATGCCACACCAGCGGGAGAGAACTTATAAGTGTAAGTCATGGCATGCATGTGTAATTCTTTGAATAATTATGTGAATAAGTGATAGGTAAACCATAATGACATCATGTCGTAGGTCGTATGATGAAACCATTGGGAAATTAACTCGTTACCTCAAGAAAACGGCCATCGTTATTTCGAGATACCAACATAATTATCTTGTTATCTTGTCATTTTGTGATAATGACATAATTATCTTGTTATCTTGAGAAAACAGTACTCATTATGTTTTTATAATGACATAAATAACTTATCTCGAGTTAACCATCGGGAAAATAAACATGTGAGAACGACTACTCTTAGCTTCTGTACTTGTGCGAGCCAATCAAGTAGTGCGGTTTTTATAATCATTTCCTCTTGAAGCTGAGGGTCTCCTCGTTTCTGCCATCACAGCTCCAGGCAAATCCTAATTGGATTCAAACTAAATTATATCTGCAAGTGTGGAAGTTTAATGGTGAATAACAGCCTAATCATTTGGTTTTACGAGTAAAAAAGTACCCCATAATGTACTTATATCAATTAATAAACACTGAAATATTTAACCACCTAACTAATAAAGGCTATATTTAACTACCTAAATGAATAAAATAAACTTACTGAAGCACTAAGATCACGATCACTTGTATAACATCGTAGAAACTAAATTGTTAAACGGCCTACATGTAACTAATGAGTGTGTTAAGAATTAGCAAGCACAACAAAAATAAACTACACCAAAACTTGAGGTCTCTCCTCCTGCTGCCGCCCTTTCCTCTTACCCACCTACCTGCCACCCCGCCGTCAGCACCTGTAGCTGCTGTTGCTGAAGTGAACGCTCCACCAACAAACATCTGTGTTATTTTAACACATTTGGCAGCATCTGTCAGAAGGGCTTGCTTCTTTTTAGCTCTATTTCTTTCCATTTTTTTTTGCCACCCTCCATGTTGTTCTCCTCTTGGGTCACATTGATTGATGTGACCCAAAAGGGAGAGGACATCAACCCTTAGCTGCTGTAATTAGTCCAGCCCAGAGTCAATCATGACTAATGGGCCATCTACCAGTTTTCTGTACCAATAAGTATCATAGCTAGAAAAATAATAAAAAAAATTAAAAACTGCCTGGCCCAAAATCCCTACTGGCCAAGTGGGCAAACACCCACTATGCCTGATGGCCAGTCCAGTGGTGGCTTGCTTCCTCTATTTCATTGCTATTTTTGATGCTTGTTTGGGATCATTTTACTGTTGGAACATCAACTATCTAGCTGTTGAAGTATGGAGTTCAGAGATTTAGAAGCAGTTCTCCTTGCTTATTATTCCATTCACTTTTTGCATAGCACCAGTACCACAAGCAGCAAATCAGCCATCTAAGCAAGTTCACTCTGAAGAGCACAAAACGGTAAAAGAAGTCTCTAAAAACCGTATGGCAGGGTCATGTTCCTGTTAATATGAATCTGCATGCATGTATAATCAGATAGAGACTGCAAAAGTTTAACCTCCATAGGAGGATGGAGGTCTGAGGAAACCTTTGGTCTCTGAAAAAACATGAGGACCATTCTGAACTTTGCCAGAGAGAACATGCTCAAAGACCAGGACATTTAGAATAATGCTACGTAGACAGAAAACTCTAAAATTGAATTATTTGGACAGCAGAATGGAAGACATGCTTGACATTAGCCAAACACAGAATTGGAGTCTCAAAACCTTATACCAACAAAGAAGCGTAGAGCTGGAAGTGGTTTAGTGATGCTTTGCTGCAGCAAGTCCTAGCCAGCTAACCATCATGGAATCCACCATGGATTCTACCATGGGTTAAAGGGTACTGGATGCTGCAACAAAACATACCAGCAGATCCACCAGTGGAACAAGTGGGAGTGGGACAAACCTTTAGACAGATGTCAATGACTGGTGAATGACTTCAAGAATTGTGTCTCTGAGGTTACCTTAGCTATATGGGTTGCCAATAACAGGGGGTGCTAGAATATTCCTCAGCTAGAAAATACATTTTGTTAACCAAAATGAAGTTCATTTGATGTTTAGGTGCAGTTAAATCACTTTCAAGATTGGACAATAAATGTCTTCACAAAGAACTGAATATTTAAAAAGGCTGTCCTAATTTTTGACATGACTCTATTAACAATTCTAATTATCTAAAGGGTTTTAAATAATGTGCACTTCTCTGTTTGTGTTATACTATATAAATCATTCCAGTGTTAAAAAATTGAGAGGATTTTGAGGCACTCAGGTCTTCCGCTTCCTTCGTTTATTTATGAGAAATGAATTTCTAGCTACACACTGCACTAAATAGAACTTAGAGGATTGTTTAAGGGTAGTAAGGACTCTAAACTTTAGAAAAAGTAAATTCATACTACAGGGTCAGATAAACCCCTGGAGTCAGAATTCATTATTATATAAAAAATACTGAACTCTGTTCAGCTGCAAGAGCAGCTAAGTGTTCCTAAACACATAGCTTATGCGTGGTTGGAATAAAACTCACAAGACACAGATAATCCTAAAACCATAAAAAAAAAAAAAAAAAAAAAAAAAAAAAAAAATCTTAGCTATTCCTGGCAATACTGTCCACACCTAAAAAGTTTTTATTTGTATGCAATAACTAAATACATCCAGTGGTTTCAGTTTCTGAAAACCACTGTAAAGATGTGTAGCTTTCTAGTCTTAATCAGATAATGACCCACCCTGAACTGAAGAGTCATATCTGCAAGTTCCAAGAGTCCATCCATCCTGTTGTAAAACTGCTACATGCTTGTAAAACTAGAAGAACACCACTGCATTCATGCTTACAGTCAAACTTTTAAACTATCCAACACAGTTCCAGCTGTTCCTCCATGTACTGAGAGGTGAGTACAACCAGCACACAAACTCAGCTGATGTTTAGCTTTAAGTTATTTCAATAGATGTCATTATGTTTTAAAGAAGCTTGTCAGAGAAGTTTTAATGTATTGAAGTTGAACCAGCTCATAATGGATCTATTGTAATGCCAGGAATAGAAAAAAATCAGGCTTTGTCAGTAATGTGTGTTTTAGTGATTTTTTTTTTTTTTTTTCTACTTTAGGATTAGTAACGTGACAAACAATGCAAGGCTATATGAGCTGAGATTTTTTATGATTTAATTTAAAGTGACAATGTTGGTGATTAGTTAAAGAAATGAGAAACTTCCAGTCAAAAGATGTCACCTTTTTTTGCTATTCCAAACGTTTTGTACCGAAGGCCAACTTAGCACAAAATGTGACTGATGGGCTATGAGCAGTTTGAAAATGTTGCCTCTCAACTCCAACAGTATTGACAATTTATTATCAATTTAATGCTAAAAAAAAAAAAAAAAAAAAAAAATCAAAGATATAATGAGAATGCAGATTTATAAAATTTCTTTAGTAATGGGGAATTTTTGAGTAAATAATGATATCTCAGGTCATTGTTTTTTTTGTTTAAAATTTAAATGCCTCCTCCAGATAAGTGAGTTAATTAAATGTATACATAACAGATTCCACAGCAGAGTGGCCACCAGGAGGTCAGAGTTTAACCAGTGATCTGCTGGACAATCTGGCTAAATTAACATGAAATTATCAATTATTACCATATTGTTTTCTTCTGGTTCAAAATGGGTTTTACCTCTAACCCTATTCTATCATTGTATTAAGAATCTTATTTGTTTATTTATCTATGTTTTTAGATTAAGATGTCATTATGCTTATCCTAAATTTTATTTTATTGACCATGTAGACTTGACAGTGTAATCCTGATACCAATTACTAATATTGCCTCATAACTCTGTTGTAGCACAAAGAAAATCACATCACCTTCACATGATTATGTTTTGCTTCCTATTCTGTTCTTTGGTTAAAACTGTCCAAAGGACATTCTTTCTAAAGTCCCAAACCATGGCATTTTTAGAGAGGCTTAGCAACCATTCCAAACAAGCAATACAGGTTCAGTCTTGTTACTGCCATGAACTTTAACCATTAACATGTTGGTTGTAGCCTGTAAAGTCTGAGACAGAATTCTTGGGTTATGTTTAACTAGTTTAATTCTGAAAGCACAATTTAATTTAGTTGGGCCTGAGCAGAGAAAAAGCTGTGAAGGCCGATTGTCATTGTAATGTTTCTTACTAGAAAATTTCTGAAGAAATTTAAAAGGGGCCTGCAAAAGTGTGTGTGTCGGTGGGAGCCGAAAGAGGCGTTTCGATGCAAAAGATGATCAACAATGCAAAGGTTATCTACAAGGAAGCTTGTAGGATGGGAATATCACTGACCTGTTGACTAACTGTGACTTAGTCTACTCAGTATGCAAACTGTAGTGTATAAACTGAAATTAGCCAAAAACGCTAATGCTAGCTTAAATGCTATCAGTAGCATGTGGGGTATCACCAGCATATGTTCTTACATTGACTTACTTCATTCAGTATGCCAAACGTGGCTTAAACATCAGTAATGAGCTATGATGCCTATTTTAGCTGTAAGGCTAATGTTAGCATGAAGGCTATCACTAGCATGAAGAGCAACTAGCATCTTGACACTATCATACATTCTTTCACTCGTCCCTGCTTTCACCGTGAACGAGGTGAGTCGCGGGGGTAACGAAAACGAAAGACGGCCCTCGCTCTTGCTTCTAGAATTTTTCTGATACCTCTTACGGTTCCCGAATGGGAAGGAGTTGTTCGGAAAAAGTCTTTTCAGTCAGGCTGCCTGCCTCAGACATCTAGAACTTTCTCTGCACCAAAGTGAGCGTCGCTGACAGTGTCAGTTGGCAGAAGGACATTAATTGCCATAGCAACAAAACACTTAGTGGGGCAGCCACAGCTTTGATCTGAGCAGAAGGTGACAAGAAGCAACATGGCTGCTCTCCTAAGGGACTTGGTTGGCTTGAGTCATGAGACCTGACCAGCTGAAACTGACAACCACAGTGGACTTTCAAAATAGGAGCTCAATGTACCCTACAAAATAAAAGCCTTCATATTTTACACAGCAGGTAACTGCAGCTTTGGGCAAAATATGACAGGTTTGACTCAAACAGTGTTACACATGGGATTGGTCTGGCCTTTTAAAATGACACTCACTGAAAATTTCAAAATAAAACCCTCATAGTCCCTTACCTACACTATGTTTTCAGCTGAGAAAAGAGTATATTGGGATGTTGGATTAGGACGAAGAATCCATGTGCGTAATAGCTCTCATTGTTATGGTAGTGTCAAGATGCTAGTGGAACAACATGTTAGTCATAGCCCACAGACCAATGGTAGCATTTAAGATAATATTAGCATGTTAGCTTAGTTTAATATAAAAGCATGATATTGACTTACAAAATGAAGGTAGTCAATTATTGTCAACATAACTGTGATAACGCACATTCTACTGGTAGTGTCAACATGCTAGCCGCTCTACATGCTAGTGATAGCCGTCATGCTAACGTTAGCCTATATCTAAAATGAGCATTTTAGCCTTATTTTGAGATAATAATTAGTGATAGCATACTAAATGGAGTGAGTCAATGTTAGTCAACAGGATGGTGACACTCCACATGCTCCTGATAGCATTTTAGCTAGCATTAGCCTTTTAGCTAATTTTAGCTTATACACCCATGTTTGTATATTAAATGGAATAAAACCATGTTAATCAGCATTACAGTGATAACCTAGCTCCTACTGGTTGTGTCAACATGCTAGTTGTTCCACATGCTAGTAATAGCCCTCATGCTAACATTAGCCTTACAGCTAAAATAAGCATTGTAGCTCATTACTGATGTATTAGCTACGTTTAGCATACTGAATTAAGTAAACCAATGTAAGTTCACATGCTATTGGTACCCCACATGCTACTGATAGCATTTTAGCTAATTTTAGCTTGTACACCCATATTTACACATTAAATGGAATAAATCCATGTTAGTAAGCATTATAGTGACAATCTACATCTTACTGTTAGAGTCAAGATGCTAGTTTCTCTACATGCTAGTGATAGCCCTCATGCTAACATTAGCCTTACAGCAAAAATAAGCATTGTAGCTCATAACTGATGTATTAGCTTTGTTTAGCATACTGAATGAAGTAAGTCAATGTAAGTCCACATGCTGGTGACACCCCACATGCTTATGATAGCATTTAAGCTAGCATTAGCATTTTAGATAATTTTAGCTTATTAGCTTATTACTACTGTTTGAATACTGAGTAGACTAAGTCACAGTTAATCAACAGGTCAGTCATATTCTCCATCCTACCAACATCAGTGTAGCTAACCTTAGCATTGCTGATCATTTTTAGCATCAAAACACCTGATTGGGGTCCCACCAACACGCACACTGTGGCAGGACCCTTTGAAATTTCTTCAGAAATTTTCTAGCTATTATTATTATTAAGCCTGAGCAGCAAAGTGCTGTGAAAGCCTATTGCAATTGTACTGTTTCTTATTATTAGGCCCAAGCAGCAAAGCGCTGCGAAGGCCTATTGTAAATGGACTGTTTCTTCTTCTTCTTCTTCTTCTTCTACTTCTTCTTTTTCTTATTATTATTAGTATTATTATTATTAGGCCCAAGCAGCAAAGCGCTGCGAGGGCCTATTGTAATTGTAGTGTTTATTATTAATATGAGGCCCAAGCAACAAAGCGCTGCGAAGGCCTATTGTAATTGTGGTGTTTTTTATTATGATGATTATTAGGCCTGAGCAGCAAAGCACTGTGATGGCCTATTGTAGTTTTATTTTTTATTATTATTATAATCATCATTATTAGGTCCGAGCAACAAAGCACTGCAAAGGCCTATTGTAATTGTGGTGTTTATTATTATTATTGTTATTATTATTACGATTATTGACAGACTTCAGGCGCTAATTTGGAGGCTTAAACATATATGAAAACTCAACAACTTCACCCAAAATTGTCCCCCAACTGAAATGTTTGTATTTTAATGGAATCAAAAGTTAAATTACTCTACAATGCCCCCTAACATGAGATAGACCAACTGGTAAATCCAAGAGAGCTTTAACTTTGTACACAAGTAGATCCCCCTAAAACAAGAAAAACAGTTTCTTGGAGATATCCAACAGGAAGTTGGCCATTTTGGGTCAAAAGGTCCATTTTAGCCATTTTTAATTTTCATACATGTTTAACTTTAACAAACTCCTCCTTGGGATTTTGAACTATCAGCTTCAAACTTGGCTACTATACCCTTATGTCACTGGGGAGTAAAAGTTATTAAAATCATGAGTTTTTGAGGGCCAGGCCTCAAAGTTGGCCTCTTCACCATGAATTTCGGACTTCTATAACTTTCACATAAAAAGGTCAATCTGCACCAAACTTGATATGAGTCATCCATGTTGCATGCAGATGATCCTATGTGGTCAAATGCTGATGTCATCTAAGCTACGCCCCTCAGAACAGAAAGTCACTTTTTTTTTACTTGAAAAGCTCCATCTCTGACCCCTTTGATCAAATTAACATGATCCTGTGTCAAAAGACAGATAAAAAGTTGTCCTCACTTGCTTTAAAGGACCAAGAGTTTTCGGTTGAGGGTGTGTCCATGGCGGCCTGGCAAAGACAGACATCACGTCGTTGCAATACGTTTGGCTCTAAATTCCACAAATTCAAACCAAGCTGCATCAAACTCACTAGGATCGATCTTAATCAAACCCCCGACTGGAATCCAGCCCAATATTTGGTGGGCGGGGCCTAATTCCTCTACAGTGCCAAACAGAAATCTTTAAAAAAATCAGCCCCCAGCCATGTTTTGATTGACAATCATGAAACTTGATACACTTGTATCATTTCAGGACCTACAAAAAAGTCTCTTGGAGCCATGGTCCAAACCCACCCAGCAGGAAGTCGGCTATTTGGGATGAAAGTTGTAATTTTGCTCACACCAGTGGACAAGTGTGGTACTGCAGTTTTCCTATTCTTAAAACCAATAAATTGGCTATTTGGAGGACAAGACATATTCAGAAAGTCACCAAACTTCAGCCAAAATATTCCCCAGCGAGAAATTAAACGATTTTAATGGAATTGAAAGTGGGCGGGACCAAACTGCTCTACAGCGCTCCCTAACGTGAGATAGGACACAATGTACATCATAGAGTTGTGAAACTTGGTACGTAGGTAGAACACTCCAAATCAAGAAAAAAAAAGTCCCCTGGTGGTATGTCCTAAAATGTACACGGAGGTGGGCATTTTGGGTCAAAGGGCAAATTTGGATGTTTACATACCTCGAACTTTAACAAACTCTTCCTTGGGATTTTGAGCTATTGGCTTCATATTCGGTCAGTATGCAATAAGGGATAGGGGAGTAAAAGTTATCAAAATCTTAATTTTTTTTTAGCATATTTAAGGGGCATGGCCAAGCGACAAATTTGGAGTACTTGCCAAAGCAAACAAAACACTATAACTTTCACATCCAAAGGCCAAGTTGCACCAAACATGATCTGAGTCATCTCAGGTTGGATGGCCAATGATCTTCTGTGGTCATAGACTGATGTCATCTAAGCCACACTCACTCAAAATAGAAAGTAAGTTTTTTTTTTTACTGCAAAAGCTCCAGCTCTAACCCCCCTTGACCTCATCAAGATGATCTTGCGTCAGAAGACAGATAACAAGTTGGTCTGACTTGCTTTAAAGCAAAAAGAGTTTTTGGTGGAGGGTGTGGCCGTGGTGACGTGGAGAAGTCAGACATCACGCTGTTGCCATACATTTGGCTCTAAATTCCACATATTTCAGCCAATCTGCACCAAACTCACTATGATCAATCCTAATCCACCCAACAGAAATACAATCCAATATTTTCTGGGTGTGCCCTAATACCTCAACAGCGTCCCCTAGAAATCTATAAAGATAAAGCCCCAAGCCATGCTTTGAACGAAAATCATGAAATTCACCACATATGTGTGTCATGTCAGGATGTACGAAAAAGTCTGAGTCCTGGTCCAACTTTCTGGCCCTACAGGAAGTCGGCCAGTTTGGGTCAAAGCCACTATTTTGTTTCTTTTACACATGTTGTATCTGATTGAACTCCTCCTACAGTTTCTAACAAAGAGACTTCACATTCACTCTGCAGAGTCTTGAAGCATTAAAGGGCAAAAGTTATCAAAAACTTTTGCTATATTGCAGCATGTGGGCGTTGTCAAGCCTACATTTTAGTCTAATTTAGCTACTGTAAACTTAGTTGACTAAATTACAAGTCATAGAGGTAGCAATGGTGTATCAGTGCCTCCTACATCTTTAAGGAAATAGTTTCTGTATAACTAATTTAGGGGTGATATTTGTCCATGTATGGCACACAGTTAAAGGTTTGTGCAACACAGGTACATGGATTAACATTTGTTCTCTGAAACAACTTTATTTTAATTTGATTTTTCAATGAAAGATTCAAAAACTTGAAATTCAACAACAGCAACATAGAAATTCTGTCCAAAACACAATCTTTGTTAAATTGTGAAGTGTTGCTCATAGTACATCAAAATGAAACTTCAAGTTAGCATTAACTGTCAGTTCAAAAACTCAAATGACCAGACTTTCCCTCCACAATATAGTGCATATGCTGCGTTCTGCAATGTGAATAAAAGAGATGTGATTGGATCTCCTCCTCTCCAATATTTTCATTGTATTTTTTTCATCTGTTCACAAAATGTCTATCATTTTAGTCATAATAACTAACATCCTAAATGAACTTTCATTGACTATTTGCTTACATTGTGTTGTTGATTTTTCAGTAACAAATAACAAATAACAATAACAGCAAATAACAGGAAGAAACCTCCAACAGAATATGGCTCCTTGTTAACACACGATTCAGAAGACCTAACTACCAAAACACCTGCTTTTACCCAGGGGCTCACTGTGTTCATGATCATTTAATGAAGTGCTATTATAGCAGCTGCTAATTTTCTTATTACATTCTATGGAAACAGCAAGAGAGTATAGTTCGTTCTCATACAGCTTTTCTATTTTGGCTCTGTGTTAATAACCATTGACAGAGTGGAACTTGTGTGTTTTTACTCTTGAGATTAGACTTAAATTAATTGAATTAACATTTAGTTGAATTTAAATCATTTAGGACCTGTGACAGACCAAGTCATTTTAAGCAGACATGTAATACCCTAAAATTGTGTGGATGCAATTTTGGACTCACTTGCCTCTGTAGGATTGAGCCTGTGAATGAAAAATTTAACTTTTGCTTCTCTGAAAATTTATACATGTTTTATCCCACAGATGGCTCCTGGGAGCTTGAAATGTTTCTTCATTCTTTCTGTTTTGATAAGTTATTGGGTGCCAGCAGGTAGCTATCCTAATGGTAAAGTCACTACATCCTGTCATAATATGGAACCTCATCATGGTGTCCCTGCTGAGACCACTCCCAGCCCTTACCAACTAAAAACCAACATCACCAGGTTCAGTCCAGGAGATTGGATCCAGGGTAACTAAACTTATATTGATTATTCAGACCTGTCAGAATGTTTTAAAATGATGATACGTGGTAATTATAGTCCTAATGTGCAGCTCCATACTATATAAAAGGAAGCTAGAATCGCTAATATGGAAACAATGTTTTTTAATGGTAACTCTATATGTTTACAACCAAATAAGAATTTTTCTGGCTCATCATTGATTGCAGTTTTAAAATGTTATAAATATATTCTGATCATTCTTTTTCAGTCACCGTGGATGGATCAACATACTTTAGAGGCTTCCTGCTGCAGGCCAGGGATGCTATCAGTCAGACTTACACAGCAACAATAGGCACCTTCACTTTAACTGATCCAATCAAAACACAGCTACTTACCTGTTTTAAGCACCAGGTGTGAACAAACACAGGCACAAAAAGGCACAAGTACATTAGTTCTAAGATAAAACAGCTGTCATCAAGTTATAACACACACCTTGAACTGTTTACAGGGTTCAGCTGTGAGCCATATGACTGATCACAAACAGACTGAAGTGGTGGTGACCTGGAATGCTCCTGATGATGCTCCACAAGCAGTTCAGTTTTTGTGAGTTTACTGATCTTTCTTTGAGCTTCTTGATAATAAAATGGAATAACTTCTTTGTCATGAAATATTTGAGAGAAAATGATCTAGGCTTGCTAAAAAAAAATAAAATAAAATTTAAAAAAAAACTTCAAAAAGATTCTGAATTCTTGCAAGGAAAAACTCAGAAACCAATGGCTACAAAAGTTCAAGCAGACACATTTAAAAAGTGCATTATAAACAAAATCTGACAGGAGAGCAAAAGAGGAAGAAAAAGGAAATTATTTTTCTGCCACATGCCCAAATTGTTTTTAATTGTCAAGATATGTATTCAGCTCCATTTCAGGCCAACTTCTTAACAGTATCCCCTGGCCTCATAATATCTAATAAAGACAAAATTTGATGTTACATGTACTCCCTCCAAACAGACACTTTCTGCACATTTTTGATTTACAAATGTCATCATTTTCAAGATTCAAATGTTTGGTTTATTTAGATTCCCTTTGAGACATTTTTACTTCTAAGGGTAAACATTTATGATCAGTCTATGTACTGCAACTGTATGTCTTCAGCTACCTTTGTATACCTGCTAGTGTATGTCTTCAGCTACCTTTGTATGCTTAGAACCATGAGGAAACAAAGATAGTATGGAACAGTACAACTAAGAAAAAAGTTAAATAAAAAAAAAAACTGTTTTGTGAATGAATGTAAAATTCCTGCCACAGTGTTTAAGTCGTTCTGAAAACAATCCACTTAATTTTGTACAACAATATTCTCATCTGGGTCTGAGTGAGGCCAGGTGGTATGTCCGTTGTCGTCAGACTAACCTCACTAACCCAAAGTAGTCTGAACAAGCTCTCCATTCAAAGGGTCTGAACTTCCTGCCTTCCCAAGCAGGGCAACAGGAAGTCTGTTTAAGCTGGTTTTCAGGAAGAATTCGTTCAGCCTACTAAGTGCCTCCTTTCTGAATGCCAAAACCTGCTTTACTGGAAAATTCCCCTTTCCACTCTCTCACAGTCAACTTCCCCTTTTCATTCATGCAACAGAGTCATCTTCTGTCCGTCATAACTGATTAATATATTTTATACATTTTCAATCAAAACAACATTTAAATCACAAAGACTAATTTTGTACATCACATCACTTCCCAGTGATTGACATCATTTGTTCAACATCATTCATTATTGAGATTTGTAACATTCACTTTCCCACAGTTATCAAAAATCATATTTCTATTGACTTGCTTACAATTTTAACTGGTCAATTATATAGTACTTACAGCTTTGGATCAACTTTCTATTTTTAAAGGTTTTCCGTGATTATTACCTATTTCTTAGATACAGAAACAAAAAGATTAAAGCAAAGTTCATAAGACCCATAATCTGTGTACATTCCTTGCTTGTACTAAAGTCTAATCCTATTAGTTCCAGATATTTCTTTGTATTACTAATGTTATAGTTCGACTTCTAAAAGCCTAATCATGGACTGGTTCTGCAAACTAGTCCCTACCTAAAAGGGCCGAGAAGCAAGAAAACTATTCCCTTTAATTATCATAGTCTTATGTCACATCTTGGCAAATCAGTTTAGATGATTAACTTTACTCTTCCCTTGTTAACCTTGAATCTCCAGAATAGAATAAATGAAAAGTGCATTTATTTAATACCAACAAATATCATAAAACCCAAAAGTTATATTAAAACTATCTAATTATCAAATCTGTCCTTATTTCTTACACTTGTCCCCACCCTAGAGTTGCAGAATCTCATTTCCCTTTAAGGGTGCAATAGAAAATCACAGTTCTTCTGTATCCTCATAATACACTAACCAAACTTAAGAAAAAAAGATTTTCAATGACTGTTTAAAAGATTATATTCTACATTAATCTGGAAAGAATACAACTTTCGAAGCATTCATTATCAAGGATAAGTAAAACAGTATTTAATTCTAAAACGTGATGAGAATGTTTTATCTTAGAGAAGACACACCCACACATACTTCCCCAAATACTCTGCCCTCAGGAAGCTCCAACCTTCTCAATGCCCCGTCGCCATGGAGACTCACTGGTCTGAAAGCACCTGAAGTTCCCCTTTTTGTGATTTTACAATCTCCTGTTCATTTTCATTCAAGATTAACACACCACAAAGCAGCTGAATACCTACTCATTAACTGCATTGGAATATTATCTTACTGTTAGTTCTTTTAATTCGGAGGGGGTGGGTGCGTATGTTGAATCTCAGGTATTTCAACAGGTAGTACCGTGCAAAAACCACCCAGCATCAAATCAACACTGAAAGCTCTCAGGTCCTTCTTGTTTTGAATGCAACTTAATCAAAGCTGTTCTACATCCCAAACTATGTCCATACCAGAACATTCCTTTTAAGCGTTGACTCAGATGGTGTTGTTGGTGTTGCCAACTGTTACCAGTATGAGTAATTGTCTAATCTACAGTAGGTCAAAGTGTGAGGTACTCTACAGTTCTCAACTTGTACTCATCTTTCATCCATATCCATAGTAATCCTCTTAAACTTTTATCTGAATACAACACAAAACATAATTTTGCCTTCCATTTCAAACACTTGAAACTGAGGTTGAAGAGTTAAAAATACAAAGACTTCCTCTTTAAGCCATCTGTTTATGTCTAACTGAAGTTAACATGTGGCTAAAAAAAACAAAAAAACAACATATTTTCAATATATTTTCCTGAGCATACATGGTTGTTAGCCATGTGTGTTTCTGTGCTGCCCTGTGATGGACTGGTGACCTGTCCAGGGTGTAGCCCTCTTCTTATCCAATGACTGCTGAAAATAGACAGCAGCCCAACCCCACGGCCCTGCAAGGATAAGTGGGTATAGACAATGGATGGATGGATGGATTTTCCTGGACTAGTTAAAGCCATAAAATAGCCTTTCAAAATGTCTCCATGGATGTCCATTGTTTGGACAGCAACACTGACCTTTTTTCCTAATTACATGTGTGATGTGAATGGATGCCAGTGACAGAAAGATGTTTTCTGTTCTCTGCAAGAACAGAAAAAAATGTTCACAAGAAGAACAAAGTTCTTTCATACTCCACAATAACTCAAGTACTGTAGTCCTGGGAAGTATCCATAAGTCCCTTCAATACACAATGTTTAACTAACAGATGCTGTTTTAGGTAGCAGATGCACTCTGTATCTCTCTCTATATTATAAACACTCATCATTTAGTGATAACATGATAAAATGTTTTCTTTTTTGTTTGTTTTAAAGTAAAAACATTCTGTACATTTCAATAACATATTTCAGAACATTTTTGATTATATTTGATATGCAAGTCAGTGAGCATTGTGATTTGTTTATTGATACACTGTGATATACTTTCAGTGTGACTGTGGTTGCACACTATAAGAAGTTTTGGGTGAAGATACCTGGACCTATCATCTATCAGCATGACCTCACTCCCCTCCCTCCGCATTTCAGCACAACCCCTTCTCTTATGCCATCAAGCACACCTTCTATCCTCCCTGGGCCTGTGAGTGACACAAAATAAACCAGCTGGTTGTGACAGTGATGCTAAATAAGAGCAGAATAACAACTCTAATGGTTATCATCTCCCACCTTTAGTTCACCTCTGAGGGCTGCGGCATTTTCAAATCTTGCCTTGCAGACCCTCCAGGATGTGATCCAGGAGGAGATCTTAACTGCTTTTTCTTGTCCATGTATGAAGAAGACTCTCAGGAAAAGGTTTGACATTCATATTAAAGGAATTCAAGCTTGACCATTCTGATCATCAGTGCTGTTCACCAGGAAAGTTTGGGTACTTTTGTATAACTCCTGAGTGAAATCACACACATTTACATGGCTTTACATTTAAAAATATGATTATGGTTATTCTTTTGTCACATCAATAAGCACATCTACAGCTGTTCTATTTTTACAAGCTTACATTGTCTTTCAGTGATTCTTTCTGCTGAAATTCATGCAAATTGTTAAAAGGAGTCATTTCTAGGTAAGCATCATGAACGCAATGTTTAAAAGAAATCACATCTATCCAAACTATTGTGGTTACATTCAGCTATGGAGACCACCATCTAAATTTGGAACATACCTTTAAGATGTTTATTTATTCATTTGTTATAATAGAACAATTCATTAAGAGCTCTTGATTGATATTTAAACTGCCAACAATATACAACATCAACATTCATATTTCATTCCAAAGGCTCCATCTGCCTATCATGGGTATGAATATCATATTTATTTGGGGCTTTTAACAATTTATTTGAACGTTTCTTCTTTTATGGTGAAATGGTGATACAACAAACATTTTAAATACATTTTAAAGGCAAGGGTTGGGTGCAGATACTGGAATTCATGACCAAAAGATCAAACATGGGATGTACGATATGTGTTTAAAAGTTTAAACACAATATTTTGTGAACTTTATTGCAATACTGAGGTTAAAACCCTTTTAAAAATGTATTGTCTCTTTTGAGAAAAGATTGTATAACTATGGCTGTATATCACTGCATATAGTAATATCCCCACAAACACAAATGGTACTCTTAAAAGTAAAATGTACCAATTATCAAATGGTAAATGACTTGTACTTATATAGAGCTTTTTCTACTCCAGAGGACCCTAAAGCACTTCACATCACATTCAGTCATACACCCATGCATTCACATGCTAATATTGGTGAGCTACATTATAGACATTCAGTCAGTGCCACTGGGTAAAGTGTCTTCCCCAAGGACACAACAACTGAGATAGACAGACCAAGGATTTGAACTCACTGAACTCCTACTTCCCGAGCCTCAATTTGAATTGACAGTGTACTCAGGTGTGCTGTCAAATAGGAAATCACAATTCACCAATACATAAAGTACTACAATTGTACCACTGAGTAACACAAATTATTACATCCAATCATATTTTCAGATCAACTGATATTTACTGATGCTCTCATGGAACCATGGTGGAGAAAATGCCAATACCAACAATTCAAACCATTCTTTTAGTTTTTGGGGTTGCGACCTTAATAACTAGAGTTCATTGTTATCACAATAAAATCTATTCCCAATAATGATAAACAGTGACATAATTGGATAGACCTGAGTCAAAATTTTGCATACAGGCTCAAATATACATTATACACACGATATTTGACTGGAAGTCATTGTAGCAAGCTCCAAATCAACCATTTGCTTTTAGTAGTAGGAACTACCATTCTTCTAGCATAATTCTGGCAGGATAGTCATCAGAATTGGTAGTTTATTTAAATTGGCTGGTTGCCTGACAAAGATTCAGTTTTAGAAAAAAGGGCTGGTCTAAGACCAGGTAATTTCAGCCGCAAGTCGATTGCTTGATTTATAACTCTGGTCCCAATACCAGACTGCTAATACCAAATTAGCTGCCTTACAGTCCTTGACTGTTTTATGAAAGATCTCTGCGGAGGGAGAAATCACACACTCAACAGTGCCTGCAAAATGTAAAATATCTTGTTAATTCAAAGGACTTACAACACATATATAGTGGTACAAAGATTTTTCCCTACCTTTTCCAAATGGGGGATTGGTTTACTATCTAATGGCCAGTCACAAACAGTTTAGTCTTGGGAAATTCCACACAGTATCACATGGTAAAGTTATATTTTACTGACTATCTAAGGCTGACCACCCGTGGAATTGAAGACAATGAGCATCTGCTGCATTACCATTTGACTGTGGGGTTTGAAAGGAGGATGACTTGTGTGAATACCAGAAAACAACATTCTTTAATACTCCAGTCTACACATTTTCAGTAGAGTTGAGGCATTTTAGAAGCTTAACATCAGCCTGCTCTATCAATTCTAATATCAACTCTGATGGGTGTTTGGGATCAGCTGGAACACCCAACTGTTTCTGTTTCAACTACATGACCATACGTGTTACCCTGAGAGGAAAGAAAATTGGTCTAAGACACAAACTAGGACCCACCATGTAACAAGCCTGTTATATACTGGAAGCTGTTTCAGTAAAATGTACTGATGTACATTTTATTGAAATGTACATCAGTCCCATTGTTCTCAGTAGATCAAGTTGAACAACAACATAGACTGAGGGGGTACCAGCCAAGAAAGAAGCTCCTGCTTCAAAACTAACTTCTTTAAGCACAACTAAAATATTGATCCTGAAGCCACCAAAACAGATCCCCTTAACACATTGGCTATGGCCTAAAAATCATATGGTTTTTGTTGATAATTTGGTTCTGTTGGCTTCATCAGGCCACAATCTCCAACTTTCACTAAAGCAGTTCACAGCCAAGTGTGAAGCGGTTGGGATGAAAATCAGCACCTCCAAATTTAAGCCCATGATCTAGAGTCAGAAAACGGTAGAGTGTTGAGCTGAAAGGTGAAGTTCTTGATTTACCAGTCGACCTATGTTCCTACCCTCATCTGTGGTCACGAGCTGTGGGTAGACACTGAAAGAATTTGATTGTGGATACCACAATAAGTTTCCTCTGTAGGCTGTCTCGGCTTTCCATTTAGAGATGGTATGAAAAGCTTGATCAATTGAGAGGGTCTCAGAAGGGCTCAATGTGGGGAGCTGCTTCTCCACATTGAGAGGAGCCAGTTGAAGTACCTCTAGCATGCCTCCTTGGAGAGGTGTTCTGAGCACATTCCATGTGGAGGAAACCCACTCAGGGTGGCAGCACGTTGGAGTAGCTCTGTAACTTTTGAGATTTTTTTTTTTCTTTCAAAATTTAATTCCTGATTTTCTTGGAAAAAGTTGCTCTTTTGCACAACCTTTCCTTCTTGTCATGGATGCTGTGCAGCTGAATTGATTTTCCCAATGCTTTTTTATATTTTGCTCTTTAGGTATGATGCATAACCATAGCAAGAAGGAGGAAGTTCAGACCATCTCTGCCATTTTTAGTGATATGTCTAACCCACATGCAGAATCACTGTCAGGAGGCAAATAAAAAGTTTTAAAAGATTTATTTACAAGTGAAAAATGGATTATGGCAATAGGAAAATGGTCTGTGATTCGGAGTGGTATGGTTTTCAGGAACCAGGCTGTGGCTGGAGCGCAATGATGACATCTAGTGGATGAATGATGGAACTGCAAAGAAAGAGTGAGCAAAGTTCCAGACCCCAACACATCCATCATAACGGACAACATGAGATCGTTAGCTAATGAGTTGGATGAACTTCAAGCCCTGACAAGGACTCAACAAGAGTATTGGGAATGCAGTATTATGTGTTTAGACATGACTGCAGGATCATATCCCCAACTCCAACGTCTCTCTGCCAGGCTTCCTGACTATACAGGCATACAGAGATTTAAAGAGTAGCAGGAAAAGGAAGGGAGGTGGATTGGCAGTACTTGTCAACAACAGATGGTGTCACCAAAGACATGCTGCTGTGAAATGTCATCTCTGCAGTCCAGACATTGATCTATTGGCAGTAAGTTTTTGTCCATATTATTTGCCAAGAGAGTTCAGCAGTGTCATTTTGGTAGCTGTTTACATTCCACCCTCAGCTGTTGCCGACAATGCATGTGATGTTATCGGTTCCGCTGTTGCCAAGATACAGACACAGCACCCCAATTTTGTGGCAATACCTGATGATTTTAATCACGCCTCACTCTCTGCTACACTGCCAACGTTTCAACAGTTTGTCAATTGCTCTCCCAAATAAAACAAGACTCTGGATTTGTTTTACACAAATGTCAAGGATTCATATATTTCCAAAGCAAGACGTCCTCTGGGTATATCAGATCACAACGTCGTTTTTCTCTGCTCAGAATATAAACCCCTTGTCCAAAGACTACCTGTAACAAAAAGGACTGTGAGAAAATGGAAGCCAAAGAAGCCCTACAGGGTTGTTTTGATGCTCCCGATTGGATTTCTCTTTGCAAGCCACATGGAGTGGATATGAATGCCATGACTGAGTGTGTGACAGACTATGTAAACTTCTGTGTGGACAACACCATCCCCATCAGAACATGAGATGCTTCCCTAATAACAAACCCTGGATCACCAATGAGCTAAAGGAACTGTTAAACAAGAAAAAAGAGCCTTTAGGAAGTGAGACAGAGAGTTATTGAGGAGCATATAAAAGCAGCTTAAAGTCAAGATTAGAGACAGCAAGAAGATGTATAGGAAGAAGCCGGAGAGTAAACTGCAGAGGAACAATATCAGAGATGTGTGGTCAGGGATGAAGAAGATCACACGCTTCAAGCAAAAGGAGGATCAGATCGATGGAAGTCTGGACAGAGCAAATGAGCTGAACACATTCTTCAACAGGTTCAGTTCAGGAACAAACTCACCATCCTCCCCTCCTGCCCCCACCCAAACAGACATTCCACTCTTCTTTGATCCACAGCTTTCCTGTCACACCTCAGATGTTTTATCCTCTACCTCAGTCATGGATTCTTATGCTTCCACTAGTTTGTCTTCAACCAAATCAGGAGATGCTGCTGCTTCCTCTGCCTCTCCCTCCCACTTTTCTGTTTCTAGAAGTCAGGTGAAGAGGCAGCTGGAGAGACTGAACCTGAACAAGGCTGCAGGTCCAGATGGTGTCAGCCCCAGAGTCCTGAAGGCCTGTGCAGAGCAGCTCTGTGGGATTCTGCAACACCTCATTAATCTTAGCCTGACCCAAGAGAAGGTACCACTGTTGTGGAAGACATCCTGTCTGGTTCCGTTACCAAAGAAAACTCACCCATCAGTCAACGACTACAGACCCGTTGCCCTGACATCCCACATCATGAAGGTCTTGTTGGCCCACCTGAGTAAGCAAACCAGCACATGTCAGGACCCCCTGCAGTTTGCTTATCGCCGTGGAGTTGGAGATGAAGATGCCATCATACACCTGCTTCAACAAACCCACTGCCACCTGGAAAAGCAGGCAGTACTGTGAGGATCATTCTGTGAGTTCTTTGACTTCTTAACTGCATTTCAAACAAATCAGCCTGATCTGCTTTGTCTGAAACTCCAGAAAACACAGGCCTCAACAATCACCTGGATCCATGACTACCTGATAAACAGACCACAGTTTGTGAGACTGAAGGACTGTGTGTCTAGCCAGGTGGTCAGCAGCACAGGAGCACCACAGGGGACTGTACTCTCACCTTTCCTTTTCACTCTGTACACTTCAGACTTCCAGCACAAGTCAGACTCCTGTCATCTACAGAAATACTCAGATGACTTTGCAGTGGTTGGGTGTATCAGAGATGGACAAAAAGCTGAGTACAGAGAGATGGTGGACCGCTTTGTGTCATGGTGTGGAAACAATCATCTCATTTTGAAAGTGAACAAAACAAAGGAGATGATTGTAGATTTCAGGAGACACAGAGTTAGATCAAACCCTATTTCCATCATGGGAGAAGAAATGGAGGTGGTTGAGGAATATAAATACCTCGGTGTTCATCGAGACAACAGACTTGACTGGAGACTCAACAGTGAAGCGTCTACAAGAAGGGACAGAGCAGATTGTACCTCGAGGAAGCTAAGATCCTTCAAGCTTTGCAGCAAGATGTTGCAGATCTTCTATAAGTCTGTTGGTGAGAGTTCCATCTCCTCTGCCATCATCTGTTGAAGCAGCAGCATCAGAGCCTGGGACCTAAAAAGGCTCAATAACCTGATAAGGCTGGTTCTGTTCTGGGGACGACTGTAGAACCTCTGGAGATGATTATGCAAAGAAGGATTTTGCATAAAATTAAGAAAATTATGGACAACCCTGACCATCGTCATTGGAAAACATTCTCTTCAGTTAGAGGCTTCTTCAGACTTGTTGGAAAACGGACCGCGACAGGCGATCTTTCCTGCCCACAGCCATCACAATCTATAATAACTCCTTAATTAAATGAGTTACATCAACATTTAATTTCCCTTTGGGATAAATAAAGTGTTTTTGAATTTGAATTGATTTTGAATTTGACATGGTGGTGGAACCATGTTTCTCGACTGGCCTGGGAACGCCTTAGAATTCCTTTGAAAGGGCTGCTGCAAGAAGCTGGGGAGAGAGATGTCTGGGCCTCTCTGAATAGGCTGCTGCCTCCGCAACCCGACCCTGGGTAAGCGAAAGGCAATGAATGAATGGAAGGAATTTGTTTCTGGACATAGCAAAGTATCTTCTGGAGAAACTTTTATGGTTAGATAAGAAAAGATGTACTGGTAGCTCTGACCTTAGATTTATTTAAAAGTAATGAGCTAAACCAGGAATGTGCTAACGAGTCTGGTCAAAACTCTCAGAAATCTTCCCAAAGTTTGTAGATAGCTATAAAACATGTTTTTGCTGCAAGTTGCAAAATACAATCTGAAATCAAAATTCTAGTTTATTCTCATTTTTAGATTTTTAGGATGGACATCATAATTCAGTGGCCATGAGTAGGTTATTTTTTTTCCTCTGTTGCAACCACGAGAGCTCTGAATATTTTTTGTTTGTTTACCCAAGGTCCCAAATATAGTTTCATTATTTTTTTTTGGTCTCATATTTCAAACTGGATATTACATCGTGTGATTCTAATTAAAGTATAACTTGCTCCTTCTCCTTTAATGGATTCTATCAGCAAAAAATCAAGTAACTGAGTAAACACAAGAGCATTGACCAGAGGAGGCTATAAGGTACGCTGGCGCAGGACTAAATTTGGCCAAATTGTGGTGTCCATCAGAGGCACACAGTGATGGAACACACTGCCAGCTTATATCAGGAACTGTGGTTCTTGCTCCAGCTTTAAAATTCTCTGAAACATTGGTTGAAAACTAACCAGAGGTGCACTCATGTAGATTAATTTGTCTATTTTGTAGGGCTTCCCATCTTTATTTTAACTTCATATTGTTTGTGTTGTGTTGTATAGACAATGTTTGTATTATTCTCTGTTCTTTGTTTTATGGTATGCTTCTTGTTCAGATGAAAATTAGCTGCTGTGCTAACTCCAGCATATTTACATTGATGCTTACTCCTGACATGTTGATTAATAGTCATGGTCCTAATTTAAATAAATAAATAAATAAATAAATAAATAAATAAATAAATAAATAAATAAATAAATGACTGAAATGAAATGAAAATATAATCCAGTGAAAAGACACTTATTAAGAATGATTGGAAGGTTTAAAAATGCTTTTCCTCCACAGTTGATGACATTTGAGTTGAGTGGCCCAGCAGAGGGATACCTTGCTTTTGCTCTGTCCATGGATAAATGGATGGTAACCTGTTCTCCACCAAGTTATCAACTGATTAAGACTAATTACTTCAACATTTTGCCAGTCTCTGAATATACACTGTAACTGCAGTATGTATTCAGTCAAGTTTGTGCTTATAGGGCAACGATGATGTGTATATGTGTGTCAATGATGGGGATCGTGTGTCTGTAAGTGCTGCCTTTGTGAGTGGGCGAACTCACCCTGAGGATCAATCACAGGTGAGGAATCAAAATACATTGATTTTCAATACCAGCAGAGTTTGTTTTAATGAAACGGGGTTCCTGTAAGCAGATATCATGTGAGGAGGGTGTAGATTAAACTGAAAAGGAAAGTAGTTGAGGCTAACAAATATAAAGCTAGACATTTTGTGCTGTGTCCCATATACACAGTTATTAAGTTTTATCTTAGCTTTCTTCCCCTTGGTTAAAGAGCACTGAAAAGGTCAGGAAGGAGTTAGGCTTTTTGTCCAACAGTTTACATGAAAATTTCAATGTTTTGAATAGTGTTCATTCATGCAGAGCTAAAAGTTGATAAAGTCAGATCCTTCTTGTTCTGTTGATGTCTGTATCAGGTTTGGTAGTTCTTATGAACACAGTCATCCAAATACGTGTCTGAACCACCATCACACCTAAAACATGACACAAGGCTTCTGATAAACCACCAGTACATGGAACTGACATGGAATGACACAAACAGTAACGAAATATACAGTCTGTGGGTACTGAAGATCCTTTTGTTGAACATGAAGTCTTATTACATTATGAAGTTTTATGTGCATTGTGGTGACCCCCCATTTTGCCTGTTCTATTGCATCAGGGCTATTGATTTTGATATTACGACTTTTGATTATCAGTGCTTAGGTTGTGGAGGAAGCAAGATCCAAAAAGAAAATCCAGACATACAGTACTGACCAATACTGACCAATGTTTTCAGGCAGACCACAGTTCACTTGTTTGGTCCGCAGCAGAATTTGGATAAGTTTTAAGATCTTCTCAAAGTAAGCAGATTATCCAAGAAAAGTTGGAGCAATGCTGGTTAATTTTAAATAAAACATAATATGTTAACTCATGAATCCTCCTACCCTGTTGAAATACAAGGTAGACATGCAGTTGTGTGACAAAGTTTTAAAGGTTAGCAAAATAATAATTACTTTAATGGAAGGCAAAGCAGGTAACATAATGGATGACAAGCAAGGCAAAATCCCTCCTCCCACTTCCTATCAAAACAATTAGAACACCTAAAATATTTGATACAGGATGTTTAATTTCTGTTTCTTTTACCAAATAGGTTTCAGTACACAAAGTTGTTTTGTGTTTTTTGTTCTATTTGAATTGAATGTTGAAAACAAAAAAGGTTTTCAATTTTTAGGCTGAAGAGGGCACATCTCAAATCCAACTTTGTACTTTGAACATGAATTGATTTTGTAATAAAGAAAATGATTCAGCTTTATTGCCTTCCATAACATATGCTTACAGCGTGGACTCTCCTCGGTGTCATGGAGGCTGGCAGATGGACTGATCCAATGCAAGTTCAGTCGACCAGTCAAGTTTAGTCACGAAGAACCAGCCCGCTATGATCTGGAACAGGAATATTTTCTCTTCTTGGCCAATGGACATGGTATGAAAGATAGCATGATAATCTGTCAATGAGGAAACATGGAACTCACAGAAACTGGCAAGAATCTCTCACCCCTCACATGTCAGTTGAAGATCTTGTTTATCTGTCATCCTTAGTGTTATGTCACTGGCATCTAACCTGGGAAGGGAGGGCAAGAGTACAATTATTAGTAATCTTTAGAATACAGTAAACTAATAAACTATCTTCTGTAGTTCTCCCAAATAATGCTGCCTCTCAGTATGGATCAACATGGTTTTTTAAGTAGAACTATAAATTCCCAGTGTCTTCTCTCTTAAAGAAAATTCAACTGTATTTTCACAGACATCAGCCTTTATATGACCTAAAATGGTTGAACAGTTATTAAGTGCTAGAACACAAGGATCATCATTTTGAAAATTCCTAATACAACAGCTTTAAGTTTATTTTGGGGAAATTAACTAGTGTTAGGGCTTCACACTATATTGCAAATACATTGTCTTCCAATTATCAGTTGTGACAGTATCAATATGGCAAGGATCGTTTTGAAATGCAATATTTGATGGTAATATTCCAAGTGTCAGAAATTGACATGTCAGGAGTCTTAGTGCAGCAGATGTTCTATCTGACATAAATGATAGTACCAAGGGTACTAAAAGTTTGTAGAAGGTTTGAGAAAAAAATTAGGGAGGAAAATGTGGATTTATCATAAATTATCATAGCATAATTTTGAAATTACATGATTTTCAAGTATTGTGCAGTCCAAATTAATATGATTTACTGTTTTTTTTTTCTACAGATAAATTTAGGAAACACAGTCAGCAACCACTGATATCCACTCAGAGAAAGTGTATTAACGGCCCCCCTGAAGTTCTCACCGCTTCCCGAGGACCACTCATAATGAAAATGCATGGTCAGTCAGCGTTCAAAATTTGTCATCAATGTTTGTGTTATGGTAGCAATGATATAAAACTTTGAATATATCATGTTACTTTTCTTGAAACATCAGGTATGAGACTGTAATCCACATCCTAAGGATAAACTTCTAGTTTTAGCAGGCTAATAAAATGGCCGACAGTAAGGCTTGTTAAACTTGCATAATTTCTTAGCTGAGTCTTCTCTGCTTGATTAGGTGCCCTCATGCTGTTAGCCTGGATGCTAACTGGAAGTGTTGGTACCTTCATCGCCAGCTTCTATAAACAACAATGGGCAAATCAGACCTTGCTGGGTCAGAAAGTCTGGTTTCAGGTAGATTTTGTCACACACATATACAGACACGCAGAACACTCTGAGAAATAGAAGTAGCAGTGTGATTCCACTGTGTTTGTCTGTCCAGGTTCATCGAGGCCTGATGGTGCTAACAGTCATTCTGACAGCTTTAGCCTTTTGCCTCCCATTTTTCTACAGGAGAGGGTGGAGCAAGGTAAGGTGTATACACACACACACACACACACACACACACACACACACACACACACACACACACACACGCATTTGTAACCCCCTCTCCCCCTGATTAGTTTATAAAATATGGTGAATAGACAATCTTTTGTGACTCCATGTAGTTCTTTAGTTCTAGTTCTGGTTAGCTGTAATCTCTCTCTCTGTGTGTGTGTAGCATGCAGGTGCCCACCCTTACACTGGCTGTTGTGTTCTGGTGTTATCTCTGCTTCAGCCAGTTGTAGCTGTGTTCAGACCTCCACCTGATTCTAACAGGTAAATGTATTTAGAGACAGAAAAACACTCTGTACTTGTTAAAATGATGAAGAATTTAAACATGAATAATCAAACCAATATGAGTCAGTGCTAAATAAAATCATGTGCATTATCTAAAGAGATTTCTAAAAAAAAAAAAAAAAAAAAAAAAAAAAAAAAAAAAAAAAAATCTGGATTTAAAGATTCAAATTGTTTGGAAAGTTTTGGTACGGAAGAGCGGATGTGTCACGCATAAACTTTTTCTGATGGTTTTCTCGAGATAACGACTTAGTTTCGAGAAAACAAGGTTTGTTTTCTTGAGATGATTGGTGTGTGTATTAAACCTGATTCTATCATTCAAATGCATGCTACACCAGCGGGAGAGGACTTATAAGTATAAATCATGGCATGCATTCTCTGAATAATTCTGAGAATAAGTGATACCATAGACCATGATGACACCACATCGTTGGTCGTATGATTAAACCATCGGGAATTTAACTCGTTATCTTGAGAAAACGGCCATCATTATTTCATGATGACATAATTATGTCTTTATCTTGAGAAAACAGTATTCGTTATGTCGTTATAACGACATAAAAACGTTGTTATCTTGAGTTAACCATTGGAAAAATAAACATGCGAGTATGACCGCTCTTGGCTTCCATATTTCTGTCCTCACAGAAAAGTGTACTTTCTTCTTCTTGAGTCCTGTTATGTTTAAATGCTTGTCCAAAATAAAACACATAATTGATATGACTTTTTATAATGGATATTATTATTTGATTTTTTTTTTATGTCTAAACTTTAAGTCGATTTGTAGAATCTTATGTGTGTTTTGTGTGTGTTCAGGAGATTCATCTTTAACTGGCTTCACTGGGGAGTTGGATCTGTAACTGAAATCCTTGCAGGTACCTCATGTCTGTACATATTTGACTTTAAAGGGATAATACACATTTTTAAAATGTAAAATTTCTCAAAAGTTTTAGGGCTCCAGTACTTTACCTGCAGTAGATTGCTCTCTACACTGACTCATATGTTCGTAAAACAGCAAGTACTCAGATAAAGCTGGAAGACTTCTTTAAACTATGTTTCCTTATGTTCACAGATGTCAGAAATGATTGACCATGATGACTTATGCAGACAGCAACAATTACCTTTCTATGTCAGACATGTACGACTTGTACTAGAGAATGTAAAACGATTTTCAGCCACAAACTTCAGTTTGTCTAAAAGTGTAAAAGTTTGACAAATATTTTATTGAATTTTTGGTTTCCTTTGTAGTGATAACCCTAAGTAAAATTCACTGCTACCAATTTATAAATAGATTCCACCTCTGAGTCTATGAATCTCATTGGCTATGTCTTTGTAGGCTGTCATTTGAGCCATACTTCTGCTTTCAGATGAACAGAACTCTGGAAGATATTTAGAGTTTGGGATATTATTTTACTACCTAAGCCAGCTTTAAACAACAGTTTGTTTGTTTGTTTATTTTTTACAACTCTCTTGTTATCCTGTTTGGTATGTAAATTTTCCCAATGTTCTCTTCTCTGTTTTATATCCTGGTCCATCCTAGTGGCAGCCATGTTCATAGGCATTCGTCAGTCCTCATTGCCCCTCCCCCTTCCATGGGCAACTCATGTTCTGATTGGCTACGTGACCTGGATGGGCTCTTTCAGGCTGCTGCTTTTGATCAACAAATACTTAAACGTCAGAAGATGTATGAAGATTGTTTTTGTCTGATAGTCTGGAGAGTAGCAGTACCTATAAAATTATAGGTTAGTGTGATAAGTGTGTGCTAATTTGACTGTTTTTGTTTGTTTATTTGCCTCCAGCAATAAAATTAGATGAGCAACAGATCATCCCTTTTGAGCAATCACAACCCAGTTCAAAGGTAAGTAAACTCAGCTACTTTTAGAAATTCTTGTAACCACCAGTAAACCTGTGATCTGAAAACAAAGTCAGATCACTAGTGTATAATTGATCTTGATTCTTAAGCACTTTATATGTGAGAAGGAAAATTTTAAATGCTATTCTGGATTTAACAGGGAGCCAATAAAGGGAAGCTAAAATAGGAGAAATATGACCTCTCTTTTTAATTTATCAGAACTCTTGCTGCAGCGTTTTGGATAAACTGAAAGCTTTTGATTACATTTTTTGGACTTCCTGATTATAAAGAATTACAGTAGTCCAGCCTTGACATAACAGAAGAATATTTATCTCATGTAATGAGAGGTGAAGTAAACCACAGCTAATAACAATGACTCAGAGTTTTATGAAACTGAATTCTGTATTAAACAACTTGATCACCAACCAAATTTTAGTATCAGAAAAGATAACCCAGTTAAATACAAATTCACTTTCAAATGATAATTTTATTCTGTAGGGGGAAAGGTTTGCCAAACCAACCTGTTCAGATATGAAAAAGTAATTGCTCCATTTTGTTGTAATCCAATCAAAGTGGAAGGTTTTCAAGCATAGATTGCTTAAGGTCAGGCCACAGCAGCTTAATAAGTGTTACCAGACTTTAAGTAGGCCACTCCAAAAACAAAACTAAATGAAAGTTTAACTTGCTGGTGTGCTTTGGATTATTGTCCTGCTGCATACCTCAAGTGTGCTTGACCTTAAGGTCACAAAACAATAGTTGGAAATTGTTCTTCAGGAGTTTGTACTGCAGAGCAGAAAGTATTTTGTCATTAACTACAAGTTGTCAAGATCCCAATCCGGTGTAACAAAAAAGAATCATATAGGGCTGGGCGATAAAACGATAACGATATCTATCGTGATAGAGACGTGATCAATATCAATAGAAAGTATATCCGATAGAATGCGCAGTTATTTCACCGACCTCAATAATGCTCAATAACTCAATAATAACTCAATAACTTAATAATAATGCTCAACTAGAAAATTTCTGAAGAAATTTAGAAGGGGCCTGTCAAAGTGTGCGTGTCGGCGGGAGCCCAAACAGGCGTTTTGATGATAACAATCAACAACAATGCTAAGGTTATGTACAAGGAAGTTGGTAGGATGTTGAACATCACTGACATGTTGACTAACTGTGACTTGGTCCACTCAGGGTGCAAACAGTAGTGCATAAGCTAAAGTTAGCTAAAATGCTAATTCAAGCTTAAATGATATCAGTAGCATGTGGGGTATGAGTAGCATGTGGACTTACATTGACTTACTTCATTCAGTATGCTAAACGTAGCCAATACATGAAAAATGAGCAAAGTTGCCTATTATAGATGTAAGGCTAACGTTAGCATGAGGGCTATTACTAGCATGTGGAGCAACTAACATGTTGATACTACCAGTAGGATCTCGGTTGTTACTATAATGCTGATTAACATGGTTTTATTCCATTTAATATGGGTGTTTAAGCTAAAAGTAGCTAAAATGCTAATGCTAGCTAAAATGCTATCAGGAGCATGTGGAGTGTCACCACCCTGTTGACTAACATAGACTCACTCCATTTAGTATGTTAAACCTAATTATTATTTCAAAATAAGGCTAAAATGCTCATTTTAGATATATGCTAATGTTAGCATGACGGCTATCACTAGCATGTAGAGCGGCTAGCATGTTGACACTACCAGTAGCATGTGCGTTATCACAGTTATGTTGACAATAATGGACTTACTTCATTTAGTAAGTCATGCTTTTATATTAAACTAAGCTAACTTGCTAATATTAGCTTAAATGCTACCGTTAGTCTGTGGGCTATGACTAGCATGTTGTTCCACTAGCATCTTGACACTACCATAACAATGAGGGCTGTCATGCGCATGGATCCTTGGTCCTAATCCAACATCCCAATATACTCTTTTCTCATCTTAAAACACAGTGTAGGTAAGGATGTATGAGGCTTTTATTTTGAAATTTTCAGTGAGGGTCATTTTCCAAGGCCAGACCAATCCCATGTGTAACACTGTTTGAGTCAAACCTGTCATATTTTGCCCAAAGCTGCAGTTACCCGCTGTATAAAATGTGAAGGCTTTTATTTTGTAGGGTACGTGTAGCTCTTATTTTGAAAGTCCACTGTGGTTGTCAGTTTGGGCTGGTCAGGTCTCATGACTCAAGTCAACCAAGTCCCTTAGCAGAGCGGCCATGTTGCTTTTAGGCACCTTCTGCTCCCAAGCCCTCATAGATCAAAGCTGTGGCTGCCCCACTAAGTGTGTTGTTGCTATGGTAACTAATGTCCCTCTGCCAACTGACAGTGACACTCACTTTGGTGCAGAGAAAGTTCTAGATGTCTGAGGCAGGCAGCCTGACTGAAAAAACTTTTCCCAACAGCTCTTTCCCGTTTGGGAAACGTAAGAGGCATCGGAACAATTCTCGAAGCATGAGCGAGGGCCGTCTTTCGTCTTCGTTGGTCCCGCAACTCACATCTGTACCTCGTTCAGAGCAGGGACGAGCGAAAGATGGTGTGGGAAAGGTGGCTCTATGGTTACCTCGCAACAAGGAGTTGCGTAACATGCGTAACAGCAGTTATGTGTTGCGACCAACATACTGAGGCCTGCTTCACTCGGTGGTCCACACATACTCGAGGCAGAACAATGCAGAATCAAAGCAGACATCCACTGGACATGTCTGTACAAAGGTACGTTTTTACGACTGGGGCAGGAAACAGTGATTACATCGAACTGTTTTGTATGCGACACTGAGCGCAACGTGTCGCGATACAGACATGCAGCGTGACTGCCGCTGTCTGTGCTGCGCTGACAGGTGTGCGGTGGCTGTCCTGGTTGAGAAGAAACGAGGCTAGGCGCCCAACTAGCTCATCAAACTTTCTAGTATCCATTCGGTTTGTGGGAAATGAAGGGATTTTGTCTCAAGAAATGTTGGCAATCGGTTCACTTGAGTATAGATCTCAACCGTCCACGGACAGTGCGAGCGGAGTCTGCGCGGTTCACAGAATGCCCACAGCAGGAGTCGCGCTAACGGAATATTTTCCGCCTTTGACCGGTTTTTTTAAACGGTGACGAAAAAATCTGAAGGGCCACTTGGTGGAGACGCAACTTTATGCACAGAAAACATCGCGGAGGCAACTAAATCAAGCAGTAATAAGAAAAAAATCCCATCTAATTATTGTCTCTGACCTGGACATTGAACTAAATGCATCTCCCGGATTTTATGCACTAAATACAGCTTCATCTCACCTTTTAACCTTTATTTATTTATTTATTTATTAGGTTTCTTGAACTTGGACACGTGTCCAACTTTCGCACCATAAAGATACGAGTGAATCTCGCAGTCCGGGAGCTGACAGCGCATTGAAGAGTTATGGACAGGAGGCTTGGAGCGCGTCTGGTGCAGGAGCGCATTCTGGGGGATTTCCTCCTGTTGGCACTGATTTAGAGAGATATGCCGACTTCTGGTTGCTTCAAATGGAGAAAAGATTCCCTGATTTTAAAACTTAGGTTGAAGTGGCGCTTGTAATTCCAGTTTATAGTGCGGCACCGGCTGTATTCAGCCTGTTAGACCAACATAAAAACGCTGAGACATTCGCGCACAATCCGGTGCGCAATTCATGTCCATGTTCATAAATAAGTGCAACAGTTTCATTTAACTGTTTATATGTAGTTACTGGTTCCACATTCAGTGGGTTTTGTCACTGTGGAGATAAAGTTACAAGTATTTATCTGCTTGATGTGTCTTTTCCATTCAGCTTGTTGAATATTAGTTAAACCGAATTAAACTTAAGTGCAACTGAATTTATCATGATTATTATTTACAATCTGATGGGAAAAAAAATAGATTATGACAGGATTTTTTCAGTTAAAATGATGGACATCGAGAAAGTCTAGGGCAAGCGCTGACACACAGTACGCCTGAGTATGTGGGAGCAGTTTCATGTTTGCCACCATGTTCCATAACTGCTTAAAAATAACACAGAATAGGGTGGAGAGAAAGGAAAATAAGTGCAACAGCTCGAGAAGACATTGTAAATAAAAAAAGAAAGGCCAGTTTGTCAGTATTTTTGGATATTAAAAAACACCTAATCAATAATTATCGATATCGACTGATATGAAATGTTTATATGGTGATATATTTTTTAGCCATATTGCCCAGCCCAAGAATCAGATTACTTGTGGTGTCTCTGTCTATATGGACATGCATGTATACACACACTTACACACACACACACACACACACACACACACACACACACACACACACAAAATATTGCAAAGTAACTACACACGAAAAATGATCAGAAAGAGATAACTGGCACAGGTACAGACTTGTTCTTATAAGTCATAGACAATATAATCTTATTCCTGAGAGAAAAGGGTGCTAATGAACATTGGCTTTCAATATTTAAGTTTCTCATCTGAGTTTTCTTAGAGAGGTTTTTTTGTCCGAATTAATTCACTTTACTGTAGTTTCTTATTTTTCTGAGGTTCTAATACAATAATAAAATGTTTTATTTTAAAATTGTATAATTACTGCAGTTGCCATAATTACGTCATAAACCTAAATCCATGTTAAATATTTCAGAATGGCTTATAGCAGAGCAAAGGGGAAATGACAGAAACGATATCAGGATATGTGGAAGGTACATTAAGATGTTAACCAAACCTCCTGCTAAATTCATAAATTCCTATAAAATACATAGTTTATCCTAAAACTCCCAAAATATTCTCAGACCATGACTATATGTTGAACATTATAAAGTTATTTTTATGTACCTATTTGGAATGCTTTGTCAAACAAAAATTGCAATCCATCATTTCAAATTATTTTAGTACAGATCAAAATTCAGAAATTCAATTAAAACTCCATACTTTATAAAGAATTTCCAGGTTATTCTCAAACACCACATATATCATTGTTTTTTGACCCCTTGTTGAATAGTTGATGTGCAAATTACCCTTTGGCTAGAAAACCTTGTACAAAACAATGGTTGCATTATTTTAAGATGAAACATTGTCTTATTGTCATGATGTATAGTGGTAGTTGTGGACCCAAATGCAGAGAGGCAGAGGCAGCGAGTAGTCTGAAGATTTAATAAAAATGATGAACAAAAAAACTGAAAACTACAGGGAATGCAGGGAGCCAGAGCAAAACAAAAACAGGAATCCAGGGAGCAAAAACAGCGGAGAAAACGGGTAAGTAACAGGTTGACAACAGGAGAATCCAGTGAGGAGATCCTTTCCAGCAAGAAAGGAGCTTAAATACTGGGAGTGTGAATGCTGAAACAACGGACTGGGCTTATAGTTCGCGGGTGTGAGGAAAGAGAGCTGAATGGGAGACTGAAGAGAGAGAATGGCAGCAGGGTCCGAGGTAGAGTAAACAGGGGAGCAAGGAAAATGAGTCTAACAGTAACAGGATAGTTGGACACAAGGAATAAATAAACTAGAATACCAAGGAAAAGACTGAACTGAAGTGATAACAGAAACACAGCTGAGTGTATGGTGAAACTGACTGAGACGGTAAGAGATGAAACCAAATGAGACAAACACTGTCAAGTTTTTTTTTCTGTCTCAAGCCAATTCAGCCTTTACCCAAACTTAAAAAGACTTGCTTCCTCCAAAGAGACGCAGGAACAACTCAACTCAGTTACATTTGTTTATTCATCTTTTCCTTTTCTTTTTAGACGGATCTCACCAACAGTGCAACATATGCAGCATTGAGCAGGCAGCATAAGTAGGCTGATAACCTACAAACAGATGAGATAAACATTAATCATCAGAAACAACAATTAATTCATCTTAACTTTAAATATTTAGCTAATTTAAGTCATGCTTTTAATAATTTACCTTTAACTTAACAGTGAATGAAATAGGCAAACAAATTATGTTGCAAACCATGCATACTAATATGTATTCAAACACAAACATTGCATCAAACTATCAGTGAATTTCAATAAAAGTGTAGTTTTCTGAATTAAATATGAATTGCGTAAACTTTAAATAATATTGTTCATTTCCTACCAGCACACCACTGGTAGGAAATGGAGAATATTATTTAGTAAATATTTCCTTTGGGGAAGTTTTTCAGCTGAAGTTCTTTGTCTGAATAGAGTTCAGTATGAGCACAGCTGAACAGGGTTACCTTATAGATTTGCCTGCTGAGACTGAGCAGTGAAATGGACGGGTGCACTTGATTCTTTGTAAGGCGCACACCAGCTGCGTGGAGATAGCAAAAACATTCAAAACTATCAGATTTGCCTGTCACTGCAGAGTTTCCTTCTACTGGCAATAACACAACAGCATCTGACATCTCTGAAGTATTATTGAAGGTATCTTCATTGAGAGTTTATTTGTTTGTCCTCCAACTTCAATTTGGTTTACTGGGGATCTTATAACCATCAGAGAGGTTCTAGTTGAAGTATTTATTAAATCTGGAAGTCAGCACAGGTTTGTAAAAAGAGTCACAGTCACAGTTAATTCATGGCTTAACAAGGGGGCAGTTACTTTTTCTTAGGGGGCTAGGTTATTTTGGATAGCTTTTTTCCCTTAATGAATAAAATCATCATTTGAAAACTGCTTTTTGTATTTACTTAGGCTATCATTATCCAGTATATTCAAATTTGTTTGATCATCCGAAACATTTAAATCCGACAAACATAGCACCTGTTAGTAACAATGGATTTTAATAATTTCAGGCACAGGTCAAGTTCAGTCAGGTTGATCTTCTCTGCAGGTTGGTGCATGAGTATGCACTGAGAACTGAACATCAAATCATAAAAATCTTTTTAAAAATCCAGTTTATTGTAAATTTCCCAAAATATTTTTACAGGACCATGTCTATAGAAGGAACATTGTTAGGGCTTTTTTTTTTTTTTATCTTCCCTAGACTGATGAGAAACAAGTTTTGGTTGAAAAATTATTTATTTTACAGCTGAAAGCGGTTTACTGTCATTGTCATAATACCTACTTAGTCAAATTCAAAAATCCATAAATCCTGCATAGTTTATCACAAAAGTACCAAAATACTCTTAATTTACCAAGTTCATAGGAAGAACAATATTAAAGTTTTTGTCACATCCCTGGTTGTAATAGAAACACAAATTCCTAATTGTTATTTCAACAATGCTAAGTCAAATTCCATTTTTTTTTTTTTTTTTTTTTTTTTTTTTTAAATTCATGGTTTTGTCATGATGAGGTAGTGGTTAATGGTGGACCCAAATGCAGAGAGGCAGAGGCAGCAAGTAGATTTGGTAATTCAATGAAAAGTTGAGGAACAAAAACTTTCAAAAAACCACAAGGAATGCAAGGAGCCAGATGTGGGAAAAAAAACAACAAACTCTGGAATCTGTAAAAGACAGCAGGGTTTGACAAGGAAGGTAAGGGGAGGAACGAGTGAGGAGTGAGAGCAGGAGAGGAGTTTAAATACTGAGTATGAATGCTGGAACAATAGACTGTGGCTGACTGGCTAACAGGTTGCAGGTGTGAGGGGAGAGAGCAGGAAGGAGACTGAGGATAGAGAGAGAAAATGGTAGCAGAGGGCAAGGGAGAGCAACACAGGAACTAGGAATATGAATCTAACAGAAAAAAGAATAACTAGACAGAAGGAATAAATAAGTCAGAATTCTACCTGGAGAGACTCACACAAAAACAGAGCAGCATATAAAAAGTTTTACTGACATGAATGAATAAAGATTTTTTTGGCGCTCGGACCCTGGCAGAAGATGTCTATGCTGTAAATTGCAATAAACATGGATGAACTTTTAGGTTTAGGATTAGAGGCCCCTTCCCCCCTGGGGCCCGGGCACTGGTGGTGAAGTGGAGGCTGAAGTTTGCCTGATGGAGCCGTGAGAAAATTAGGATGGAGAAGGGGTGGAGGTGGGTTGTAGCTCAACTAGAAGCAGATGGAGCCATGGATGGAGAACCTTATAAACAGACTTGCACCATGATTGGCTACAGCGAGGCATGGTCCAAAGCTGATGGGCTGCAGCTGAGGCACATTACACAGCGACTGGATGATGCAGGTGAAGCTGGGAAGAGCCTACCAGTTTGAATTTACACTTAAGCTCCATTAACTAAGAAAAGACTGAACTAAAGAAAAACTGTGACAAAGCTGAGCTGATCAAAAGAAGAAGCAAGGCAAACCCAGAACAATAATCAAAACCCCAAAATAACCCAAAGCAACTCAGGCCCTGACAGGTTTATTATAAAATTTCATGGTAATGTGGGGATCTAAATTATTGTCTTGGAGTAGTAGTCGGGTTTTTGTACAAAACTGTTGAGTTTGAATTGTTACATCCATTCATTATCTGAACATGGTTATCCTTGCGAAGTTGCGAGGTGGGGGATGGTTCCTATCTCCAGCGGTCATCGGAATTGTTAGTGTTTTCAGTTTTTTACACTCTTAGTTTTAGCCTGTTTGCCTGCTTCCGGTCTTGTTTTGCCCTCTCCATGAGCTTTGAACCCTTGAAAATAAAAACAGTAAAATTAGTTCCCTATTGCCTTGGATTGCTCATTTGCTCACTTCTGCAGCCTTGGAATCCTAATAACAGACTATGTTCATGTTGACTGGCAGTGTTTCTCAAAGAAGAGAGACAAAAACATAACACCAAAAAACAATTTAGAAAGGGCTTTTAACTGCTCTGGTGTTGTAACCTTTGTTTTATTTCTCTGTCTGTTTCAGGGATCCTTATTGAAGTCTCTCCTGTTAGCTGCGCTGGCTTTGGGGAACACTGGCCTTTTGATGGCTTTGCTATCATCTATTAATGGGATTTGACAGTTATTGGCAAATAAACTAAAATATACATTAACAATAATATTCTGCTAAGGCAAGGTTTTGGCAGGTACTAGTTTAAAGTTCAACATGACTCTTCAAACAATTAAGTCACAACCAGTGGCAGCTGGTCCATAGGGAGCACTGGGGCACTGCCCTTTCAGATGTGGGGAGAAAAGAAAATCAAAAAATAATACATATTTAAAAAACTGCATTATCAGTGTCAGTTTTCCCAAATAGTGTGTTCCTAAATGCAATCTGAATAATTTACACGTTTCTACCCACTGAGTCACACTCAGAGAATTTCCTCTGACAGACCCCTTTGGGGGGCGCTAGTCAACAGCGCCCCAGAAATGGAGCTAAATAGCCAATCATGTTTGATTGCTAGTGAAAAAGAATAAATATTTGGCCAATCAGTATAGTATGAATTTAATATCTTTGGGGCACTGGAAAATTTGGCCCTGATACTGAAAATGTCAGAAAGTTTTGGATTAGTATGGTGATAAAGTGGATGATGGTAATGAGGACAGTCGAAGGGATCTTAGACCAAATTCTCCATCTTGAATGACAATGCAGAGGATTTTACAGATGCCAGGTAAGCTACATGATTATTTTATCCTCTACCAGTGTGTTTCAGTTCTTTTGGGTAGGGAGGCCTTTGCTGCTTGGTCTCTGTAGTTCAGCTTTGATAAAATTTAGCCTGTAGATTGTTCATAGTTAAACTTGTAGGCAGTCATACATTATCTTGGCATTTTTCACATTTTTGTGGCTGATTTGTGGTTAACTGTTGACAATGTTTTAATGAATAAGTACTGTATACTTGCAAGTTACTGAACACACCTCTTACTTTCAGCTAATTTAATCCTTCATGTTATTTTGCTGAATGAAGAATGTTATATTGTGGAACTGTAGTCCTTTTCAAACCATTCATTTGAATCCTTATACTGGACTTGGAAGGAAAAATCTAATGGTACATCAGCTTCACCAAGAATATTTTTCACCAGCTGCCACTGGTCACAACTTTGAAATAAACATTTTTTTGATCTTTGTTTATTTTACAGATTATGTCCTGTCTCTTCACAAGCTATTTTGTTTAGTGTAGAAGTGTTGTTTTCAATTCATAAATTTGTAATTACAGGTTTTATGCTGTCTTAAGATGTACAAATGTTTCTTTACCCTATATTAAAAACGTTCAATAAGAAAACAAGTGTACAACGTATGTTTTTCTTTTTTAAAGTAGTGCTACCACTTCAGAAACCTTTTCCAGGTTTCTAGAGTCAAGCTTTACGCTCCTGTCAACCTTGTAAAAACAGATTATCTAGGCAGAACTTTACCCCAGAAAATGGCTACTGCTGATATTACCCTGAATCTTCCAGTGGAGCTTTGTGGCGAGAGAGTGCTACACATTTCACCTTGGGTAAATTTTCTCAGTTCTTTCAGTCCTCCCAGTTTAAACTTTTTTGCAGTTCATACTTCAATCATGGCGATCATCATGTATGAGCATTTTTGAAGGCTGACTGAGCGATTAATGGTTCTCTTGCGGCTCCCTGAGAGACTGTCGGAGGAGAGGCTGCTGGTGATGACACACACACACATATATATATATATATATATATATATATATATATATATATATATATATATATATATATATATATATATATAGTCTGTAGATGACCGTTTTCTCTGAATGTAAGAATTCTAGAGTTCAAAGGCTGCTTCTCAAAGACAAACATAACAATAAAGATAAGAATAAAGAGGTCCTGAAATGCAGCCTCTGTAGTAGTGTTCAAAAAGGTGTGTTAAATTGTTAAATCTGCAAGGGATGCTGTGGAGGCATCGCGCTGACCCCCCGGAGAAGAGAAGGAGGGTTTCCGGCGGTATGAACAGCGTCTGCGGAGAGAGAAGAAAGGAACTGGGGAAACTGAAGTTGGTAGTAAAGGTGAAGCTTGGCTGGTGGAAGTGAAGATCCCCTAGAGGCTGTTGGGACCATAGCCTGGTGGGGCTAAGATAAGGCAGGGAACATGAATCTAACAGAAACAGAGGATAACTAGACATAAGGAGATAACTAGAATACCTAAGAAAGGACTGAACCAAAGTAAAAACAAAAACAAGACTAATCTAATCAAAATAACACAGGATAACAAACATAACCTAAAATTAACTGAAATACTCAAACTGAGAACAAGACTAACAGGGAAAATACTGAAAATAAGATATAAATACAGAGAAACAAAAATCCAAAAAGTACAGAACCTGACAATAATATAACATCGGTCATATTAAAATCAAAGAGGATTTTCATTAAAGGATAAATTACTATTTTCTTAACTTTAAATTTTAACTGAACTGAAAAATTAACCTGTTTGGGTTCCACACGCAAGGTTGGATGTTGTTTTCCTGCAGCTGCGTGGGAATTAGACTGTCTCTCCCTTGTTTTGGATTCCTTATCCTTTGTATAAACCGACGTGTTGACTCTGTCTGGCAAAGCTTCCTTTCGGAGCTGCTACCCTGACTTGTTCATTACTGATTGTCTTACGCTCTCTGTATTGTGCATAATATAATAATAAACATGATTGAGAGATTTTCACCTAACTGTGCTTGGTAATCAATTTTTCCACAACAGACCATTTTGGAAATCATTCTTTTGTGGCCTTGAAAATGACAGGAGCATTGGAAATCGAGTGCACAGATAAAACTGTTGCACCACTTCACCATCCTTCAGAAAGTTTGTTGTGTTCACTGAAAAATATTTTTTAACTTTAAAGCTACAGTATGTAACTTTGTACTGCTCCTGACCTAAAAGAACCAATCAGAGCCAGGAGGAAGGTCTTAGCACTGTCAGTCAACTTAATTTACTTGCTACTAAATGTGCTAATGGAGGAGAAACAACTTACTGTTACAGGAAAATTGTTTATCTATTGTCACTGGTGGTCATGCTAGCCAGCCTGAGTATTCACAACAGTCTCTGCTAGCTGCAGTGCAGCACAGAGCAGGGGGAGAAGGAGTGGGGGATGAGCAACATGTCAAATTATGATCTTTTCCCATTACGTGAAACCTCAGAGCTTCTGATCATGGACAAGTGATCATGTTTCCTATAAAATTGCATGTACAGTAGACATTGAGCATACCGGCTTATTTAAATCCTTATTTAGACTTGTTATAGAACACTCTGCTTTGAAAAGGTAAATACAGCAGTCTATTTTTCCCAACCAAATCTTTCATTAGACATGGGAAGCAGCCGTCCAACTGCTGTGTGGTAGTTAGTGCTGAGGTTGTGCAAAATGTGAAACATTGGAAGACAGACAGAGGCATAGACAATAACAGCACAGCTAAAAAAAATTAGAATATTACGTAAAAGTGCAATGTTTCTTGCCAGTTATCTCAGAACATGAAATGATCATTTTATAGAGGTATGAGGTATGAGACAAGACCAACACAACCACCTCCCAAAGTGACCCAGAAACCAAAATTAATGCTAAAAGTTCTTATTGTCGGGGATTCAGTTGTGAATGGAATCAAAGGTAATCTGGTTCCCAAATGACACTGTGTTGTCGGATGTAACAAAGAAAATACTCCCATTAACCACTGATCAGCTGAGCATTGAGAATCTAATCATTCACATTGGAGCTAATGATCTGTCCAAGCAAAAATCTGAAATTCTGATGCATGACTTTAGTCATCTTCTCAGCACAGTTGGAAATCTGAAAATGAAGGTGTTTATCAGTGGATCAGTACCAAAAGCTGGACGTGGAGAAGAGAATTACAGCAGATGGCTTATCAAAGAATGCTCTTCCAAATCCGTGAACTGTATTGACAATCACAATATTTTCTGAGAGCGCTATCATCTCTTCAGACAGGATGGAGTCGGCCTAAATAAAGATGGGAAAAAAACTTTTCACTGCCAACATGAAAACAACAGAAGGCCATCTCTCCAAATACAGGACAATGTAAACAATGACATCACTGTCCAAGCAAAGATTGTAGAAGGACAAGCACAAACCCAGCAGGCGCACAATGTTCCAAAACAAGCTGATAGGCAGCCATCTACTCCAGCAGGAAATGGAGCTGAGAGGGGAGGGAGACCCCCCCACCCCATCAACACCTACTGGGAGCCAAGACTGCTTATCGGAGGACCCATCTTGACCGGCAGGTACTGCTAGGAATTTCCATCTCAAGTTCCCAAAAAGCATGCTTTTTGTGTCCCGAACCACCAGATTCAAAACAATCAGAACAACATCGAAAAATCAGATCTCAGATTAATCCTCTATCTTAAGTAACCTCATGCTGTAAAATATCTATCCCCAAGACACTTAAACTGACTCTGCTAAATATAAGATCACTATCAGCAAAAGGACTTTTAGTTAATGACTTAATTACTGAGAAAAATACTGATGTTATGTTTCTCACAGAAACATAGTTGGATGACTACAATGAAACACCTGTATTCATTCAATCGGCATCCCCTAATTACAATCTTTTTAAGTGAGAATAGAAGCAATAAGAGGGGTGGAAGGGTTGCTGCAATATTTCATGATTCATTAAACTGTAAAAAGGTTTCCCTGGGCAATTTTGACTCTTTTGAATATTTGGGAATTGAGATAAAAGGCCACAAACAAACTCTGACACTAACTCTTCATAAAACCCCAAAATATGTGGCAATTTTTTTTTCAATGACTTTAGCGAGCTGTTATCTATGATATGCATTGATAATGGGAGACTTAAACATCCATATTGACAACACAATAGACAGAGAGGCAAAAAAGCTGAATGATGTACTGCAAAACTTTGGTTTGACTCAACATATTAAATAGCTAACACATAATCGAGGACACAGTCTTGATCTGATTATCAGCAAGGGTGTAAATATCTCCCAGGTCTCTGTAATTGATGGCACTCTATGATTTTACCACCTGAACGCCACTCTACAGGGCCTGCAATGAATTTGCCAACTTTTTTACAGAAAAAATTCTAAACATTAGAGGGTTAATTTGCACATCCAAACCAAATCCAATAGCGATGCTATGCCCAAACATAACAAATGGATGAATTTCACCAATTCAGCCATGAAAACTTAGAATAAATTTTAAAACAACTAAGCTCATCCTCCTGCTGTCTTGATATCCTACCTACAAGCTTCCTTAAGAAAGTTCTCAATTTCATTGCATCAAGGTAAAATGGGCTCCAGAGCGTCAAAGCCCTCAGGGGTGCCTCCTTCTCCAGACTCCTCAATATATAAAACAATGAGAGAAAAAGAGAAATTTGGGAAGTTTGAGTGTAAATCAGTTAAATAAAGTAAGTGGCTCATTGATCAATATTTTTGAACTATATTTGCGTGAAGATATTAACTTGATGATCCTGGGGGAAAGGGAGCACAGTGTGGAAAATTTTCGTTGCACGGCACATTAAACTTTGCTTGGCCATGTACATGCAGTTGTACCTATGGACCTGGTACAGCACCTCGTGGAAGATAGGGAGCATCATACATGATCGTGTTCCATGCGATAGATACCCCAACCCTAACCCTTCCACCTGGTGCCCCATTGTACCACCGCCAAACGGCCTCTGGGTGGCTTCATCATGTGTTATCAATTTTGATGGAGTTTGAACTGCTGGTCAACTCGAAGGGGCCAGCGGATGGGCGCGAAGTTGCAGAAGAGGGTCTTCTCAGGACTCTGTCTTTTTTCACACCGGGAGGCTGTCTTTGAGGTCCAAGGGGCTGCAGAAGAGGGGCGTGAGGCCAACTCGCATTATCCGGGGCGGATGGTCTCTCCATTACTTCCCGAGGGAGATGAGGGACGGCCTGTGGAGTGGACATAGGCGTGGACGCCATCAACCCCGGGACCTCCCAGGCTCGACCTGTGTGACCCAGGTGACCCCGGGTGGGCTTTATAGCACCACCTAACGGTACTACGCCAAATTTTGGTCAAGTATGTCTTTGGGGTACCTTATTCAGGGAGGACATTTCAGGGGTGGGGGAGGGCTGAGTAGTGACCTTTCGTGACCCTTTTGAGTTTGTTGCATTTTTGAAGCCTTTCCCATGGTCTGATTTGAACCAAACTCACTCAGGATGACCTCTGTGACGCAACAGACAGGATGACGCCATCGGCTAATGGTTAACATGTTGCTAACTGGAAGTAGTCCTAGCAAGGACCTAGAGAGCTGTGCTTTGGTACATCGATAGATCCTTGAGAGAGGTTTTTGCGATCTGTGTTTGGGCTCAATAACCCTTAAGGTCACAGAGTTATTAGGGGTCAAATGTCACCTTATGGCCACCTTTGACCCTCCGCCGTTTTGGGGTCAGAGGTCACAATGACTCCATCGATGGCTTGTTCCTCACATAGTGACCCCCCCGAAAAGCATATCTGACACGTGGCCCTCTATGACCACGTTTGCGTGCAACCCCCCATCTTACGATTGCAATGAGCCCACTGGTGTCCATGTAGCCCCATCCTAAGCCCAGAAACCCTCCCCCCTTTATTTGGTTTTAGGGTAATCAGGAGTCAGCAAGGAGTCACTAGAAGGCCTCAAATGCTAATTGACCCCCTAGCTTCGGCTAACGGCATTGCAAGCGGTCATCCTGGGTGGCTTTTTAAAGAGCGGGATCCCCCGATCGCAAAGAGCCCACCCATGCCTCTGTAACCCTAGCCCCTCAGGAACCCAAAAGTAACCCTAGGGTCAATTGGGAAATTAAGGGATAGAAGAGGGTCACCTTCCATAAGGTTGAATAGAGTGGAGAGGGAACGGATGTTTAGTGTCTTTTTTTCATATTTGATTGTTACACCTAATCTGGAAATAAATAACACAACCTCCTTCTCCCCTTCACTTTGATGGATAGGTCCCCTGCTCAACTCTCTGCGATGCCCCTGAAAGGAACTTGCCAGGGAGTGGTCCTAGAGATTTGCACTTTGCCACGGATGTAGAGGCCAAGGATGAAGATTAGCACAATGAGTATGGTCCCGATAGGACCTAGGGTTATGGAGTTAGGGTTAGCCAAAGTTTGACTTTTTTCCACTTTTGACCCCTGCCACAGAGCGGTCAAAGGTCACCGAGACACAGTAGCGAGCTTGTTCTGCTCAGTGGGAGTGCCCAAACAAGATTTGTAAGTTTCAGCCCTCTACAACCAACTGTCCATATTCGGCTAACCCTAAAAGATGGTTTAGCGGTCCTAAGGGGGTTGGAGGTCACTTCATCCCTGGTTGGGAGACCAAGTATGACTTAACAGTCACCTAGGGTTACCAAAATTTACATGCAGGTTCTGGGGGCCCCCAAGCTCCCACTCTTCTTGGTTTGGTGTTTCTAACTCTTACAGTCTCCCCATGAAATGCGTTTGAAGGTTGGAGCCCCAAACGTCATAAGGGAACCAACTTTCACCAAGGTCAATGTTAAACTATATTTTTAAGATTTTGCAACCCAAATAGGCCTATGTTTACGATATTCTTGGTACCGTTGGAAAGCATATTTTACACAGAAAACAACGATACCGCCCATGCCTTTCTAGCACCTTCCTATCCTGAGTTATAACCTTAAAACCTCAGAGGTCAAATCAATCAGGGCATGAGGTGGTAGGGACAGGGCATGGGTAGGAATGTACATTGGAGCTATTAGGGAACTGTCCCCAAAATAAAGCCTCATAGCTCCCCCTAGGAGCGACTGATCTGGACATGTGAGGTACCGTCGGAAAAGGCCCAACGAGGGATTGAAGCAAAGACCACCCTTGTGGCTCTAGCACCTTCTTATGAGCCATGGCAACTAATAATTCGTTCCCATATATCCGCCCATAGCTAAGGGCCCAAACTTGCAGCGTTTGTTCATCTGCCAGCCCTTATGACATACTGTGACTTTGGTGTCTCTAGGTTGTAGGGTTTGAATCTGACAAGCCCTGAAAGTTTTAAGCCTCAAGGGGCTCGCTATGGAAGATAACGGGCTTGGTGTGGAATATACATGGGCACTATGAGGGAATATGGCAAAAATTTGAAGCCTCACAGCTTGGGCTAGGAATATCCAATCGGGATGGGGTTGGTACTGTTGGAAAGGGCTTGATGAGAGGAGAGGAAAAAAGAGCCCGCCCATGGGGGTCTGCTACCTTCCCCTGAGGCTCGGCAGAAAGTTAAGATTACTATGTCCTTTTGGGGAAAGTATCCAGAGTTAAGGGCTCAAACTCAGATATTTTTGCCATTCGTATATATGGAAAACCCTGCAATTTTCATCTCTCGAACTGCTTCAGTTTGAAATTGACGCTAGTTCAAAGATACTGCATCCCTACTAATCTGGCCGTTTGGACCTCTGACCGACACACCTGTCCTCGGTGACCACTCAAACGGTCACCATCGGTTTTCCACACCCAAGCACAGTGTCTGGGTCCAACTTGACTTTTTGAGCTCCATGATATTCCCTTTCATAAAGGGGGAGGGATGTGGGTGCGTACCCAGAAAATGAGCACCCTACCCTGGGTAGTGGGGTGGTACCGCATGGAAGATATGGGGCATGAGATGGAACATGGGTGGTATTTCCCTCACAGTCAAGGGGAGGTTATGGAGGTCCTTTACCCAGGCATGAGCAACCTTTCCTGGGTAGACCGAGCCAGACCAGGTGACGACCCACCACAAGGGGAGTTTATGGAGGTTGTCTACTCAGGCCATGAGCACCGTTCCCTGGGTAGACGGAGCCAGACCGGGGAGCTTGACCTGTGGAGAGGTTATGGAGGTACTGTGCCCAGCCCATGAGCACCCTTCCCTGGGTAGTGGGGTGGCACCGCATGGAAGATATGGGGCATGAGATGGAAGACTGTAGATTTTTCTGGACTTGGGACATACAGTAAGGCACGGAGTAAAGACCATGGTCTCCATGGTCTTTAATGGGAAGACCCCCTTGGACCAATGATTTGCATACCAACACTTTTTTTTTTTTTTTCCTAGCAGTACCTGCCGGTCAAGACGGGTCTTCCGATAAGCAGTCTTGGCTCCCAGTAGGTGTTGATGGGGTGGGGGGGTTCCCTCCCCTCTCAGCTCCATGTCCTGCTGGAGTAGATGGCTGCCTATAGGCTTGTTTGGGAACATTGTGCGCCTGCTGGGTTTGTGCTTATCCTTCTACAATCTTTGCTCGGACAGTGATGTGATTGTTTACATTGTCCAATGTTTGGAGAGATGGCCTTCTGTTGTTTTCATGTTGGCAATGAAAAGTTTTTTTTCCATCCCAACCCTGTTAGAGCAATACTTTGCCCTAGTCATTCACATATGTTGTGGTAGGACATATAGAAGATCAACTCAATTGCATTGAAATGTGGTGGTAGGACATGTATAACGTCACCAATTTGCATTGAAATGTGGTGAAAAAGGCCAAAAAATGCTAAGTATTCTTCATGCCAGTGATCTACCTCCTGACGCCACCAAGAGGGAAAACACTGGCATCAGGAGGTCGATCAGGGGCACGGGCCTATACTTTGACTGGGGCATTAAGGGAAGTATAACCAAGAGGTCAAAGGTCACAGAGACACCACGAATAGCTTGTTCTTCTCATATCAGTCTGTTGAACGAAATATCAGAAGCTCTGATCCCTTCAAACACCTTTGCACACAAACCTCCTCATTGGGCGACGTTATGTTTTCTTGTGAAAGCCCAGGCTCAGACAATCGAAATGGTGCCATATAGTGCATTGAAATGTTTTGCAATATGCCAAAAAATACTAAGTATTTTCTATGCCCCTTATCTACCTCCTCATACCCCTTAAGAGGGAAAATTTTGGCATAAGGAGGTAGATAAGGGGCATGGTGAAGACTTTGAATGGGGAGATTAAGGGAACTGTATCCAAGAGGTCAAAGGTCACCGAGACACCATGAATAAATCATTTTTGTCGTATTGGTCCCAGAACGACATATCCTTTTGACAAACTTTGTGCACAAACCTCCTCTTTGGTGAACCTAAGGTGGTTCATCTTGAATTTAAGGCTCAGACAATCAAATTAATACCACATATATTGTGGTAGGACATATATAGGGTCAAAGTTGAAATATGGAGATAGGACAGGTCAATGCATTGGTCAATGCATTGACCTTGAAATAGGCCATAAATGCTAATTTTTGTTCATGCCCCTTATCTACCTCCTCATGCCACAAAGAGGGAAAAAGTTGGGCACAAGGAGGTAGATAAGGGGCATGGGGCTATACTTTGACTGGGACATTAAGGGAAGTGTAACCAAGAGGTCAAAGGTCATAGAGACACCATGAATAGCTCGTTCTTCTTGTATCAGTCTCCCGAATGACATATTAGAATGTGTAACGCTTTTGACAAACTTTGCACACAAACCTCCTCCTCTAAGTCTAACCCCAGTACCCCCCGTCAGAAAAAAAACCATGTCGGTTCCACCTGGGGACCACCCAGTCACCCCTGCGCCCTTGCCCCATCTGGTGGGGGGCGCGGGAACTGTGGAAACTTTGAACCCCTGCCCCGGGGGCCCCTCAGTGTTGAATCTGGACGGGACCTCGCCCAACAGGTAGAGGGAGCTGAGACGGTCACGGGGACCCCCCCTCAAGGGTCTCCCTGAGCCCTTCCCCTGATTTAATCAGGGTGCGCATTGTCGTACTTAAACTTCCACCTTGTGACATGGAAGCTCTACACACAGTGCCCCTCTCATGACGGAAAAGCCATTTTGAGTCCTTACTGTCCCTATGATTTTGATGCATTGATATTCTCCCGATGATTTTTATGTGTATTTGGTTCATGATTTTGCTGGATGATTTTGCTGTATACTTGATTGACGTTTTGATGATGTGAAGCACTTTCAACTGCCTTCCTGTTGAAATGTACTGTACAAATAAACTTAACTTATCGAGATTCAGCTTTTTTTTTTTTTTTTTTTTGATCATGGTTTACAGGTAAAGAAAACTCAAAATTCAGTGTCTCAGAAAATTTTAATATCATATTAGACCAACCAAAAATGGATAAGCACAAATGTCAGGTTTCTGAAAAGTCTGTACCTTTCTATGCACCCAATACTTGGTTGAGTGCATAATGAATAAATGTTTGGAGCAATGGTGGTAGGAGTTTGTCCTGTAATCAGTGGGTTGCCAGTTCAAGCCCTCACTCTGTCTGCCTCTCTTGTTGTGTCCTTGGGCAAGACAATTCACCTACCTTGCCGGTGAAATGCCATCTTCAATGGCAAGGCAGGTGGTGCCAGTGCAAAGCAGCCTCGCTTCTGTCAGACTGCCCCAGAGCAGCTGTGGCTTCAATCTAGTGGCTTGCTGCCATGTAATGGAAGATCAGATTATTTTGATAGCTGCCTTCAGGTCATCTGCCTTGTTGGGTCCCTGCCCTTAGATTTTCTATGGGATTAAAGGTCAGGGGAGTTTGCTGGCCAATCAAGAATAGGAACGCTATGGTCATTGAAGCAGCTTTTGGAACCTTTGGGAGTGTGGACAGGTGCCAAGTCTTGCTAGAAAATAAAATCAGCATCTTCATACAGCTTGTCAGCAAAGGGACACATGAAGTACTCTAGAATTCCCTGGTAGGTGGCTGCTATGACTGTGGGGTTCAGAAAACCCAGTGGACTAACACCAGACCCCGAACCATCACTGACTGTGGAAACTTCACACAGGACTTCAAGCAACATGGATTCTGGGCCTCTCCACTCTTCCTCCAGACCCTGGGACCTTGATTTCCAAATGAAGTGCTGAATTTACTTTCATCTGAAAACAGAGCTCTGGACCATTGTGCAAATCTTCAGTTCCTTTTCTCCTTAGCCCAGGTAAGACGCCTCTGATATTGTCTCTGGTTCAGGAGTGGCTTGACACAGGGAAAGTGACATTTGTAGCCTATGTGTAGTATTCATCTATGTGTCGTGGCTCTTCTGGAATGGATTTCGATTGACAATCCTCTCAAGGCTGCAGTTTTCCCTGTTGCTGGTACACCGTATCTTACCACATTTCTTCCTTCCATCCTATTTTCTGTTAATATGCTTGGATACAGAGCTCTGAACAACCAGCTTCTACAGCAATGACCTTTTGTGGCTTACCCTTCTTGTGAAGGGTGTCAATGACTATCTTGTGGACATCGGTCCAGTCAGCAGTCTTCCCCATGATTTTGTAGCGTACTGACCCAGAGTGAAGACCGTTTAAAGGCTCAGCCTTTGCAGGTGTTTTGAGTTAATTAGCTGATTAGGGTGTGACACCATGAGTTTCTATTAATGACCTTTATCACAGTATTCTAATTTTCTGAGACACAGATTTTTTGTTGCATCCCGTGTGGTTTGGACTCTTTGGTTTTGTTATTTCTCTGTATTGATTTCTTATTTTCATTTTCCCTCATCCTAGTTTATTTCTGGTTACTTCAGTTGTTTCTCATTTGTATGGTTCTTTACATTTAGCATTTATTTGGTCTCATCCCAGTTTATTCCCTTGGTTAGTTCAGGTGTTATTTGAGTCTTGGATTTATTCTTTGCTTTTAGTATGATCTTCTCACTCAACTTATTCCCTCTGTTAGTTTAGATTCTTATTTTAGGTCCTGGATTTAGTTAGTTAGAATCAGTATTTCTGTTTAGGGCTCCCTCCATGTCATCTTTGTTTTGGTCAGTCAGTCTGCCATTCACTTCCCTTCCCCAGTCATTTTACTCAAGCCTCACTCACTCCCTTCCCACGTGCAGTCAGTTCCCCTGATTGGTTTTGTGTTCTCCACTCCCTCCTCTGTATAAATACCTGTTCAGACTCTCACTCCTCACTGGTTACTCCTGTTGCTTACCCATTTGCTACCTTTTACCTACCTGATTCTTTCCCCTGTAGTTTTACTCTTGGATTCTTGTTTTTGTTCTACTCTGGCTCCCTGCATTTCCTGTAGTTTTTGTAAACTTATTGTTCACCATTTTTTTATTAAACATACAAAATCTACTCGTCGTTTCTGCTGTGTCTGCATTTGGGTCCAACAACCAACCACTGCATCATGACAATTTCATTATCTGTAAGCTATAATCATCAAAATGACAAGAAGCAAAGACTTGGACTATATCACTTTGATTCTATGAGTTTAATTTCCTGAGATAACTGGCAAGAAATGTTGCACTTCTACACAATATTAAAATTTTTTGAGTTGTACTAGTAATGTATTGTTCAGCCAACACAAAATCTCTGGCAAATGGAGTTTACAGACAAGTCTGATCCATTGGTTTAAAAATTTATTTTGTTGGCTCTTTATTCACTGTAATATTATTTAACCTTCTTAGCAATATAGTTTTAATTGCTTACAGTTTGGTTCTGAATTGCAAAGAGGTGAGCACCCAAAGATCCCACAGCCTCCTGAGCCCCAGAGTAACTTCCCTGGGTGGACAGAACAGCTGTGAACAAAGGCTGACTGCCTTTCCAGCCCAGAGCTGATTGAGCCTTGAGCAGAAACCAAGTTAGTTCCAAGACAGCAAACATCTACCTCCAGACAGATATATTTTAGATTTTTGGACTCAAAAGATTTTTTAAAGACTCGATTCATAAGTTATAAGTAGCTTTTCATGTTCTACAATTAATGGTCTACAGTTTGAAAGTACTTTATCATATCTCTGCTATTGTTTGCCCCTCCACCAATATCTCTTAGGTTGCATTTTAGGTAGTGAGTGACATCAGTGCTCTATAGCCCGTCTAAAGTTCATTTTAAGAAAAGTAGGAAGACAGAATCTCCCTCTTAATGTGGAGAAGACAAAAGAGATTACTGTTGACCTCTGGAGAGCTGTCACTCCACCATCCACTGACCATCAATGGTGCTGCTTTGGAAAGAGTGAGCGGTTCCCTTCCTCCAGGATATCTACCAAACCCGTCTGCCCCGTAAAGCACTGAGCATTGCAAGTGATTCCACCCATCCCACCAAATGCTTCTTCAGTCTCCTGCCCTGAGGAGCCCCTGGGCAAGAACCAGCAGACTGAGAGATGGTTTGTTTTTTTTTCCATCAATCAGGATATCAGGAGGCTGAACTCCCTCCCAACTCTCCCTCATTTTTTTCCTCTGACTCTGGACACTAACCCCCCCCCCCATTGCTGCTTTCTTGCAGCAATGAGAAAGCCATTGTAGAAGAAAACTCAGACCAAGAATCAACTTGAGACTGCATGGTCCAGTGTTGGAAAGTTCTTTGCTCTGATGAAACCAAAATGGAGCTTTTTGGCCTTCAGACGCTAAGAAACTAAGTTTGGCACCAAAGACTGCCCATCACCACAAACACACCATCCCCACTGTGAAGCATGGTGGTGACCATCATGCTATGGGGATGCTCCTCGGCAGCATGTCCTGGAAGACTTGTACAGGTAGAAGGTAGAAGGTAAAATGAATGCAACAAAATATGGAGAAATCCTTAAGAACAAGTAGTTTCCATCTGCAAGAGAACTATGGTTTCAGAGAACAGTTAATTTCCAGTAAGACAACGACCCAAAACATCCAGCTAAAGCTACACAGAGATGGTTTGAAGACAGTAAAGTGGAGGTCCTGGAGTGGCCTACTCAAAGCCCAGATCTCAATCCCATAGGGAATTAGTGGCAGGACTTGAAAGGTGCTGTTCACAGCTGATCCCCACCAACCTGACAGAGCTGGAACAGTTTAGCAGGAAGAATGGGCAGTGTCCAGATGAACAGCCTGACTGAGACCTGTGTACACAGACTTCCTGCTGGGATGGCAGCCACAGGTGCAGCTACTGAATACTGACTGGAAGGGGGAGAACAGTTATGAAATCACTTATTTTATGTTAAATAGCTTTATTTAACTGTCATTATTTTGTAGAAATCAGTTTTAATTTTTACATTAACAGTTTTTTGTTTAATTTATTTTTAAAAAAGATAAATTTTATTGATCATGATTGATTTTAGGCACTGTAACTTATTTAATAATGTGTACATGTTTTTGTGCCAAAGCCATATGCTGCTACCTATGGCTTTGGTGAAATGTTGCCTGGTTTGCCAAAGGCTGTTTACTTAATCCGTCCCTCAACCACAACTTGAGATGGCACTGCATGTCACTGCTTCTATAAGAACTTTGAGTGGCAGATAAGGAAGGGGGTTGTAAGGGTCTCTTTGTGCATGTAAATAATGATTTATAACAAAACAAATAGGGAAAAAAAATTAATGTGGCAAACAGTTTTATAGAGGGAACTGTGAACAATCTACTGTGATGATTTCCTTTGTTGTTGTGGGTAAATATGTGGTCATTAAGACCTCACATAACATTTTATCTCAGACATCCTTTCAAATAAATCAGAATGACAGCAATAGAAGCTTGTAGTACTAAAAAAGTGCAACCTGCCAACAACGTAGTGAGATCCTTGGTGCAAACCAGGAAAGAAAGACAGAAATCTAATCCTCTGACTGGTTGGATAAAATGGTCACAGATGACAGATGTGCTTGACTTGTGTGTGTGTGTGTGTGTGTGTGTGTGTGTGTGTGTGTGTGTGTGGGTGTGTGTGTGTGTGTGGGTGTGTGTGACAGTGTGTGTGTGTGCATGTGTGTGTGTGGGTGTGTGCAAGTGACAGTATCAGAGTGGAGAGAGAATATTGTGTATGCCTGTATCAATCCTATAATAAGTGTTTCCATGTGATCATGTCAGGCCAAACATGTGTGTGCAGTGAATGTCACCAAAGCCGCTGTTTCCTGATTGGTTGCTGCCTACACATACTCAGTATGCACCCAGCTGGCACTGAGATTTGTGCATGAGAGGGAAGGAGAGAGAGGGATAGAGTGGGGAATATAAAAGGGGGAAAAGATTCAGATGTTGGGAGACGTAATTTATAAGCAAAGAACAGATCCTTGCTATTCTGAGCCAGGTGAAGTCATCCATTCTACAGCTGGAACAGCAGGTAAGATGGTCCTTTTTCAGTTTTCCATTTGTTTATTGACTTTAAAGTAGTTTATTTTTTGTAGGCATGCTAGCATGATCACTGAGAGTTTTCTGTGAAGAAAAGTATTATATAGTTAGTTTCATTTACACCTTTGAGACAATATCATTTTAAGATATTAGACAGTGAGAGAGTAATGTCAGGAAAAAGAAAGTATTCTAGTTTAAGTCTTGCAGTGATTCAATACTGAGTTGACCAAGAGCTAGCATTCTTAATTTGTTGTTGCTCTTTTTTATTTAATCCATTTCCATTGCTTATGTATCTCAGGGGTTTTAGGGGAAGGGAAGGGGTTCTGGGGCTGGGCTTATCACAGCAGAGGTGCACACTTGATCAGGAAATTGTTCAATGTGCTTCATTTTATTTATATAGCACCGTCTGTCTGTCCATACATCCATACATCCATCCATCATCTGTACCCGTTTATATATGTCTATACTTCAAAGGATACCAGATTTTACCAGTCAATCTGCTTCAAATTCAGTTCAGGTTCTCTTTTTAATCTCACTTTTAACTCTAAACTCCAAGCTGTATGAAAAACAGAGGTATTACTTTTTTGCTGTTTATACTCTTAATGTTTAGAAAATAAAATGTTGGAAATTATGTCAGCAATTTTTGTTATTATACATACAAATAAGACAAATCAACAGCTGCATGGTGGTGCAGCTATTAACGTTGTTACTTTTCAGCAAGAAAGTCCTGGACCTTTCAGAGTGGAGTTTGCCTGTTCTCCAAGTGCGTTCTCTTTGGGCACTCTGGTTTCTGCCCCACAGAAACAGGCATGTTAAGTTAACTGGTCTCTCTAAATTGTCTAATTGGGTTGTTTGTGCTGTGTTTCTCTGTGATGGACTAACAACCTGTCCATGTTGTACCCTCCTTTCACCCAAAGAGCGTTTGGAGATAGCTTCACCCCATTACCCTGACAAGGAATCTCCAGGTATTAGATGATGAATGGATGAAATCAAGGTGTGAGGTTGTTCCTACATTTCTAAACTGGTCTGGCTTCACTGAGAAAGAAAAACAGAATGTAAATGATAGAAACAGAGGAAAAGGGGCAGGCATATTAAACATGAAGAAGTACTGCAAATCAGGGAAGCCAAGATATTATTGCATGTCCAAATTAATCTAGTCTGAGTAAAACGAAGAAAAGGTTTAATCCACAGACTGAAACTTAAGTGTGAAAAATCAGTAAGGACAAAGAACAAAAAAGATGGTTAATAGATGAAAGAAAAGAAAAAGAAACAGATGTGTCTTGTGATGGAGCATCCTCCCCCCATCGACCACTGGAAACATTCATCAGTCACCCTCTATGAAATCCCACAGTACAGGTGATGGACAAATGGAAGGTCAGATTTAAAATGACTGATATCTAATACTTGATTCCATTTTAACCTGCTTGTTTTACCCATGGCTCTAATAACACATTTATGAGATGTATCAAAAGTGCTCTGTTGTGTTGCATTGATTGGATTGCATGTAGTGGATTTAGCCAACAGGGTGAATCATTATGTGCTCTTGTCTTCATGTTATGAAAGAGACCTGTCAGCAAGGTCACTGTAGGATAGTGCGTGGCTCCTAACTATCACACACACACACACACACACACACACACACACACACACACACACACACACTTCTATTGATGATTGTGTGAGCTCTACCAGTTGTCGCCACACTCAATAGATCAATGGAGCCATGAGATGGAGTCAGGGGTGGAGTGGGGCAACTTTTCAGCCTTGGAGTTAAATGGCCAAGTCCAACCCATTTTTCCTATATAAAAACATTTGGCAAAAATATTGCATGTAATACAAATTTTTATTGCAGTATAATGTGTAATTAAAAATAATGAATAAAAAATTATTATAAAATAAACACTGAGGTAAAAAAAAACACTGTATGATTATGTACACAAAGGTTCAATTAAACATTTTAACATAAAAAAACTGCATTTATTATTTATTTATTTAATATTTATTCAGTTGGTTTTGCTGTGACGTTTAGTTGTAGAGCACTTCAAATATGAATGTATATACTGTAATAATAATGTGTCAAAAGTCAGTAAAAATGTCTTTATAAACCAGTAGTAACATAATTTTATACTAGACATTAACTGTTAACTGTTAACACATGAGATTATTGTATAATTATTTATTCTGTATAAGATTTTGAATAATTTTGAAATAAATATTTTATTGTAAAAAGCTTTCTTCAACAGACTGATTTATTTGACAGACTAGTGGTCCATAGGCAGACTAATGTTTTTTTCTTTAGGTTTTTTATAAAAATAACAAAACTAAAAATAAACTGTATTTCCTCTAACACCAGAATATTTTCCACCTACTCAGATGCTACAAAAAGCCTGCTATAAAGGGGTTTTCAGTCGAGTCAAATTCGTTAGTATCGCACATTTCAGCAACAAGGAAGTTCAAAGTGCTGACAAAAACATAGCACAATAAACAGAAAACACACATTACAGTGGCAGAATAAATAGAAGTATTGAAAAGTTGTTATCCAGACCATAATCAATCTATTTTTCAGTTTTTGTTAATCAAAGGCAACTTTAAACAAATTTGTCTTGATTTAAAGGGACTCAATATTTCAGAAGTTTTCCCATTTTCTGGAAGTTTGTTTCAGATTAGAGCACCATAGAAACTGAATACTGCTTCTCCATGTTTGTTTCTGGTTCTTGGGATACAGCGTAGACTAGGACCAGCAGACCTGAGTGGCTGCCAAACCGCCGGTGCTGTCTCTTAAATGGACAGATTCAGGAAAAAGCACAGCTAAGATACATATTCTGCTGTCATTATTTTCCCCCGGTCTCCAGCCCATGATTGAAGCGGCTAACTGGTAATCCTCCCAACTCTCCCAATTATCCACTCTGCCTTTGGACAGAGTGATGCATCTTTCTGTGTAAAGATATTTTTTTAAACGCTTGAGGCACCTTTAAATTGACTATACGCTCTTTACCTTCATGACGCAAAAATGGTACAAAAGTACAATAAAAATTCAGTATTTAACTTTTTTTTCCCCCACTTAAACTACATTAAACCTTTTCAACAGCTTCATGCCTGTTTTGTCCAAAAATCCAGATTTTTTTGAAGGAGAAAAACACAAAATATGCAATATTTTCAAAAAATAAAATGCGAAGTCTATTTTGGAGCAATGAGAGTTAAAAGGTAAAAACTGACATTGTTTACCTTTGTGACCCAGAATGGTACACTTATAGAAGTGCAACAAAAATTCAATATTTAATTTTTTTTCTCACTTTTACTGCATTAAATCTTTCAATAACTTCCTATAGATATAAAATTTTTCATATTTTGAAGATCTTTTCTCTGTTTTTTATGCAGATTTTGTCATGTAAAGCACTTTGAACTGCCTTGTTGCTGCTATACAGATAAACTTGACTTGACTTTGCCTGTTAAAATTATTTAATATACCCAGTTTTTATAGTTACTCTTACTTTGTCTACCCTCCTAACTGGATTACTTCAGATTTTAGGACCGCAGGATTCTTACTTTTTACTTCACTTTTACCCTTTTTGCTCCTTCCAAGCGGGACATGACCAAGATGCCTCTGGTCGACACCGGGGACATTAGCAGTATTATACAAAGACCTCAGTCTGTAGAATTGAAGACTCACCTACAGGAGAAGCATACAGGTTCTGGAAATGAAACAACTTTACCAATGACTCAAAACAACAGACAGCTCGTTATTATACAAAGACTTCAGTCAATAGAAATGAAGATTCATCGACAGGACATGAATATCGAGATCAACGCAGGCTCTGGAAATTAAACAACCCTACCAATGACTCAAAACAACGGACAGCTCCCAGCCACATCAGCGAACAGCCCACCCTGGAACTCTCTGGGAGCTAAGCCAAAAAATAAATCTCTGTCGAGACGACTAACGTGAAGTGCTCGTCTCCTAGATGATGCAGAGTTCCCAGCATTAAGCCGAGATATCCCTTCTTCAACACCTGCTCCAAGAACTAAACATCACCCAGCTGGAGCCGTCAAAATTGCATCTTCCTCAACCCCGGCACCAAGGACAAAACAACCAACCCGGGGCATAACACATCCGGACTCCGCTGGAATCCCACTGAAAAACAGGTTTGCTGTGCTTCAGCAGGAGTCCCCAAATAACAACAGGAGCTATGAGGCAAGATGAATACAATTTCCTCCTAAAATGAACACCAAGAACACTACAGACACAGCAAAACTTCTTACTGTGGGTTATTATGTGGTGAAAGAAATCCACAACCTTTGCGATACAAAGAGGATGAAGGTTATCTGCTCTGCATCCCCAAAGTACACAGTTTCTGACGTTACTGCAAAAATACTCTCAATAACCACTGATTACCCAGATATTGAGACTCTAATTATACACATTGGAGCTAATGATATCACCAAACAAAAATCAGAAATCCTGAAAAATGACTTTAATCATCTTCTAAGCACTATCAGAAGTCTAAAAATGAAGGTGTTTATCAGTGGACCGCTACCGACAGGTCGACAGGGAGATGAGAGATACAGCAGACTGCTTATGATTAATAGCTGGCTCAAAACATGCGCTATCAGCTCAGTGAACTTCATTGACAGTCACAGGTTCTTCTGGGAGTGTTATGATCTATACAAATGAGATGGAGTATCCTTAAATAGATCTGGAACAAAATTTCTCACCTCAATCATTTTGCATGTTGTTAACAAAACAACCTGCTCTCCCCAACCACAGTACAATGTAAACAATGAGATCACTGTCCCAGCTAAGATATGGGAGGAATCTGGCCATGGCTCTAAACCATCACATCTGATAAGGATGGATCAGGAGCACATTCTCCTAAAACAAACTGGTAAACCAGCTGAAAACGGAGCTGCTGCTCTTCCCCCTGTACTGTACTCTAGCCCCTGAAACACTTGTACTAATTGAATCAGTGCCTCCTAATTACAATTTTTCAAGTGAGAATTGAAAACATAAGAGGGACAGAGGAGTTGCTACAATATTTCATGATTCACTAAACTGTAAAAAGGTTTTTCTTGGTGAATTTGACTCTTGAATATTTGGGAATTGAGGTAAAAGGCCACCAACGAACTCTGACACTAACTCTATACAAAACTCCAAAATATGTGGAAATTTTTTTCAATTACTTTAGTGAGCTGCTATCCATGATATGCATTGATTATGATTATTTAATAAATATGGGAGACTTCAACAGCCATGTTGACAAACCAATAGACAGAGGCAAAAAAGCTGAATGATGTACTTCAAAATTTTGGTTTGACTCAACATGTTAAACAGCCGACACATAATCAAGGACACGCCCTGGATTCCCTCTCATCAGGTGTTTTTCCCCCAGGTTTTAAAGACAGCAGTTATCAAACCACTGATAAAAGAGAACAATGTGGACAAATCACTATTACAGGCCAATCTCTAACCTTCCATTCATCAGCAAAACTGTTGAAAAAGTTGTGTTTCAACAGTTAAACAGCTTCTTAAGACCAAACTGATTTGATGTCTTTCAGTCCAGTTTCCGTGCTCACCACAGCACTGAGACCGCCTTCATCAAAGTGTTCAGTGACATCCGCATAAATACAGACTGTGGAAGAACCACAGTGTTGATTCTGTTGGACCTCAGCGCAGCATTTGACATCATTGATCGTGATATATTACTGAAGCGAGTGGAGAGCTGGGCTGGACTCTCTGGCACAGTACTTAATTGATTCGAATCCTACCTAAAGAACAGCGATTTCTTTGTGTCAATAGGCAACTTCTTATCGGAGTGGACAGAAGTCACATGTGGAGTACCCCAAGGTTCAATCCTGCAACCCCTCCTATTTAATAACTACATGCTCCCACTTGCTCAGATTATAATAAGTAATAAGATTAGCTACCACAACTACGGAGATGATACACAGCTCTACATTACAATGTCACCAGGTGACTATGAACCCATCCAAGCGCTGAACAGATGCTTAGAACAAATCAATGCATGGATGTGCCATAACTTTCTTCAGCTGAATAGAAACAAAACTGAAGTTATTGTCTGTGGACCTAAAAAGGAACTATTAAGACTCAGCACGCTGATTCAGTTATTACAACTACAAACTAGTGATCAGGCCCAAAATCTAGGTGTAGTGATGGAGTCAGACCTGAACCTTCAGAGACACATAAAGATAGTTACACAGTCAGCCTTCTATCACCTCAAGAACATCTCCAGAATTCAAGGACTAATGTCTCAACAAGATTTAGAGAAACTCATCCATGCGTTTATCTTTAGTCGCATTGATTACTACAAAAGTGTCTTCACAGGTCTGCTTAAAAAGTCAGTCAGCTTGAGAGGACAGTTACTTCTAGGACCAGAGTGGTTTGCAAAGAATTAATAAAGAAAATCCTCATTTAAAAGCTGGATTTTGTATTTGCTTAGATTATCTTGATCTGACATTAAAATTAGTTTGATTTTCTGTAAGATTTATATGTCACAAAAATGAAAAGAAAAGAAAAAAACTACGGAAATCTGTAAGGTGTCACATAGTGTATATAACAGAGCAGAAGCATTTGAGTCATTACTTTTCCTCTGAAGTCAGTATTGCCAAACCCTGTTAGGAAGGAGTATTGAACAAGACTATTCAAAGACGATCTTGGTAGGTAAATACAGATGTGTTGAATGGAAAACATTCTTAAGTGTCACACTGGGTCTGCTGATTGACGTCTTATCAGAAACAATGATCTTAGCACAGTTGGTGGTAATCTTGTACAGTGTCTATAAAAGTATTCACCCCCTTGGATGTTTTACCATTTTGATTGATTTTACAAATTAATAATATTCAACAAAATGTGTTTTTTTTTTTTGGCTCAAAAAAAAAATTTTTTTTTTAAAATTATCCTCCTGTCTTAGTGTCTCCCCCTTCAAAGTGACTGACCTAACCAAAGGTGAAATAAAAACAGCAAAATATGGGGAATCTTGGAGGACAATTTGTTTCCATTGGCCAGAGAACTACGGCTTCAGAGAACATTTATTTTCCAGTAAGACAAGGACCCGTAGCATCCAGCTAAAGCTATATAGAGATGGTCTGAAGACAACAAAGTGTATGTTCTGGAGTAGCCCAGTCAAAGCCCAAACCTTAGTCCCATAGAGAATTTGTAGCAACACTTGAAAAAGTGCTGTTCACAGTCTATCCCCACACAGTTTTACAGATCTGGAACAACTTAACAGGAAGAATGGAAGAAAACTGCAGCGTCCAGATGTGCAGCCTGGGTGAGACCTGTCCACACAGACTTCATACTGTGACTGCAGCCAAATATACATCTACTAAATACTGACTTAAATCGAGTGAATATTTATGCAGTCATCTATTTTTTGTTATATATATTTTTATTTAATTGCCATTATTTTGTAGAAATCAGTTTCCACTTTGACATTAAAGGTTTGTTTTGTCAAAAAAGCCTAATTTTATTGATCTTGATTGATTTGTAAAAAAGGAACATTGTTCATCAAACAGGTTTAAACTTCCTCCCACAGTGCTATGTGCAAAAGAGTTATGCAGGATGAAGCCTTAAAGTCAAGCATATTTTCTTTATCCTCCAACAGACTTAAATTTGGTAATATTCTGATCCCAAAGAAATGGAAAAAGTCTGAATGTCTTTTTTTAACTGCAGCAAAATATAACAATCAATAACATCTTTAAATGTAGTTATGCACCAAACCAAAGTTCCAGCATTATCTGTGTATCTTTTGCAGATTAAGAATTTATCAGCTGATATCATTCCATATCTCCCAATCCATGAGTCTTTCTTCCTACTCCATTTAAAACAGCATAAAATGATTACTTACTAAGGTCCTGCAGTCTCTAAAAATGTTTCGATGAATGGAAAAAACACAACTCCTATCCTGTCCAGTATATTTTACCAGGGCTGGTTCTTTATTCCTAATGTTGGGAGCAGATTGCTGCCAGATTAAAGCCTCAGCGATGACATCAGCTGTCTACTTCAGTCACAGTTTAACAATGATTTTGCATCTGAAGGTCAAATCTGGGATCTGTGTGGCAAAAGTGGCACAGCTACCACTCTCCTGTCTGTTTCTGTGTCCCTCTGTTGTTAATCTTTTTGATGCGTTTTCCTTATATGACACCTGCTCAGATGTTGATTTCTTTGTTTGTGATTTCATTTGCCTGACAAGCCCTGCCCTATATATGTTTACTTTGGTATTTATATTTTGCCTCCAAACAGCCAGACTTAAATACCTTTAGCCCAACATGGCCTGGTACCAAGTACATTTATGACTTAAGGCAGACTTCAGCAAAGATTTCTTTTAAAGTGAGCTGTGTGTAGAACCCAACCTAAAGACTGCATAGTTTTTCAGGTGCATATCTGCTGTGAACACATCATCCTGAGATGCACAGCTACATATTTAAACAGTTAAGTCAAAGACTTTCAAGAGATTCCTGATAATTCTGTGTTTTCATATATTTTGGCAGGAGCACCACAAGTTTTTTTTTTTTTTTTATGACTTAGAAGCTTTTTTTTTTTCATTCAAGAAATGTACATTTGACTGTTGGAGGTATCAAAATGTTGAAAAACCCTGAAAATGTTAAAGCATATAGGATACATCAGGAAAGGTTATAATTTAATTTCGCATTTGTTGGTCTATTATTTTGATGATTATTATCAATAATAATAATAATAATAATAATAATAATAATAATAATAATAATAATAATAATATTTAACCATGTCAAGTTGATTTTTTTTCCACTGACTTTGGTGGTTCCTACAGCCTCCCGTTTAGAACATATCAAACCCTGATCAGAGCTGCGAGAGCTGAAATTTTGCTTTCCCTTTCTCCTTCCTACTTGTTGAAAAGGGTTTATAGGAGGGTGGGAATACGGGATGCAGTGAGTCGGTGAGAGAGAAAACAAGGACAGAGAGAGATACAATAGCCTGTCAATAGAGATTTATCTTTTCTGCTCTAATTCACCTGCAGTGGAACAGCACAGGTCGATACATCCTCTCCCTCTCTCTCACTCCGTTCCCTCTCTACCTATCTCCGCCTCACACACAAACACGCCGTGAGCTTCATATGCGTCCCTCCTCGCGCCAGCGAGTGGCCGCCTGGCTGCTCGCGCTGCCGTTGGGAAGAGGAGAGGAATGCGCGCGCCGCGGCCGCCTGGAGATGATTTCGTTTTGGCTGCTGTGCTGGAAGCTGTTGGTAGGTAGATACAGAAACCCACGGAACACATCGAGGTGGCGAGGACAAACCGTGGCAATGGCTTTAAAGCCTCCTCCGTGTTTGGGGAGAGATTTAGAGACGCTTTGTGATATATTGAGAATGATGTGCGAGGCTATGGCTTAGCTTACGGTACCATCAAAACCTGGTTTTCTTGGCTCCTGATCGTGCGCTCATGTCATGATTTGGTCCTTTTCCCGACTTTACGATGCGCTCTTATGCAACCGTTGGCCCATGAGATCTTTGGCCAACCTAAACCTCTGACTCCAGCATAGGAGGACATAACAGCAAAACACAATTCTGTCTTTAGTGTTGAATAGAATAGAAGAGTGGTATTTATTTATAACGTATAAAGCCTTCATTTAGTCTAAACTCCTGATGCTAAAGCTGCTTTTTAATTCGCTCATCACATTCACCCACAACCACAGAGGTGCTTGATTAAGTATTGCTCATAATGCTCTGTCCAACTGTTTATGGAGAAACTAGAAGAAAACACACTTTACAAGCCCACACACACACACACATACACACAAAAATTGGACTTAAAGAGATGTTGTGCAACTTGAGGGAGGTCAACAAATAATCCTAAAGGTTGCTTGGTCAAAATCAGGCAGCCAGTAATCAGAATTAGCATCTGAGAGCTGTTTCACAACTACTAACTCTCCAATCTGTCTTCATATGTGAATGGTTCTCTTAATGATTAGAGGTTTAACTTTATTACCCAAACAGCTGCATAGGGGCAGCATGACAAAACTGACACGTGATTCCTTATATTGTCCCCAAAGTCCTTATGAGTGTTTGATTAAGGCAAACTGCTGCATGTAGAAAGTCAAGCTGAAGTGTTGCATGTGGGTAATGGAACAGGCTTAGTAGGCTGCTCTGAAACATTATACTGCATGTGCAACTATACCATGTTAATAGTTACCTTCCTTTTAGAACAGTTTTTTTCACTACAAGAAGGTCAAAACCAAACCTAACCCAGGTGGGCAATGATGGTTCTATCTGGAGAGATGTGATTGGGAAGAATGAGTTCCCTGATCTGAATCCAAGCAATGTTTTGTTACTGGACTTAATTGCTAGATATCTATAACAAACACCACGCTCAAGCACAAGATGGTTGTGAGTCTAGTTGGTACCAGACCACCTTGGGCCAAAGTCGATGCTCAATTTAGTAATAATCAGAGCTGTGGTGTTACGTTTTGACCTGCACTTAATCACATAATGCAGACATAAAAAATGCTGATACTGCAGAAACAGTATGATGGAAAATTTTAGTGGTTTTGAAACAGTGAGTTTTTCATACCGCGGCATGAAACTGGTAACCGGCTCATGCCTATTGAAGAGAGGGACAGAGCTGACAGCTGATAACCAACTGGTAATGAGTTGGATCCAGTTGCAAGGCAATTGTGATAATGTCTAGTAGAGGAACCTGTTTGGATGATCTTGTACTCACACATCTGGGAGAATTTCATGTCCCAAGTGAGGTTGGAGACATGCAATCAGCATGGCCCATGTATAGGACCTACACTGCAGATTCAGCTAAAGATTATCTCGTGGCAACCAGAGGATGCACTGGTCAACACCAGTGGGGTTGAAACTTTCAGGTATAAGAGGAGAATAAGAGAAAGAAGGCCATTAGGGTCTGGTAGTCCTCGGGGACTCCCGAAGTGGATGACAGGTACTGGCTGGCCAGAAAGACTGCAGTGTCTGGGGTAGCAGGAACTTGAAGAGTCTTTCTGTTGGTCTCAAGAAAGTTCTGTAAAACCCTTCAGCAACTTCAGAAAGAAAACAAGGGACAATTCCAAGCTGTGTATCGTTTGAGAAACTGTGGACCTCCACTGAAAAAATCGTCAACTGGTTGAAGGAGGACTTTGAGGATCTCCTCAGTGCGATCACAATGTCCTTTGTGGAGGAGGAAGAGCCTGAAGAGTCTGGAAAATGCTCTCCGATGTAAGGGTGCCAGGTCTGGATGAGACTGGATTTGAGATGGTAAGGGTACTGTACATAGTGACATATCAAAAGAAGTGAGTTGGGATGGTCTGGCATCTGATCAGAATGCTCCAGGGTGTCTTCCTTTGGAGGCTTTTTGGGCATGTCTGACTGGGAGGAAACCCCAGGAAGACCCAGAACTCATTGGAGGGACTGTATATCCCTTATGGCCTTGGCATGTCTTAGACACAGAATGAGCTGGAGAGTGTCTTTTGGGAAAGGGATGTCTGGGTTTCCCTACTGAATATGGTACGCTGTGACCCAGATAAGCAGAAAGTTAGTTGAAATGATGCTATATAGACCGCTGGAGATAGGTACCAGACCCCCTATGACTCTGCAAGGTGGGTATAGACATATCCATTGTATATACTGGAATAGATGGATTGTATGTATGGATGCACAGATGGATATAATATGGGTGGATCCAAACCTAATTCTAATATAGTAGCATAAAAAAGGGATTTTTTTAAAGATGGATGTTGACGTTTCACAGCACTTTCAGATGTGTTCTAACAGCAAGATAGGAAGAGGTCAGAGCAAAACAAATTTCCCATCTGCTTTGATAATGAAGAGAGCGAGACACTTCGATCCCTGCTTTGAATTGACTCTGCATTGGTTACCTTAAAGAGAGTTCAGTCTGATTGAACAATGCACTTAGAAAATACCAAAGCACCCACATGCACTGTATGTTACAGAGATAGGGGGTTGTATTTACTGCTGATTTCCATATTTACATAACTGCATGATGAAAGCAGTGGAGCAGGAGGCATTCAGCACAATTGTGATATAAACAAATAGCCCTCTGAGTGCTCTCTGTTGCTCTGTCATTTCCTCTGTTCCAGTCCAAAATGTCAAGTGAACACAATTGTGCTTTTTATGTTTACAGCATCACTGTTCTATATAGGCTCAGCAGTTACTGAGATTCATTTTAGAAGTATATATGGCAGCTGTGTAAATTAGCATGTAGCCAGGCATAATACCAGTGAATAACTAGTAACACTACAAAATCTGAAGTCAGTACCTGGGATACAGGTGGATGAACTCTGAGCCCAAATGGAGCGGATATGTTTGATAAAAGCTCTTCGCTCTGTTTCCCATCTCTGGAAGAGGCATTCTTTAGTTTGTGCAGTTTTGTCTTCTTTACCTAAGATCCCAGCTGCTTTTTTGCGACTGGATGCAACTTTCAGAAGAAGACTGAACATCAGTAGACACTGGCCTAGTTTGTGAATGACTCTCTCTTCAAACCATAACCAAACCATTTAAGGTGCCCATAACAGAGCAAAACTTCACTCTAGGAGGGCAAAGAAAATCCGAGTCGTCTCGTTTTAATAAATAATACTGTCCGGGTTCCTGTTGAGTCAAACTGTAAAACAGTATAACTAAATGTTAAAACTCTCAAATCAAGTTTTTTTTTTTTCACTATTGAAACCATTAGTTTTCTTCAGAGTTATTACTTTGTACAAAAAGATTTAAAGCTAAAGCATAAAAATTGTGGTTTGATTGGATAATTTATTTTAGAATATTTACCTTCGAAATTTGATATGTTCTGTTTAGTTCACAGAGGGCCTCATGAGATTTGTCCAATTTTTCTTAGTATGTCAACCATTTTTCAGTTTGTCTGTTTCTTTTTAGATTTATAGCCAGCTAGTTTTACTCTTATTTATCCAAAACTTTAAAATGCTTTGAGCAGTAAACATACTCTGCAATAAGAGAAACAGTATCTTGGAGCAAACTTAAAACACTGAATGTTAATCTGACATAAAAAGTGGATTCTTTCTCATCATTCTAAATGTTTTACTTGTAGATAAACAATTCAATTGGCTACATGTTCTTGGAGGTGATTTTGATGGGGGTTTTTTCCTCCAAGTTTTTGCAGTTATTTTAGGGAAGTGATAAGAATAATTCTTTTATGTAAAATAAGGAGCATCTTTGACACCTAAATGGTGCGTACTTTCGTAAGCTTTTGTCAGGAACTGCTGATCATGAGTGAACTTCTAATAAAATACCTTCCAAACCATGCAAGATTAGAGTTAAAGCTGTATACTTTTGTCAGTTCAGTTTAAATAAGGTGTTACCATTCCCCTACACTTAAAGAAAAGTTGCTTAGGCAAAAGTTCTGTGTTGCTGCAACCTACACATCTGATGTATTTTTCTGCCAATGTTTGGGACATTTTTATGGATCCATGTTTCTAATTTTAGATGAAAAAACCTTAATGTTTCCACTACCTCCTCCCATTTTTATGACTATGAGGTAACAAGAGAACATCATGCAGGATTTCAGCTCATTTACTTTAGAAGTGAATGTGTAGAATTCAGTAGAGAATTATAGTGTCACATGTGAGGAGTTTGATCTTTCTGCTTATAGTTGTGGCCTCACTGAGAGAAAACTGACTTTAGCAGCTTGTCCTCCTCTGCATCTATACTTAGTGTTACCATAGCAACATGTTCCATCTGTCACTAGCACATGGCTGGAAACACAGACCATAATAATCTGGATGCCCACTCACTGCTGACACAGCGCTGCCATGGCAACAATAGGAAGGCTTTAGTTTATCCCAGCAACATTTATAGGTCATGAAGGCTGTTTTAATCTTTTCTGCTCTGTGGAACGAGATGTTTACATGCTGTTATCTGTAAGTGAACGTAGCCCATCATGATTAAGAAAGTACTGAGTACCCAGATAGATTTCTTTAAAAATTTACTTTGCCAAAACCTATTTTACATTGTTTTTAAATAACTTTATTCATACTATATTTGCAGAACATCGATTCTTCTTTTTCAGCCAGTCCACTAGATCTGCTGTATCTGGGATCACCGTCCTGTCGATGACCCAGTTTAGACCCAACTTCAGCTGCCTGACAGATGTCCTTATATTTGACTCTAAAGCGCTTTATTATACAGATAAGTTCTTGGCTGCTGCAGCACCTTCAGGCTGATGCAGGTCAAAACAAACTCTAATCATCACCCCTCCACCATCATGCCTTGAAGTTTGTATGAGGTGCTGAAATACTGTGGTCTTTAAATCTGTCCTGAATAGATATAATTATTGAATGTTGTTATTCACGTATATGTATGTTCATATGTGTGCAATTTAAACAATAATAATCTTTGGCATATAACAACAAAACTGTAAAAGGATCAGTCTACTAAAAATTTGAATGTTTGTTTCCACAGAGAGCGACAGCTGGGTTTAGGAGGACATTACCTGAACTGACAGACAGAAACCACATCAACAATCCCTCCTCCAACAACAGTCTTGCCGGTGACTCTCCTCCTCTCACACACACACAGACTCTAGTTGCCATGGAGATCAGTCCGTCACCTACAGCAACAGACCTGGAGAAAGATAACTTATTTAGCTGTGGCAGCCGGCAGTCGCAGGAACTCCTGGAGCCAGAGGTTCCAGAGGTGGAGGAAGTCGTAGAAAACAAAAATGAGAAAAGAGATGAATGTGACTATCTTGTTTTTGAAACTGAAGTGGAGAAGGAAAGAGAGGTACACAAGGACAGTGAAAGAGAAGAGGAAGACGTTGGTGGGAGAGGAGAAATTGAGGGAGAAGATGAAAGAAGAGGGGAAATAGAAGGAGAGGAAGATGGAAGAGGAGAACTAGAAGGAGATATTCAACAAGGAAGAGAGATAGAAATGGAAGTTGAACAAAGAGGGGAAGTAGAGGGAGAAGACAGAAAAAAAGAAGAATCAGAAAATGATGATCTGAGGAAAAGAAAAATAGAAGGAGAGGATGAAGATAGAGAAGGCATGGATGAAGTAGATGTATGGATAACAGGAATTCTCGGAGAAATGAAGCAAGCTGCTTCATCAGAAGACAATCCACAAAGTTTATTGTCTGAGCCCTCAGTTATCACTTCAGATCCACCAGAATCCACAGCACAGAAGGTGTGGAGCCATGACTTTGACAACAGAGATGATCTCAGTGATAGCCACCTCAGTGACTGCCTCCAGGCAGAGCTGGCTGTTGTCTACTCAGACAGTGATGCCGGGGAGGACCAATGGCCAGCCTTGGCTCCCTGCGATGAGACTCGCCATTCAAAAGGAAACGGAGCTAATGCTGATGACACATGCATTCCAGAGAGCATGAATGAAGAAGATGGAGGAGTGGAAAAAGTACAGACTGGAGTGCTAAAGGTGGAAGAAGGAGATATGGATGAGCAAAAGGATAAAATGAGTGGAGTCATGGAGGACAGTGAAGAACAGATGAAGTCAAGAAGAGATCTTTTCTTGCGCTCTCCTTCAATGAGCTCCACAGCCAGCTCAACTGACCCTGATAGGAAGGTATGTTTCACTTTGTCTACCTGCCTTTTTCTTTGCAGTGTCTCAGGGAGCTGGAAACTAAAGATGAAACCAGATATCTACATAGACTGTATAAAAACAAAACATCACTGTTTTTTTCATCATTTGAAACTAAAACTGTAAACTTTTACTGTTGCTGCCTATTTCACACATGCCTTTTCATCTCTGAACATGTATTTCCTGAGACTGAGATCAGGGCAGTAATAGGCACTCTAAAACATTAACTTTGTTATCTTTAAGCCACTTTCTTACTAATTAGACATTTATGTTATTGTCCATTGATGCCTTGATATGTTGCATCAGTGTTTCTATGTAATTTCCCCCCCCCTCATGTTGCCACATATTTTATGTGCACCAGTCCTTCCTGTAGCAAAACAAACCCCCCCACAAATGATGCTCCAACCCCCCCCCATACGTAAAACATTTTGGATCAAAACAGGTTCCTTTTGTTTTTTTTTTTGGAGTATTTTGTGTGATAAAAGTGACAATTAGAAATATTTAAGAATTAATCCCACTCTTTTTGGCTCTAAATCTATGTCAGAACACTCAAAGTATGAATAATCAGTTTATTCCTTTCTATATACACCTAAAAGTTTATGAAAACTTCTTTAAACGCTTTGCAGTTCCCACAATTAAACCAGACGTTGCTGCTGAGTTAGATGGGCCATTTACAAATCAAAAATGCCGTGATGTCCTTGCAAAGTGGAAAGAGACCTGGGTAAAATAGTTTTTATTGATAAACCTTCTTCTCTTATGCTCAACATGTTTAAAGATGCTTCTGAATCTGGTGTCCTCCCACTCACCCTGCGACAAGCCACAATCACTTTTATTAAAAAAAAAGAAAAGGACCCCGGCACTGCAGCAACTACCGCCCCATTTCACTGTTGTGTTCAGATGTTAAAGTGATGGTAAAAGTATTGGGAAAACGATTAGAACCCATAATGCCGACAATAATCAGCCCTGATTAGATGGGTTTTATTGAGAACAGACACTTTTATCACAATTTTGGTTGTTTCTTGAATATCTTACATTCACCCTCATTAGGGGACACACCAGAAATGGTTATCCCCATGGTCGCAGAAAAGGCTTTTGATCTGGTAGAGTGGCCCTGCCTGTTTTATACACTGAAGCGTTTCGGTTTTGGTTGCATATTTATATCTCGGGTCAAATTGTTTTATTCCTCTCCTTTGGCATGCGAAATAATGATTACTAAGCACTTCTTCTTAGGTTGTGGAACCAGGCTCTCTTTGGCTCTAGTGGCTTTTTACAGTTAGTCGACAGGAACGTGGGTTGTGAGAGAGGGGGAAGACGTGCGGCAAAGGTCAACAGGCTGGGATTTGAACCTGTGACGGCTGCGTCAAGGACTGAGGCCTCTGTATATGGGTCACGCGCTTTACCCTTATGTCACCGCCGCGCCCCTAGGGAATTTTCAAAGCTTTTTGAATCCAACTTTAAACTCTTTATTTGAACAAGTTGCCCAGAGTATTCACTGTCAATTCAAAAGGAATATGCTCTCCAAATTTTTGAATGCTTTCCAATGTTTTCTGGTGTTTATTTCAAAAAGCTTTTTCCAGTCACTTGGAGTATTGAATTCTAAGCCTGTGGGTTCTCTTTGGGGACTACGGCTTCTCCTATAGCTCAAAATTATGCATGTTAATGTTTCTATGTTTTAAGGTTGAGGTTAAGGTTGTCTGACCCATGTGTCTGTGTTGCTCTGTGATGGACTGGAAACCTGTCCAAGGTGTTCTCTGCCCCTCCTCCAATAACTGCTGGAGATAGAGACCACAACCTTTCTTGGTAATACAGCCTAGGAGTGGCTGTGGTTAAGAAGATTGACTTTTCGTCCTATAATCTAAAACAATAGTAAATACAATGAAAAGAAGCCATAAGCCAGTGATATAAACACTTATCTTCTTTAATTTGGGATATTTGAAAACATATTGTCTTAGTTACTTTGAAAACCCTTGTTAAGTTCTCAGTAAAATCATCTTCTTGCCTAAATGTTCCTTCACCCCATGTAAAGTTCATCTTGGTGCAGTCTTGGAGTCTTGATTTAGATTACAAGTTTTTTGTTTGTTTTTTCTGTCAGGTTCCTTCAGATTTCTGTGTGCAGCAGGAGAGCCTCAGTGAGAATGTCTCCACTGAGCATGTGGACTTTTTGGTTGCTCGTCAGCAGTGGAAGAAGATGGAGGAGGAGGTCAAAGGTCTTCCCATCCCCAAACCAGAACTGGGAGCTAAGGGGAGCTTCCAGGGCACCCACTCTTCATTGTACCCCCCCACTCGCAGCCCCCGGCTCAAACATAGGTAGGACATGTTCATTCCATGTTTCACCAAAGTGGAGGAGTATGTCTAGCCATTGTTGCAGGGTATCATGTTTGGAGAAAAACAACTGGCATATCACCCCACCCTAAAGGCATACTTGCAGAGAGCTGTGCTTCTTGTGAAGCCATAGAACCTGAACACCTGTCAGTGAGTCTCCAGTTGCTTTTTTTTGCTCCAGTCGCTGGATTTGGATTTACTCTACTGGAGGTGCCTCAGATCCAGCTTTTTATTTGCTATTGCAGCTTGAGGTTTGCAAAATTTTATTTGATAATGTAAATGAATAAATAAATACCAAATAGATATTTGGTACAGGAACCTTTGCTTACAATTACAGATGTCAAACATTTCATGTAGTTCTTGACCAAGTTTGCACCCACAGCAGCAGGACCTATACAGATCTTCTCCAGATCTTACAGGTTATGGGACTGTTGCTAGGCAACAGAGTTTCAGCTCCCTCCAAAGATTTTATATGGGTTTGTCTGCAGGACCTTGAAATGCTTCTTACAGAGCCACTCTTTAGTTGCCCTGGTGGTGTGTTTTGGGTCAGTGTCATGCTGGAAGACCCAGCCATGACCCATCTTCAGTGCTCTTACTGCAGGAAACAGGTTTTTGTCCAAAATCTCATGAGGCAGTGACTTGCAAACGTATTCCCTTGAACAGGCCCCTTGAACTTTTCCATATTTTCTCACATTACAACCACAAACAAATATATTTCATTGGAATTTGATGTGAAAGACCAATACAAAGTGATATACAACTGTGAAGTAGAAAGAAAATTAAACATGATTCAAAACATTTTTACAAATAAACTGAGAAGTGTGGTGATCAAAAGTATTCAGCCCCCTTTTCTCTGAGTGCAACCAATTGCCTTCAGAAGCTGCCTGATGATCGCTAAGGACTAAATAGAGTCCACCTGTGTGGAATCTAATCTCAGTACAAATCTCCTCTGTGACGCCTCAGAGGCTGGTTAAGAGAATATTGGGGAGCAAACAGTATCATAAAGTCCCAGGACCACACCAGACAGATCAGAGAGAAAGTTATGGAGAAGTTTAAAGCAGGCTTAGGCTATAAAAAGATTTCCCAAGCTTTAAACGTCTCACGGAGCGCTGCTCAATCCATCATCCGGAAATGGAAAGAGTACGGCGCCACTGTAAACCTACCAAGACAAGGCTGTCCACTGAAACTTCCAGGCTGAACAAGGAGGGCACTGATCAGAGATGCAGCCAAGAGGCCCATGGTGACTCTGGACCAAACGCACAGATCCACAGCTCAGGACACAGGACAACTACTTGTCGTGCACTGGACAAATGTGGTCTTTATGGAAAACTGGCAAGAAGAAAGCCATTGTTGAAAGAAAACCATAAGAAGTCCCGTTTGCAGTTTGCCAGAAGCCATGCTGGGGACGCAGCAAACATGTGGAAGAAGCTGCTTTGGTCAAATGAGACCAACATGGAACTTTTGCACCCCAGAGCATCATACTCTGGAGTCTGCAGAAGACTTGAGTCTGGGGCGGAGCTTCACTTTCCAGCAGGACGACCACCCTAAACATAAAGAGAGGGCTACGATGGAGTGGTTTAAAACAAAACATATTCACATGTTACAATGGCCCAGTCAAAGTCCAGACCTAAACCCAATCAAGAATCTGTGGCAAGATCTGAAACTGCTGTTCACAGATGCTCTCCATCTCATCTGACTGAGCTTGAGCTGTTCTGCAAAGAAGAACGGGCAAAACTTCCAGTCACTGGATGAGCAACGCTGGTGGAGACAGACCCTCAAAGACTTGCAGCTGGAATTGCAGCAAAAGGTGTTTCCACAAGGTATTGACTCAGAGAGGCTGAATAGTTTCGCACACCACACTTTTCAGTTTTTTTTTTTTTTTTTATTTGTAAAACATGTTTTGAATCGTGTACAATTTTCTTTCTACTTCACAACTGTATACCACTTTGTGTTGGTCTTAGTTGTGGAAAAATTAATAACCAAGCACTGTTAAGTGAAAATCACTCAATCGGGTCTATTATTACACAATACAGAGAGCTTAAGGCAATCAGTAATGAACAAGTTAGAGTAGCAGATCTGAAAGAAAGCTCTGCCAGACAGAGTCAACGCATTGGTTTTATACCAAGGATAAGGAATCCAAAACATGGGAGAGTCAGTCTGGTTCCCATGCAGCTGCAGGAAAACAACATCCAACCTTGTGTGTGGAACCCAAACAGGTTCATTTGGTGAGAATTCATAAGTACTTAGAATAAAGACATAGCATAACATTACCAGCAGATTAATATAATTATAATGTGTTACCTTTTAATAAAATTTCCCATCACATTCCCCTCTTTTGATTATAGGAAAATATGTAATGTTTCTTATTACTCACACATCAAATTTTATTCCATCCCCACTGATTATGTTAAAGGAAATTACTGCAAGTATTAACTGTGATAATTGAACAATTATCCCATACATTTTCAGATATTACATTTTCATCACTAAAACATTATCTTGTCCCATCCCTGTCATGATTTGTGGTGGTTGTAGAGGACCCAAAATGCAAAGAGGCCGAGGCAGCAAGTAGTTGTTGATTTAAAAGTAAATAACAAAAACTTACAAAAACACTGGAAAACAAAAACATGATTCCATGGAGCAACAGCAAGCACAACAGGGAAAAACTCAGGCAAGGAAACAGGTAAACTACAGGGAGAATAACAGGTAGCAAACAAGAAGAACCGGTGAGGAGTGGAAGAAAGAGGAGCTTAAATATTAGGGGAGTGAATAGTGAAACAATGACTGGGGCTGATTGGCTAAACGTTTACAGGTATGGGGAGTAAGCTAGAGGGGAACTGAGGAGAGAGAGAGAGTGGCAACAGGGGATGAGGGAGAGTAACAGGGGAGCAAGGACAATAATCTAACAGGAACTGGGAATAACTAGACATAAGGAAATAACTGGGATAACTAAGAAAAGACTGAACTAATCAAACATGATCTAAAAGTAACTGAAATACTCAAACTAAGAACTGGACAAACCAAAGGGATAAACTAGACCGGGGAAAATAAGAAATCAATACAAATAAATGACAGAAGCAAAAGTCTAACAGATACAGGGTATGACAATGGCATTCTCCATCATGCTTATCCTTGCAGGGTCACGAGGCATTATCCTGCAAGATGTAAACAAAACATATACGCAAGATACAAAAAAACCTACTGGCATCATCCAACCAGTAACATGTTATTGTCATTGTCTATCAGGTAGGAAAACTTATCTGGCAATCTCTGTTGCCAAAGAGATGATCATGAATATGTTTTGTCATCTTTCAGGAAACTATAAAGGTGAGATTTCAAATAATGTGTTTGGAAGGGGAATATAATGGAAACACACAGTTTGAAAATAATATTACAAATTGCTTGAATAAATAAGTATTATCAAATCCTAAGTTAAAATTTAAAGTTAAGAAAATAGTAATTCATCCTCTAATGAAAACCCAATTAAAATTTAATATAATCTCATCCTCTTATGCAAACCAAATGAAAATCAAATATTCTCATCCTCTTTGATTTTAATATAACCCATGTTATATGATATTCAACAATTAAAATTTTACTGAGAGGCTTCATCTGTTTCTAAAAATCCAACTTTAAAAGTAAGAAAGAAAGAAAGAGAAAGAAAGAAAAGGAATGAAAAAACAAACAAACAAAAACAAAAAAACCCCAAACAAAAATACAATTTTAAATTTATTTCATTCTCTTCGATGCTAAATAAACCTCAGTTATAAAAACACCCAATTAACACTGAATTTCATCCATAATCCTCAAAGCAGTTAACTAAGTTTTAACATCTTCTAGGGAGCAACAGCATCAGCATTAAAGGATTCAAAGCTGTCATTTAAGGTTTCAACATGCAGCATAACTTTCCCCACTCCTATGAAAGGAGGGATTAAATAACCTTTTCACTGTCAGTCCAGAACTTTCTGTCTTCAGTTAGTTAGTTAATCTGTGGCCACGATTTAAGGAAATATTCCACCAATATACATGTACCTGGGACAGGGTCTGAGGTCTGGCACATTTCTACTTCCTAGAAGAGCTTGAGAAGAATCAAGAGAAGTGTTATAGTATCTGTGGTGTACAGGGAACACAAAATATGAAAGAAAGAATATTTAAATCAACTAGAAAAAGATCAGAGCTGTTTAGGTAAAACTGAGGGTTAGTGTGTGCAGTCAAAAGATATATGTGAGCAAACCTTGTAATTGGTTTAGTTCTGAGCAATTGCAGAGTGGACAGTTATTTAACATCAAGTGGTTTATACATGTGATTTTTCACATGTACAGGGAGAACCCCACCCCCAGAGTAACAGAAATTATCAACAGAAAAATATTTATCAGGAATTCAGATAACATAGTTGTCAGTGCTGTTATTGCTTTCCCTTTAGATGTTTATCTAAAGGGAAAGCAATAACAGCACTGATAACTATATTATCTGAAATACTTTCAAACTGTGTTATTATTTCTATGTTTCATTATTAGGCCTCAAGTGAAATGATGTATAATGTTTAGAAACCATTTTTCCTTGTTGACTTTTTTAGATCTAATTTAGAAGCAAAATTAAGCATACATGAAGCTATCATAAAACATTTGTTGGACATTTAATTTCTTTAAGTCGGTAATTCATCATTAAAAACCATAAATGTTTTGGATTGAGTTTTAATCTTCATGTACCTAACTAAGTGTTTATCAGTTTAGAGTTTTAGTTTACTGTAGTAAAATATCTCCACATGCTGTACAAGTTATTTGTGTTAACCAGTTTTAGTTTACCTTTGATTTTGTTCACATTGCAATTCTGGTTTTACAGCCTGCAGTTAGTATTATTAAAACCTTTAGTATATTTATCTAATCCAAATCTTAACTTAATTCAAACTGTTTATAAGAATTAATTCTACTCATGTCTGAGTTATGTTAAATTGACTTTACTCGTGGTTTTAAAGGATTTTTTTAAACTCTTAACTTTCTTTGAAGTTGAAGGACTGAAAATTATTATGATCCAGCTGCCCAATTTCATGTTTTCAAGAAAATCCCACAAAAAATAAACTTATTTTTGTTTAGTGAAGGTATCGATAGGTGTTTATGAGGTAACTTCCACAAGGAACAATAATACGTCATATAATAAACATCATGGCAATAAAACATAGATTTTCCCATCTGGAAAAAAGGTAAAGTGTTTTGTAGAAAGCAGGAACACTGATTTTAGTCTATGAGCCCAGGAGGATTGTTGTGCCTCCTGTCAGAACAGTGTTGGGCCAAGTCTTCGCTCTCCGCTTCGACCACTCGTAGTGGACCAGCAGTAGTTCTTTGGCTCTTTGAACCATTAAACTGTTTGTAGTTCTGGACGATGTCCTCTTCGGTGTCAGAGGTTACTAGCACATGACACTTGATGGAGTGAAGTTTTACTACTCACTCTATTGTTGTTTTGGAGTTGGAGCTGCTGTCTAGATGATTGCCACAGAGAGTCTCCGGTGCCCTCTTACAGTGGCTGGTGTGGATCCAGGTTGTTCCTTCCTGGACTTTAACAGCAGTGCTGGTCACAACCAGCACCTGGAACGGCCTCTGCCAGCATTTCGAGTTACAATGTTTCCTCTGGAAATCCTTCACCACGACCCAGTCACCAGTGGTGGTGTGCAGCGGCGGCAGGACAGCTTTCACCATCGTCGGTCCTGAGGAAATGTCTGTGCTTCCACAGCGTTTTATCCACAACACTAAAGAGAAACCTGGAATCGGTGAAAGTAGGAGCAGACATACCAGCTGTGAGTTTGCATGCTTCAGTTAGTGCTACTAGCACCGGAGTTAGGCTAGAAAAGTGTTTCAGCAAAGAGCCAGAGACGAGGGTGTGATCCAAAAAGCAAACATGTTAGCTCCAGAAGCAGGGTCACATGATGCAGAGGCATCAACAAACAGCATCAAGTCAGGGTTAGTCAGAGGGTTTCAGTTCGAGAAGGCCGGGGTATACAAAGCTGTTCCAGCACGGCCTCATGCTTACGAGGTTCATCATCATCAGAGGTCACAGACAGCCTCCCACAGAACTGTAACCTAACATTAAGTTTAAATCAGGTTTGAATCAAGTTTGAAATTAAGTTTAATCTAGATTGAAGTTTGAATTTAGGTTGATTTAAGTTCCTGTCCTTGTCTGAGAATTACAGATGGTCTTATCAGTCTAATAGATGTATTTGTACCACAAAGGATTTCCAGTATTTTGTAAAAGTCTAATATGGTTAAAAATGTTTTAGGAAACAGGACATATATTCATTATGTTGCTTTTTTAAATTTAATTAATTTTTTAATTTTCTTAATTTAATTTTTTTTAATTAAATTCTAATCTTCAGGATCCTGTTTAAAGTTAAATGTACACATTCAAAAGACATATCTCAAACATACTTTAGGATCCAGCAATAAACTGATCAATAGTTTTGCTGCAAAACACTTCACTAATTTCAATAATCTAGATTCTGTTATAACATTAATCCCCAGTTCCAGGAGAACAAAAGGTCTTTTTTATTCTCTTTTAGTTAAAATTTATCACAGCTGTATTTAACAAGAATATTCTTCTGTTCAATTTAAATGCAAACAATATTATATGGCATAACAAAATGTTACAAACACTGCAGTACTGACAATCTTTAACACTTAACACTTTAAAAATATTTTGTTTATTTCCAAACTAATATGTAATTCCAGCATAGTGGTTCAAAAAAGGGGAAAAACTTTAAAAAAAACCAAATTGTACTGTCTAGGTGTCAGGTGTTTTTAAAACTTTTGGAAGTCAGGAGACTCTTTTCCAAGGCCTCCTAATAATTTCCATTGATCATTTTATTTTATTTATTTTCTTTCTCCAAAATCATTTTGAATTTGTTTTAAAATATGTATTGACAACACCTTTAAATTTAATCAGGATAACTCTATTTCAAAATAACCTTTAATCCCTTAAATCTAGAACCCATTTTTCGCTTAGAACATTCTCTACCTTTTTAGTTGGTGTAATTCAGTTTTAGTTGGTGTAATTCAGTTTTAGTTGGTGTAATTCAATGGCATAATTTCATTCATTTCATTGCAGAACTTAAGCAATTGCAGTTTCCCTTCAGAGTTTCTCAATCTATGACTCGTTGACTCTGAGAGGATCACTCGCAGTGGTCCTTCTGTTTGAGACTTCAGAGTTAACATGGAAAAGCTGAGAGAATTTATCTGATATTGAGCATAAAAAACCAGTATGAAGTCATTCTTTTCTGGCTAGAGAAAAGAATGACTTTCTATATGTAAACAAAGTTAGTAAGCAAGCAGTCTTCATTACAGTGGCAGTGTGTATGGGTAACAGCAGTGTATTTGTGTATATAACTTATCTGAAAAGTCTCTTTTCACTCCTCGCTCGCCCTCTTGCTTCCGGCGTCGCTGTAGTGTAATCCTCCCCCCTCTCTCTCCTCCAGCTGCCCGTCAGTCCAAATGGTTCTCTGTGTTGGTTCTTGGGTTGTCCAGACTGTCCCCCAGCCAACGTCTCCGTTTTCCACAGGTGCAACAAGCGACAAACAGTTCAGTGTGGGGTCTTCTTCTCTCTGAAGCATGTTTGTCTTTTCTACTCCATGTTTCCACTCTGACATTGAAGAGCGGAGGTTATCTAGTCTGAGTTGCACCCAAAACACAGGCATGTAGTTTCAGTCTAAATGTCCAACAGGAGATCAAACACCAGTCTCCCGCATGGAAAGGTTTCATCAGTCATCAGTTCTCAAGTATGAAAGACTTAGGACCAGAAGACACTTTAGTGCCTGGAGGTGAGGCAGGTCTTCTTTGTCTTCTGGATCTTCTGGTCTTCTGGATCGCTGTCTTCAGCTGGTGGTGTGAGAGGGACATCATCTGGTCCATGTGAAGACAGGTTTGAGGAGTTGAGGTCAGATGCACTCCAGCAAGGTTCAGACAGAGGGAAGGTAAGAAACAAATAAAAGTGGATCAGTTTTTATATCATCTTTTTGCCTCCTATGATCGTGTAGTTTCAGCCACCTATTACCCAACATTTTAAGAAATTATAAATCACTTGCTTATTCAAACACACAAAAACTCTATAAAGGGCCTTTCTTCAACCTTGTTCAAGCCAAACAAAAAACCCCTATAATTATACAATTTTTTTGACAGACACCCTTCCAGGTATCTTGTAAAAAAAAAAAAAAAAAAAAACCTTACAGTTTTATAAAGATCTTTCTTCTTCTCTTCTTTCCTTCTTTTCAGAGATCTTTGTAATACCTATTGCAAAAACCTGGCCTATCTCTATTCCTCAGGGAAAAAGGTTTATTGGATCCTTTGCTATTTTAGATTTTAAAATTTAGAATTTGGTTAGTTAATTTATTAGCCTGAGTGAGTGTTTCACCTGATAACAGTGGATTGAGTTTGTTTATCAAACCACCAGTGTCATGAAGCCGATGAGCTAGCCCTCTTCTCTCTTAAAGGCTAAGCGAAGGTATGAGGCTGGAGCCTTTTGTCCAGGCTGCGCATTTGATGTTGTTCGTCGACGTCCTTGGATGCCCAGTTGAGGGATCCGGGTCATGGCACCAAACTGTTGTGGAAAAATTCATTACCAAGCACTGTTAGGTGACAATCAACCAATCAGGTTTATTATTATATTGCGCACAATACACAGCTTAAGGCAATCAGTAATGAACAAGTCAGAATAGCAGTTCTGAAAGAAAGTTCTGCCACACAGAGTTGCAGCTGCAGGAAAACAACATCCAACCTTGGGTGTGGTTAAAACAAACAAACAAACAAACAAACAAACAAACAAACAAACAAACAAACAAACAAACAAACAAACAGGTTAATTTGGTGAGAATTCATAAGTAGTTAGAATAAAGACATAGCATAACATTACCAGCAGATTAATATTATTACAATGTGTTTCCTTATAAAATTTCCCATGACATCTTTCACATAAAATTCCAGTGAAATATATTTATGTTTGTGGTTGTGATGTGACAAAATATGGAAAAGTTCAAGGGTTATGAATACTTTTGCAAGCCACTGTACATGGCCCCATCCATCCTTTCCTCAGTACAGTGCAGTGATCCTGTCCCCTTTGCAGAAAAGTATCCCCAAAGCATGACACTTCCACTTTATGTTTGGAATGGTGTTCTTAGGATTCTACTCATCCTTCTTCTAGCTTCAAACACAGCGAGTGGAGTATATACCAAAAAGTTATGTTTTGCTTTCATCTGACCCCATGAAGTTCTCTCATGCCTCTGGATCATCCAGATAGTCAGTGCCTGGACATGTGCTGGCTTGAGCAGGGGAAACTTGGACGTGTCGCAGGATTTCAACCCATGCCGGCATAATGTGCTACTATGGTAACCTTTTAGACTGTGTTTCCCACTCTCCTCAGGTCATTGACCAGCTTCTCCCATGTAGTTCTTGGCTGATCCTTTACTTTTCTCATGATCATTGATACTACATGAGGAGAGGTCTGACATGGTGCTCCAGTATGAGTCTTCTTATTGTCCCCAATGTACCAAAAATCAACAGATTTCATGCAGATTTCAGCAAAAAATGAAAATAATTTTTGTTTAATTTCAAAATTTAATTTCAATGTTTCATTTGGAAAAGAATGTGAACATAAAGTCTTTCTGCTTTAAGGTTGAACATTCTCTGTTGGTGTTTTTAATGCTGAAAATCATATTAGGTAAGGTTGAATATAAGCATTGGGCTGAATGAAGAACTATTACAAGTCAGTTTCTATTATATTAGTATTCTTCTAACCACTAAAAAGGAAGAACCTTCATTAAAACCTATTTCGAAAATGTTTTATGGGAACATTAAAATGCATATCTGTTTCATAATTAAGCTTTTTGTGTGTTTTTGGTTCACAGATTTACACATAAATTGATGGTCATAAATTTGACCAGAAAATGGAGCTTTAAAAACAGTTTATCTTAATTATTACCCTCAATATATGATCTAGGTGTAAAAGTTCTTGTACTTCTCTTTCAAATATAAACGATTGTTTTGACTTACAGATTTACTCTGTTTAACATTTTATATTAAATTGTTCTTGAATCAAAAGCATAATTGTGAGTATGCAAGATAAACTATGAAACCTGAAAAACTAAAGGATCATACACTCTTCAGTGCTGTTGCACAAGTGACAGGCTGTCACAAAGCCAAGCGTTAACTCAACTCTTGGTGGATTTCGGGCAGACTGATCAGTCACAGCTAATCAGGTGAAATGATAGAATCAGTTAAAACAGCATGTTTAAAAGCCTTAAGATTTTAACTTAGTTTTTGTTATTTTCAGTTGAACCCTTTAAGTGCTCTTAGTTTGTATTTCCTCTTTACTAAACCAGGTGTGTATCAGATCATTTTTATTGTGTTGTCAGAAGTGAAACCTGCGTTCCTCATCTTCACATAAATGGATGTGTTATCATGTCAGTTTTTTCACTGACTTCAAGATATGGAATATTTGTAGTTTTTAGTTTTCTCCTAACCTGAGTGGGGTTTCCTCCTGTCCTGTACAAGGGAAATTCAACCCCCAATGTCCAAAGAACCTCCTCTGTCCTCCACCCTGTCCCCTGGTTCTGAGGACTCAGGCTTGGATGACTCTTCGTTTCGCAGCCCTCTGGAGGAGCCAGAAAGTGCTGTGGAGAGGGAGATCCGACTGACATTAGAAAGAGAAGAACAGCATCGACGGGAGAGAGGAATGATTGCTCAGGGCTTGACGGTACCCAGGTAAGGTAAATAGGTTGGCCTGGGCATTGGCAGAAATTCACTGACGCAATACTAAACATGTTGTAGAAACCCACTGACTGTCCAGATTTCTTATTTCTTTTCTTTTTGTCTATGTTCAGACTATCCACCCTGGGGACAGGACGATCTGTGCCCAGACCTCCAGTCTGCCGCACTCCTACTCTGTCCATCTCCCCATCCCCCTCCTGCTCCTCCTCTCTTCCCCGATCTATATATCATGAAATGACAGCCAATAATGTCATCATTCTTGAACCCGACTCCTCTGGCTCCAGCTCCAGGAACCGTCTGCTCTCCTCTGCCATTGGTAGCCTCTCTGATTGGTCTGCCAGCCTAGATGTGGCACCCTCAGCAAACGTCATTGTGGTGGAGACCTCCAATTTGATCATTCGCAGTGCTTCTGAGTTTTGCCTGAGCTCCGGGCCCCCACCTGTAGAGACGCAGGAAAGCACTTTCTCTTCTAATCCATTCTTCAAGTTGCGCTCCATCAGCAGTCAATCTCTAGTAGAGCAAGAGATCAAGATGGTGAGGCAGAGAGAGGAAGAGTGGAGGAGACAAAGGGAGGAAATGTGGAGAAGTCAACGGGAGGAAGAGTGGAGGACAGGAAGAGAGAGGTATGACACTGTCCTGGTGTCACCAAGCCTAAACGAAAACATCACTTTCAGTGGTACGTAGTGTCTGTGTGACATATATGTATGAAACAACAGTTTCTTTACATAATCTGGATCCCACATATTGTTTTCAGATATATTTTCACATTTTTGGGTCGAACAAAATGTTGTTCTTGTTTATTCTTATTCGTATTCTATCCTAATTCCTGATTCCAGTGCCAGTGGTTCCAGACAGATCTGCCTCCTCCCCATCATCGCCCTCCAGACCACGGAAAATGGAACGCTCTAGTTTGTCTTGTGACCACAAGGTTGGCAGACATGCAGACACATGCAAACACAAACCTTAGAGCTTGTGTTGATGTAGACCCAATTTGGAGGTGAAAAGTAAAACAAAATATTTTATGTACATCTGTATTATAGTTTTATCCCACTGTTGCATATCTACTTGGTGTATAAGGGGCATAAGATGATAGATCTTAGGTAAATAATCCTCCTGCATGGCCTTCATACAAATCTGATGCTATAGGATATACAATTTGATTTTCACTTAACTCCAGATTGCCATAAATACCACACTGTTGCTCAATCTCATGCTCCAACAAGCAGTTGCTCTGTCTGCACAGATGATAATTTACTTACCTTGGCATGAGAAATGCTTGTTGTTTCTATCTGATTTATTTAGCTGACAATCATTGGACCACTTTGGGGAATTCACAGGGTGTATATAAGGTTATGAATTCTAATCTCCAGATCATTGAGTATGATTAATTTAAAATTAAATGTGACTGTGAGGAGACAGTGTGACAGAGACAGACTGTACAAGCTGTACTGAGCTTTAGTTTTAAACATGGCTGTCCTTGGCACGGATGACATCCCAGAACAAGTAGAACAATCATAAATCAGGTGCATTACTTACCTTGAGAAAAACATGAATGGATTAATAAGTACATGCCAGTGATGTGCAGTGAGGTTTATTGCACTGATTCCTCCAAGAAGTGCATGTACAAATCCAAAATCCAGTATAGAAGCTTATATTTCACTTTTGACCTTAACTGGTTAAAGCTTTTAATCATGCTTTAATCAATTCATACAATTCAACAATAGCAAGAAAAAAAAAGAGTTTTATGGTCAAATTTGATTTTTTAAAATTTGAATGTTGTCTTTGGCTGACCTCTTTTTCCTGATTAAAACTGAAAATCATGTATCAACTAAGTCCATGCAGCTATCCTTATCTATGAATATCTCTGTTGTAAAAAATGTCTTTGTTTGTCTTTCATTTCCCTTTTAATTTTTAATAATTTGGCACCTATAATGGGGTGATCACCAAGGAGGAGAGTGACCTTGAACTGTATTTTTTTTTTTATGTTTTCAGGCTTTTCAATGCGTAGAAAAGCACCTGTTGCCTGTTGTGTCTATGGGGCTCAGCATTGCCCTCTATCAGTGTGGCACAGTACTTTCTGCCTCAACCTGTGAATTTTCACTGCGCATTTATGGATGATCAGAAAGACCAAAAATGTCATTCACATGGATTAAATACATTAGATGGTGGAACGTCAACATGTGTAATTAAACAAGTATATTAGCCATATGAAGGGAGGCAGTAATGGACATGCGCCAACTGCCTGCTTTATTCACCATGTGTGACGCACCCCACCAGTTGAATATAGATTTTAAAAAAACAATAAACTAAGGCATTTTGGGATGTTTTTTTTCATTAAACCAGAAAAAGGAAACATTGAGGGCAGCTTGAGGAATGTTTCCACAACACACATAATGACTAGGAAGAAACATGAATGTAGAGAAAATTGTTTTGTTTTTTTTGCTCAGAGAACTCGGGAAAAGTGCTAATGAAGGAGTCAGCTTAACAGCTGATTAGAACACTGCAAAATAAAGGCAGAAAGAAGAAGGACGAACAGATGCAATTTACAGTTTGCTTGGTTATGGCCAGCATTTTATCATAAATATATCCAGCTAACAATTGATCACATCAGTATAAAATGAGAGTAAATGTCCTGACACCAAAAACAACCCAAACTCAGTTTGAAGTCTGCATCAGTTCACTTTTTCAGTCTTTTCTCACCTAAACAATGTTTGTGTTGCTGTTCAAAGCTGCATGCACACAGGCTGTGTTCTGCTCCTGATCAGATTAATCTACCAACAGTTGCTTCATCTTCAAAGTTTCATCATTTGCAGAAGTTAAAGTTTGATGCTAGTCATGCTAGCATTTCCACCAAGTAAAAATCATTTTTCTAACTCCATAAAATAAAGAAAATCAATAGAAACAAAGAAACCCAATAAATAAAAACCAAATCAAGTCAATACTATCACATTGCAGGCCCACACTGTATATTTTTCCTCTGACATGCTGCTACAACAATATCAAACCACCAACACCTTCCTTCACGAGTTTTTTGTTTGTGTTTAACAGGGACAGAAAAAATTCCCCAAGACCATCTACATTCTACAATTTCAACATTGTAATGTGGTCTTCGTTCCCCCCCAAGTGTGGTCTTAATTTGCTACGAAGAGGGCCTGAAAGGATAACAATAAAGAACCATCTAAGCAAAACAACAAAAACCTGCAAATTCAGTTCAAAAATACTTTATTGATTTCAACGGAAAATTAAATGTTGTAACTCATATTATCCAAGGGTCTTCAAAAAGTTGCTGAAAATGGTGATGGCTGTAGCAGTCTGTTTTACAGACGGTCAGAAAGCCTCTGACTGAATACACTGCATTGTTCTAAAAAACAGTCTCATGAAGAGGATGTACAGGGTTGTCCATAATTTTGTTGATTTTATGAAGAATCCTTCTTTGCACCATCATCTCCAGTGATTCCACAGTCGTCCCCAGAACAGAACCAGCTGCATTATTGGCACTGAATTAAATATTGGTCAGAAATATCTAGTCTCTAGTCTCTTCATACTACGTAATTGTGGTTTTGAGCTTTATATTTCACTGACTTTTTTTAAAGATTTGAGTAGGATGTAGTGACATTTTACCATGTACTATTAACTTTTTGGGTTTCTGATCTGTAGCAGGATGCAGTAGGCAGCCAATGTGCACACAGTTAACAGCTTGCAACATGAACGTTGTTGTTCTGAGGAAATAGTGCCAAACGTGCAAAACTTATAAAGTACAAAGGTATTTTATTTAGTCTTTGCTCAACTGTTAGAACATTTTTAACAAGCACTGTTTAGGGTTAGTAAATTGTCTGTTTCAGCAATTTTAGATTGTTTTAACCTCAGTCAGTCATTTACTGACAATTAAAGGCAAAACATGTCATCAGCTTTCATTTGTAAATACATTTTTTTCTCATGGTGTTTGTATGGAGGTACTAACAGAGTGAAATTTTCTCACGATTGCTGCAGTGCACTCTGACATGCTGGATATCAACCTTCAACCTTGTGACTGCAAGAGAGTTACTCTCCCCACTGAGACCCATTCGCCCATTAAAGAAAGTTTAGTTTTGAATCAATTAGTTTACATATTATCACTAGGCTCAATTGTCTAAAAACACAAATCATCGTTTCTAAAACGCAAGCAGGAAACATTTATCTAAAAACCTTGGAGAGACTGACAACCACACAAGTTACCATCAAAAATAATCATTATCTAGCTTTAGGTCTTCCTCAAACTAACCAGAGCTAATATGCCTTTATTGTGTTTAACTTTACATATCTTTTTAAAAAATGTTGCTGTTAGGTAACTGAGTTTTTTTCCCTTTATTCATTCATTCATTTGTTATATCTTATTGTGAACTTTCTAATATGTTAATCAGCTGAACTGATTACATTTATCGGTTTGTTCACAAATATATTCATGATTTTTCTCATGTTATCAACCTGTCACACCTTCACTCTTTATTCAATCATTCTCGTCATGCCTTCTCCACTCATGTTTCTGTGTATCCATCCATCCATCCATGCCTCTTTGCTCCAGTGGTTTAGCTGAATTTCCCCCTCCCTCCCTCCAGTTTCCCCTTTCCTCAGTGCCACGTCGTCAGAATGCCATGGCACAGCGCTGGGAGGCCTCGCTCTTAGCCAATCAGAAGAAGGAGTAAGTAGGAAGAGTTTTTAACTGTTGGCCTTTTTAAAGCCAAAATGGAATCCTACAGTTTTTCCTTTGTTGCATCCAGTCGGCCAAAATTATATTGTCTGCCAACAGCAAATGTTAATGTCAATATTTGTCAAAGCTGCATGTTAAAACCCAATGTTTGTTGCTAAGCGACACAAGGGCAGAGGAATGGATGGTGGCTTTCAGTAAGATTTGTTTAAAAGAATATGGCAATTTACCTGTTTTTGCTTTCCATAATGTCTCTGCGGCAGAAAGTGTTTAGAAGTGCTTCTAATGTCATGTTTTGCTGGATGATGTGTACATGTCTGACATATTGTTCTGTTCTTTTCTTTCTGACATACTGACCTGTTTAGAACTCGGCACAGATTTCCAACAGGATTCCAACAGAGCCGGTCCAAGGTTATATGATGCACCAAACAACATTTAAATTTAGGGGCTTTTCAGTTTAGTTATTTTTTGGTTTATACCTAAAAATTTGTGAAAAAAAATCCACCACAGTTATCAAAACAGTGTAGAATTGCTGGAGTTGTTTATATTTTTGAAAACTGTATGTCAAAACAAACTAAAATCATTGAAAGGAACAATAAAAGAACTGTGAAATTATACTAAGATTGTGTGTGAAGGTTAAAAACAGTTTAAAAAAAATAATTTCTGGGGTCATTTTTTCCCTTTGTTTACATTGAAACTAGTAAAAGAAATTGCTAACCAAAATCACAAAAACTGCTTAATTTAATAAAATATTTAAATATGGGCTCAAAGTTTAGCAAAAAAGTTAAATTCATCACTTTAGAAGAGGGTTATTCAATTAAAATTTAATGAGGTCTAGTCAGATATATATATATATATATATATATATATATATATATATATATATATATATATATATATATATATATATATATATATATATATATGCGCATGTGTGTGTTGGTCATATACTGAAATTAATTCAGTCTTATTGAAGTACTTTTTGACAATATTTATTGTCATGAAACAAAAATTAGAACAGACATCTGTGATGAGAAATGGGTTGTGAATGAACATGGTAAGCTGCTGTCCAGCACTGAAGCTGTCAAAACTATTGCTGAAGTTTACATTGAGCTTCTCAATAAAGCCAAAAAAAGAAGACATCTTGCTGTTCCCAAACCTGTTCCTGCACTGCTGAGAAGTCAACATAATGTAGACTTGCATATGTTGCAGTCTTCCTGCAGGTCTTCCTTGAACATCTCAAGTTTCCTCTGAAAGGCACGGATAGCTGTCATTAATTCACATTAATTGTCCCTGCCCTGTAGCCTCAAGTTTGGTTCATTTAGATGTGAAGTAATATCAACCAAAAAGGCTACATTGTCCTTCTGTTTCTCATTTTCTAGAAATTGAGAAAACTGTGTTGCCTTCTGACTTTTTAGCTCTGCCAAAAAAAAATGCTGTTTCTCTGCTAATGGACCGTCCTAGCGTGCTAAAAGCCAGCCTTTGCTGAGCCATCTCATGTTGTTGTGCAGCAGATCATCAGCATCAACTTCTCTGAGAAATTCCCTCAGTATGTGATGCTGGTAGGAAGAGGATGCGCTAAGAAAATGGATTATCTTCATCATTATATTCATCAGCTCAGTATGCTCATCTGACAGGGAGGCACAGAGGACTGATGAATGATGCAGTGGGAAGTTAGGAGATCAGGATTGTCATTCTTCAGTCTTGTTCCAGCTCCTTTTTCTTTCCCTATCATAGCAGGAGCTCCATCTGTGGTGATTGAGATCACTTTTTTGAGCTCTATTCCTCTCTTTTCTAACATCTCCTTAACGGCCAGGTAGATGTCTTCTCCTGTTGTACTGGTCTGAAGAGGCGTGATACCCGGCAGGTCTTCGCAGAATGCTTTCTGGTCTGTGATAAAGCCTAACGTAATCTAACAGCTGAGCACTGTCCCACGTCAGTGGACTCATCCACAGCTAGGCCTACATATGGGGCCTTTTTCATGGCTTCATCAAGCTGAGCTAACATGTCCTGAGTCAAAATATCACTTTCCTTAGTAGCAGATGATGGTGACATGGGGATTTGCTTTATTTTCCCACAAAGTTCCTGTTTTCCTTTTCCTTCAAGAAGCGTTTGATCAACTGTAGTCATCCATTCTTTGACAACCTCTCTATCAGTAAACCGCTTTTTGCTTTTGGTGCTGACCCAAAATCCAAGCAACTCTGAGGGAACAAACACTCATGAGCTCGTTGGTGAGCAGTGAATGTGTGGCTCAGGATCCTGGTGGACTGGTTGTACTGGGCTTTGAGACTGTGTTTTCTCTGACCTTAGTTCTGATTTGAGTGGGTTTGTTTGTTCAAAACTTTTATGCTTTGTCTTATAATGGTGGTTCACATTTCCACTTTTAATAATTGCCAGTTTCTGAACATATCAGACACACTGGTTTAGTACTACCAGTGGGAAGTATAAAGAGAAATCACTCTGTCCATTCTGGATTAAATGCTCCATTTTCACTGTTCACATTTCGTTTTTTTGGACGCCATTTGTTCTTTTTATGCTTCTATCTGTTTAACTCGCCCATTTCTCCCCCCTTCTCCGCCTCAGCGATCAGTTTCTGTCCTTTCCTCTGTCTCCCCCGCCTGTATTTCTCCTTTTTCTCCACCCGTTCCTCCCCTCCTTCTTCATCTCAGTGATGAGTATTCTCCATCCTTCCCTCTTTGTCTCTCCTTTTCTGTCTCAATTATCAGTTTCTCCTTTCCTCTGTCTCGCTCGGCTGTATCTTTTGCTATGTGTCTCTATTTCTTTCTATTTTTGTCTTTTCCTAGGTAACCTCTCTCACAAACTCCCATCCGTTCTCACTTTGTTTCAAAGCTTACCGGCCAGCTGGAACCAGCTTGGTGGTATCGCGTGGTATAGCCAAACTCGCATACAATTGGTCTGTAGGTTTCCTTGGATGCGTGACCACTACCGTAAGGACTGTAAAAGCTGCACTGGTAAACCAGAAAGCGCTCAAGATTTTAGGTTGCCGTTTCTGTTTTGGTTTTAGTTTCAGGTCCGCATGAAATATTATTTCGGTCCGGATACGGACCGAGGTCCACCTATTAGTTGACCTCTGCTCTAGAATATGACATGTTCAACATTAAAAAAAGGGGAACAGAAAATATATTATCTTAAAAAAGGCATCTAGGTTGAAATCTTTTTCCAGTACAACAGGGTTGTTGAATTGTTAAAGCAATTTACAGTTTTTGATAGATATTTGACCTTGCTGCAGTCTAATAAAGCTTGTGCCCACATATAAAACCAGTTGATTTTGAATAATAATTAGAAAACATGAAAATAATAATTAGACTATTTGATTGATTAGAATAACAACTTGTCTCCTGGGAAATCAAACATAGTTTGGTCAGATATAAATTTAATCAATAAGCCGAAATTTCATTGAGTGAAAAAAACAAAAAAAACAAAACGTGTGTGAATTAGTCACTCCATATGATTTATAATCTGATAGCACCTGAGCTATTGTGTATTTTTAATACATTTAACTTTTTTAAAGCTTTTTAAATGAATTCTGGTTTTGAGCTTAAATATAAATACTTGCTGAGCAGAAGGGAGAGACGTTGTTATAGAAATCTCCTTCTGTTTAAGCAAATCACTTTAAAATAATATAATCTGACTTCTGTTATTATGCAGCTTCTCTTAGGGGGATCCATCTAGAGTGGGGGACCTAATCAGCTGCTTAATTTGCTTCTGCCTTGGGCCGGCTCTGTATTTTACGACTAATATGGGCTATAAACTTGTATTCCGAACTTCAGGTATTCTACATTATGTTAACTTGCATTTTCCTTCTGTTTTAGTAGCCACCAACCTTTTAGTAGCCTGTGTTTGGGATTGTAAAACTTGTACATCACATATTTATTCAGTTTATTGAACATGACTTACTGTAAAACAGTGATTTTCAAATGTTACTGTTGTGGCCACATTTTTGATTTAAAGTGAATTTTCTTCTAAACAGAACCATAGCCATGCAGGAGCTTTCTTTCTAATATTCCAGTCTCTTTCAGAAAGAGACTGGAATATTATATTCATTTCTAATTTTTGAAAAATATTATTTCAAGTGTAAGCCTTTGAAAATCACTGTCTGGATGAAATGCTTACATGCTCGAATCACCAATCAACAGTTTGTTCCAGGTTTTTTTTTCCTGATGAAGCATTTCATTTCTAGCCACTCAGACACCACTTTCCTAACTTCAAACCAAGGACACCTGGACGTGTCCTTGGTTACAATTTAAGGACCGTTTTTGCATACTTTCTGAAACAAATTCCATTGCTTTTTAATGAACATAACAGAATAACAAGATGTTCAGGTAACAAGGCTAACAAGGCTCTTTAAATGATTGCCCAAACTGATAGTTCAGCCTCAGCATGTTAGTGCCACACCAAGACATGAAAGAAGGTTAAAAATCAAATTCTGGTCAGAATTGAGGCCAGTCAGCATGATGATTGTTAAGGCAATAAAACAAACAAACAGACAACTATCAGAAATGCCCAAAAATGTGGGAAGACATTGACCTTTCATCTGACCACAGTTTGTTGCTTTGGAAGTCAACATGGAGCCTGAAGAAAAGCTTTTGTTAAAAAATCTACAGCCTGTCCAAACTGTGTCCATCTGTGGCTCTACAAAATCAGCCTGTGTTTAAAGAAACCAATGTTCTAACAAAAGATCTACTGAAGATTTGTACAGATTTATTTTATCTCCTACTATGTTCCTATAAAAATCATTTATTTTTGATGCATATATTTATTAACTGATGAATGCTTATAAATCCTTAAAATCCTTTGCAGGTGTAAAATAATGATTCAATCCTGTCAGCGAGGTTTGACCATGTTTTTAGGAGATTTTAAAGTGTGCTGTGTGCATGTTTTCATCTGGTCACCATCTTACTTTAGTTTGGTTTCTGCATTGAATCTCCACAACAAGCTAATCCACATGTTTCTGCAATGATCTACAGTTTGTCTGAGGATTAAAGGTGTAATGAGATCAATAGTGAAACAGAAGATCATCACCAGGATGTAATGAAATAGAGTGAAGGGCTGCTCAGTACAGCTGTTTCAGTTCAGCATTCATGCTCTGACTCTGCTCACACATTTGATACTGTACAAATATCGAACTAATTTATTCAACCTGTATATGTATTTTTCACCCTGGATATTTAGAGACACAGTTTTAAAATCTAATATATGTCATAGTCTAAATCTAATATATATCCATGCTGGATACCCGATGATCCTATGTGGTCATATGCTGACGTCATCTAAGCCCCGCCCTCTCAGAACAGGAAGTCACTATTTTTTTTTGAAGAGCTCCATCTCTGACCTCTTTGGCCTAATCAAGATGATTTTGTGTCAGAAGACAGATAACAAATTGGTCTCACTTGCTTTAAAACACCAAGAGTTTTCGGTGGAGGGTGTGGCCGTGGCGGCGTGGTGATGTCAGATGTCACGCTGTCGCTATACGATTGCCTATAAATTCTAGAGTTTTAAGCTGAGCTCACTATGATTGATGCTAATCGAGCCCCCTATAGGAATCCAGCCCAGTATTTGGTGGGCGGGGCCTAATTCCTCCACAGCGCCAAATTGAAATCTTTAAAAAAAAAAAAATCCGCCCCAAGCCATGCTTTGACTGGCAATCATGGAACTTGGCACACGTGTATCATGTCAGGACCTACAAAAACAGTCTCTTGGAGCCACGGTCCAAACCCAACAGGAAGCCGGCTATTTTGGATCAAAGTTGTCATTTTTTCAAACCAGTGGACAAGTGTGGTACTGCATTTTTCCTATTCTTAAAAACAATAAATTGGCTATTTGGAGGACAAAACATATTCAAAAAGTCAGCAAACTTTACCCAAAATTGTTCCCTGTGACAAACTAAACGATTTTAATGGAATCGAAAGTGGGCGTGGCCAAACTGCTCTACAGCGCCCCCTCACGTGAGATAGGACGAACCGTACATCATAGAAATGTGAAACTCAGTACGTATGTAGAACACCCCAAATCAAGAAAAAAAGTCTCTTGGGGGTATGTCCTAAAGCGTACACAGAGGCCGTCATTTTGGGTCAAAGGGCAAATTTGGACGTTTACACACCTCGAACTTTAACGAACTCCTCCTAGGGATTTTGAGCTATCAGCTTCATATTCGGTCAGTATGCAGATCAGGGATGACAGTAAAAGTTATCAAAATGTTTTTTGAGCATGTTTAGGGGGCATAGCCAAGCGGCGAATTTGGAGTACTCGCCAAAGCGCACGAAACGCTATAACTTTCACATACAAAGGCCGAGTTGCACCAAACACAGGTTGGATGCTTGACAATCCTATGCGGTCATATGCTGATGTCATCTTAGCCACGCCCCCTCAGAACAGGAAGTCGCTTTTTTTCCTTGGAAAGCTCCATCTCTGACTCCCTTGACCTAATCAAGATGCTCTTGTGACAGAAGACAGATAACAAGTTGGTCTCACTTGCTTTAAAGCACAAAGAGTTTTCGGTGGATGGTGTGGGCATGGCGACGTGGCGAAGTCAGACATCACACTGTTGCCATACAACTGGGTCTAAATTCTACATATTTCAGCCAATCTGCACCAAACTCACTATGATCGATCCTAATCCACCCTCATCAGGGATGCAGTTCAATAGTTGGTGGGCATGGCCTAATCCCTCCACAGCGCCCCTAGAAATCTTTTTTAAAAAAAATCAGCTCCAAGCCATGCTTTGACCGACAATCATATGTATCATCAACATACATGTGTATCATCTCAGGACCTACGAAGAAGTCTCTTAGAGCCCTGGTCCAAACCCCACAGGCCATTTTGGATCAAAGCTGCCATTTTGTCTCTGTCACACATGTATCTGAGCGAACTCCTCCTACAGCTTTTAACATGGAGACTTCACAGTCACTATGCAGAGTCTTGAAGCATTGAAGGACAAAAGTTATCAAAAACTTTTTCCTACATTCATACATGCATGTGGGCATGGTCAAGCCTCAAAGACTAACCCTTCGCCACAAAACATAAAGGTGGAATAACTTCCACATACAAGGTTATGGCTTAATGAAACTTTCTGTGTCATAGCAAGTGACAATAACTGCTGTCTGGAAGGTCGGATTTCGGCAAAACTTTTAAGAGTTGTTGCTAGACTCGTACTGAACTGGACCGAAGGTGATTTGGGAGATCCACCAAATGTTCTGCCTTGTGGATGGGTGCGGGTAGCATTGCTGGAGCTCCCGCTCCTGCAAGGCCGAGCGGTGCTGAGCTGCAAGGGCTGCCAATGCTACTTGCAGCTTTATTTATTGATTTCCCTTTATAAGTATGTTCTACAAAAAAAGACATACGACTCAGTCAGATTTTTGTTTTCTTCCATAACTATGCTTTTGTCTGTCACATTAAATCCCAGATAAACACATTGAATTCTTTGTCTGTAACAAGACAAAATGAGACAACAGTCAGTGTATATGAAAGGCCCTGTATCTCTGTCTTTTTGCTGTTTATTTTTTATTTATTTAAGTCCCTTATCCTTTTGATTGGGTTTTTTTAAAATATACTTAAATGACAAAGTGTAGCAAACAACTACTCAGAACATCGCTTTGAGAAGCGTGTTTTTTTTCCATCTAAAGGACTCAAATGTTGCACTGCATTTAAATTAACTGCAGATCTGTATTATCCTGTCGGATCTGTGACAGATTTCACTTGGTCTATGATTTTCTTAAGAGCAAATTGTCCTTGTAGCAACTGTTATCCATTTTATGAATAGTCTCTGCTTCTCAGAACAATTATTTCAATTAAAATTCAAAAATATAATATTTATCACAAAGGGAAATTAAATAAAAGACTGACAGTTCTTTACATTAGAAACCATGTAGACAGTGTTTGATGAGGTAAATCAAAGATATTCCACACCAGCTTTTAGATGCAGTATATTTGCACACAGCCCAGCAACTAGTTTGCAACGTTTTAATTCACAGCCATATTTTTCCGAGCTCCATGGAGTCTAAAACACTTATAGAATGTGAATGAGAAGCAGGGATAAATCTGGAGTTTTCCTTAAAAGCTTGATTTTGAGATGCACTAAATGCTCTGTACTCTGTGTATTACACAGTGCAGGCAGATGTAAAGTAAAGCAAGTCCTTATGTTACTGTGTTATTTATCCTATATGATAGCATGAATTACACACAACTCTACACTGACCGATGACATGTAATTTCATGCCTGTAGGCAAATTCTTTTGACATTCATACCTGGTGGGTTTTAACTTTAGTATAATTTCTGGCACCAGTTTGTAACTGTTTAGGATGCATTTCTTTTGTTATGAAATTATGATATCAGATGTTTGGTGGGGAAGAAACCATGCCACACCTGACTGATTATGAAAGGCCACTGTTTGGATCTGTACTATGGACCCATATTCACCAGTCTTTTCTTCACCGATATTATTTACTCTATTAGATTGATTTACCTTGAGTTTCAGTTATTTATTATTGCCAAGTGAAAAGTCTGTCTGATGATAACATGTTTAATAAACTGTGTGACAACTGAGAGTTACTGAGTCTGTATATCTTCTGAATGCAAGAAAAGAAACCAGCTGGACTTCTTGTTTCTTATGGGGATTTCACTTCTGAACCTAAATGTTTCTTCAGTTGTGATTGGAGCTCTAAGCTTAAGACAATCGCTAATAGGGCCATTATGGTTACATGACCAGCCTTGTTAGTCATTTCAAATGTTATCACGTGTGGGATGTTTCTAAATAAAACCTATGTAAGGTATAGAAACACTGACATTGCCTTTCATTTAAACAATATGTAAAAGGTGGTTGAATGGGAAAGGTAAAAAGTCTCATCCACATGAAGAAATCAGCTGATATCTAATTGTAGTTGAAAAGTGGTTAGGGCTGATCACTTAGGCAAAGCAACCCAGACTTTTAAAATCTTTTTTTTTTTTTTTTTTTTTTTAGATGAATTTGGACAGAACTTATGGGCTAATAAAAGTCCTATTTTCATTGCATTTGTCTGGACCTGATACCAGTTATAAATGATCCGATTCAGTCCCAACTCATCTTTTCCATCCGAAATTCAATTCACTTCAGTTCAAAAATACTTTTTTATTTAATTTCCCTCTGGGATTAATAAACAAACAAAAAAAAAAAAATCCAAATGTAAACAAAAAAAGTCAGATTTTAAGTCAACACCATACACCCTAATTAAATATAAAATTTAATTAAATTACAATCAAAGTCATTTGATCATATAATTGAACTAATGAAGGTTCTCTGATATTTTTTTTCAATCTCAGGATGTATAAATTAAAAAGTATAGGATCTACAAATGAGCTTTGAGGAACTCCATATCTAACTTTGTCATTTTTATACTGTGTTCATTTATCATGCTTACCATATACGATCTTTTAGAAATGATATGAACTATTTATGAACAGTTCTGAAGAGGCCTATCATCATGGGTGTCTTACTGATTAAAAAACTGCTCTTATAACACCTTGCCTTATAATGGTAAAACTTATAGATTTTTCTGTAGTTATAAAGCATGAAGGCATCAGGTTACTTCACCTTATATGCAGTTGCTGATTTTAGGACAACTGCAGTCCTAAAATCAGCAATAAAGAGTTCTTCTAAAGAGAAAAATTAACAACGTTCAACAAATCATTTATCTGAAAAGGCAGGATGACTACGATAGAAAGATACACAGATGGTCATCAAGAACACAATCATCCTGTTTAATAAGGACTTATACTGTGACCTTACTGTGTTAAGGTTAACAATTGCTCTGGAAAAAAACAACTTAGTTTTCAGACTACATTCTAACAGCTGTGTAAACAGCTGCAGAACATTATTATTATAAATTCTACTTTTCACTCTGCTGTTAAAAACATTAAGAATAGCCCCTGAACTTCGCATTTTAATATAGCAGCAAGAATTTCTTGTTCAGCTTAACCAGAAGTTGGTTCTCAAAGTTTTTAGAGTCCAGTCTGGCTCTTTTGGGTGAGAAAATGTGTTCTGCTGTGCTAAACAATCTTTCGCAGGCTGCTGAGGCAGGCAAGGGTGTGTTTACTTTTAAAGACAAATTGTACACTGCAGGGACTGACTTGAGAATATCCATGGTAGTAGTTGTGCTGGCCAAATATCCATCTAGCTGTCTGATAGTCTCTTGAATGTTGCCCTTCATGACACTGAAGTAGTCCTCCTCCTCTGATGAGCGTGAGTTGTTCCCAGAGAGCTGCACTGGCTCCTGTTCCAGGTGGGTCTTGATGTAGCAAAGGCCTACACAGGACAATCATCATAAATAGGAAACATAATTCATCTAAATTTTCTAAATGAGATACATGAATGTCACCACTGTACTTTCAAAACAACAAATTACGTCTTAACAACCAGATATGACCATAATGAGTAGCAACTCCAATTTTGCTGCTCAGTAGTATGAGAGAAACAAATGAGGGGAGTGAGGACTGCATATCATTCCTTCAAATGATACACTGCTGTACACTGTGCAATGCATTTAACTTTTGAACTAATAAGTAATATTTTATGATGACCAGGAGCTGTTCTTTGCATTGGAGAACATTACAGCATTTTAAATTTATAAAAACATGGCAATTTGAGGAACGATTTATATGATTTACCCAGTTTCAGTACATCTTTATCGCTTGTCCAGGATATACAAAACTTTGAAAGAAGAATTGCTGCTGCAATGAGTTCAGGGTCAGCAAGCATGGATCCAAGGCGCTGCTGTATTTCTCCTTGAAGTGTGTCGATCAGTGGCTGGCAGAACTTAGAGGAGAGCCGTCAAGCTTCACAATCAGAAGGCTTATGGTGGGCACCAGCCATCCCATACGGACATCTGCTTCTGCCTGCATTATATAGAGAGCCTTGGCGACTGGGCTCATGGTCGCAACATATTCAGTCAGGAAAGCAAGCTCAGCAGGATTTAACCTGTTAAACAATCATATGATTGGAGCCTGCCATAGCAATGCATAGGAGAGCAGTGCACTGCCTTCAATGCAATGCATGGCGGCACCTATTACTGTCCACCTCGAAACTGCTTTCTCTGTTAATGGGGCCCGAACCGTAGCGTGAACCGCCACAATAACTATATATATATATATATATATATATATATATATATATATATATATATATATATATATATATATATATATATATCAAAAATTCCGGCTTGTTCTCGAGATGTGTGCTATTTCTCAACTTTTCGTTTCGAGTTACCATGGCGACGTAATTAGCGAAAAACTACCCCATACAAAGTCAATGGAGCGAGGTCCTGAAGACATCCTAAAAAAAAAAAACACACTTTTTGAGGATTTACTGTGTCAACATGGTTTCGCCTACAAACGTCGTTCAACACTCAGTTTGTAGATACGTCCGTGCTGTGTTCAGAAGTGAAGATGGTATGTTGATACTTCTGACGGTTTTTCCACAACACGCCTCTAAGCGACCCAAAGTTTTAGGGAAAAAAATCATGATTTTACAGTGTAACTGCAATTAACTGCCGCTCAGAGTGTGGGAGCAAGGGGATTTCAGAGCCCACATTACTTTTCAACTCGCCGTCACGCCTACAAATATTGCTCAAATGACATGATTTACGGTCATGATAGCGAGCCGCTCGTTGGCTTTCAAAAACGTTTTCGAATTTCCTCTCGGGCTGACAGTTTTCTTTCAAAGTGCTTCAGAGCAAAGTGTCATCAGAGGATAATGGGGACGCTCGGCCATTCATTTTCCTGCCATTTTCATGGTGTGAGCCACTTTCCCACACATTTCGCTCGTCCCTGCTTTCACCGTGAACGAGGTACAGATGTGAGTCGCGGGACCAACGAAGACGAAAGACGGCCCTCGCTCATGCTTCGAGAATTGTTCCGATGCCTCTTACGTTTCCCAAACGGGAAAGAGCTGTTGGGAAAAGTTTTTTCAGTCAGACTGCCTGCCTCAGACATCTAGAACTTTCTCTGCACCAAAGTGAGCGTCGCTGACAGTGTCAGTTGGCAGAGGGACATTAGTTACCATAGCAACAAAACACTTAGTGGAACAGCCACAGCTTTGATCTATGAGGGCTTGGGAGCAGAAGGGGCCTAAAAGCAACATGGCCGCTCTGCTAAGGGACTTGGTTGACTTGAGTCATGAGACCTGACCAGCCTAAACTGACAACCACACTGGACTTTCAAAATAAGAGCTCAATGTACCCTACAAAATAAAAGCCTTCATATTTTACACAGCGGGTAACTGCAGCTTTGGGCAAAATATGACAGGTTTGACTCAAACAGTGTTACACATGGGATTGGTCTGGCCTTGGAAAATGACCCTCACTGAAAATTTCAAAATAAAAGCCTCATACATCCTTACCTACACTGTGTTTTAAGATGAGAAAAGAGTATATTGGGATGTTGGATTAGGACCAAGGATCCATGCGCATGACAGCCCTCATTGTTATGGTAGTGTCAAGATGCTAGTGGAACAACATGCTAGTCATAGCCCACAGACTAACGGTAGCATTTAAGCTAATATTAGCAAGTTAGCTTAGTTTAATATAAAAGCATGACTTACTAAATGAAGTAAGTCCATTATTGTCAACATAACTGTGATAATGCACATTCTACTGGTAGTATCAACATGCTAGCCGCTCTACATGCTAGTGATAGCCGTCATGCTAACGTTACCATATATCTAAAATGAGCATTTTACCCTTATTTTGAAATAATCATTAGGTTTAGCATACTAAATGGAGTGAGTCAATGTTAGTCAACAGGATGGTGACACTCCACATGCTACTGATAGCATTTTAGCAAGCATTAGCATTTTAGCTAGTTTTAACTTTTACACCCATGTTTGCACATAAAATGGAATAAAACCATGTTAATCAGCATTATAGCGATAACCTAGATCATACTGGTAGTGTGAACATGCTAGGTGCTCCATATGCTAGTAATAGCCTTCTTGCTAACGTTAGCCTCACAGCTAAAATAAGCATTGTAGCTCATTACTGATGTATTTGCTACGTGATAATGTGTGCATTATCACAGTTATGTTGACAATAATGGACTTACTTCATTTTATAGCATACTGAATGAAGTAAGTCATTGTAAGTCCACATGCCAGTAATACCCCACATACTACTGATAGCATTTAAGTCATCATTAGCATTTTGGCTAATTTCAGCTTATACACTACAGTTTGCATACTGAGTGGACTAAGTCACAGTTAGTCAACAGGTCAGTCATATTCCCCATCCTACCAACGTTAGTATAGCTAACCTTAGCATTGCTGATCATTTTTAGCATCAAAACGCTTGATTGGGGTCCTACCAACATGCACACTTTGGCAGGCCCCTTTTAAATTTCTTCAGAAATTTTCTAGTTTGTATTTATTCTTTTTATTTTAACCTTTAAAATACCATAGTTGCACTTAGCTTTATACTTTTTGTCTGTCTGATGACATAATTTTTAAATATTAAATCAGATGTTCTGGTCAGTTAGTTAGTAATAAGTTGCCTTTTAACCCAAAACTTTTTTTTACTCTTGAGTAATTTTTTGGATGGATACTTCTTACTTTTGCTTGAGTAAAAATATGTTGAAATTGTACTTGAGTACAATTTAGGTACTCTACCCACATCTGCTTGTGGGTAATTTATGTTTCATAGTTTCTGCTATATTAGAAGGTCTATTTTCATAGTTTATTGTTGTGTTCCCCTTCCTGAATATTTTTTCCTATCATGATCTACTGTGTTTTTATGTGTTATGGTCTTGCCATATTCTGTTTAGTCCCCTTTTTAATTATTATTATTATTATTATTATTATTATTATTATTATTATTATTATTATTATTATTATTATTATTATTAATTATTGCTCAAAAGGTCTTGCCAAATAGGTTTGTTCTTTTGTGTTTAGTTTTTTCATTTATTCTTGCATTTTATTCTTTGTGCATTCTATTTAGTTTTCTTAGCTTAGTGTTAGCCTTTCTTGGTTTATTATGTCCTCTTTAGTTTCTCTCATGTTATTAGTCTGCCTCCAGAGCCAGTTTTTATTGTATGTTTACCAGTTATCTCATCATCATTCTCATGTGTTTCACCTACTCAGTTAACATTAACATCTTGTTTCTTTCGTTCTGTTCCCGTTTTTCTGTACCTGAGTTTAATCCCTCTGCGATCATGGGCAGAGAGCAAGCACACATGCTCTTTTTATTTTTTTGAAAAAGAGCTGTATGTACAGGGAGCATATTGGTGGGGAAACGCAGACTGATGTAACACTTGTCACAACACCGGAAAAAGTCCTGGTATGCACCGAACGCTGGAAAAAAGTCATGGTACTGAAGGGTAAAGTTTAGAAGTGGTGGTACTGCGTACCGCCCCACTTAAAGCACTAATACAGCCACAGAAAAATGCAGCAACTACAACACTTTCTCTGGCAACTTTTTAAAAGGATTGTAAACTAAAAGGCCATTCCTTTTCAGCAGCAGTTCAATTATTAGAGAAAAAAAACAGTAGGATACAAATAGTAAGAGTTTCCAGTGCAGATTTTACCAAAAATACAAAGTGCGTTTAAGAAACAACAAAAGTTGTGCTTCTGTAGTGAATGTCTGGGTCACCCAGTGCCATACAGGGTGAATGAGGCTGAAACAAATGTTGGTTTGCAGTGAAGGTAAATTTTATTGAGATTAACAAAGAAACAGCAAACAAATGGAAAAACTGACTGTGGTGGGGGGGGTTTATAGATGGTGAACTATAACCAGCCCAGGCCGCATTACAAACTAACTAAACTAGGTAAGGATTTGTTAGCAGAATGAAAGAGAAGAGTGTTGAGTCAGTGCTACACATTTAGACACTCAGCAGATCGTACAGCATGGCTTCTGTTTTTCTTTCATGTTTCTGAAACCTGGCCCAGCCCCTCTCACCGACCACCGCTCTCTGACTCCGTACAGTACTCCCTGGTTTCTATTGGTTGTGCTTTCTGCTGGAACCTGGTAACACTTCTTCACTTCCTTCATGCAGCTGTCCTCACTATGGTCTTCCTCAATAATAACCAGTTCAGCCTTTAGGCAACCCTCAAACTCCTGGACCTGTCCGCTGTCATCCTGTGCTGTATGAAGGCCCATGAAGATGGCTGTGATTGGCTCAGAGCTTTCTGCAGTGTGGAGAATGGTGTAAGGACTGTCGTTTGCACAGAGAGGGGAGGGAACCCTGCTGCAGTGCAGGTCACTGTACAAAGCAGTGCAATGATTGGAGCTGTTCTCTGGTTGACTGTTCGACAGGTAGCAGCAGTAAAGTTTGTCCTGATCAATAGCAGGAATAAATCTGGTCGCAACATGACACAGCTCTGTCCAACAGGCCGTCGTTTCACTCTGATCATTTGATAGGGAATGATTGGATCTGCTTCCGTTTATCCTGCTTCTGAACCTGATGGTAGAGTGGGGACCAGTAGGCCGATCTTGGAGAATACTGCGACAATTTCTCATTTGACATAAACTGTAGTTGCTATTATGTTTGCTATAGTGATGACTTAACTCCCAATGGGTTCTTGAGCGGGTACTGCAGTTGTGCTCATCATGTGGTCTTTGCCCGTTTTCCCTGTAGTTAATGTCTTTCTTTGTTATGCTGCCTCTGTGGACATAGTTAATAGAATGTCCTCCCTGGGTATCCTTCTCATCTTGATGATTGTAAAGGCTGTGCTCATCATAGCTTCTGATATCTTGAAGGTAGCATTGGTGTTCTGGTTGACTGTATGTTGTAGCACTTCTCAGCAGCTGTTCCACCCCACTGGCTGACAGCTCAGTAACACACTTATGGGCTTGAGAGTCCTAAAAGATTAAAAAAGAACCCAATTAAAAGCACAGTATCACTACAGGAACCTTGTCCAGAAACCAGGGTATTTTTCTGTGGCCAGCACTATCCTCATTGCTTTTACCATGGTAAATCAACACAAATTCAGTCATAAGAGTTTAGTCTAAATTTCATATTATTGGTAAACTTGAATAGATTTTAAATTATTGTGTAGCAGGATAAATGAAGCCTGCTCTCAGTGACTGAGTACACCTGTTGCATCCAATTAACTGCCAGCAGGGGTGCTGTGGGTATAAGGGAGGCTCTTTCACCTGCCTCTCCATGACCTCTGACATGGTCACATTTTCAGCCTGAGTTGTTGCTTGGTTGGGCAGCAGTGTGCACAGGTCAACTGACTCTAGTAAGTATTGTGTCTCCTGCACAGAATCTGTAGATGTTTGTTTAATTCAGCTTATTTGTGAATTCAGAAAGTGCTTGGTGGTGTCTTTTGCTTTTGGGGTGTGGTAGGAATTTCTCCTCCCCCAGGCGATCATAGCACCATAGAAGAGGTATGTATTGTGCTCATTGCATCAAATAGCTCAAGTATAGAAATCCTGACAAACTGTTTGCACACAAGAAATCCCTGGAAGCTCAGCCTCCTGTTACTGTTGGGCCAGAACGCGCTCTCTGGTTTAGGTGGAGTAATTCAGGGTCTGGTAAGTAAAATTTGCTCCTTCGTCTGCTGTTGCTTACTATTCACCATTTGTCTGAGTTAACATTAAATTTTATTTCTCTTTAGACAGTGAAGCTGCTTGTGGAAATCCTGCTTTTGTTTTGTTTGGGGTTTTATTCAGTGTGGCCTCTTGCTGTGATTAGCAGTCTTAGTATTAGGCTCTTTAATTAGAGCCGTGTGTGTATTGTGTGTATGTATATATATATATATATATATATATATATATATATATATATATATATATATATATATATATATATATATATATATATATATATATATATATATATATATATATAAAAATAAATAAATAAATAAATAAATAAATAAATAAATAAATAATTTTTTTTTACTGGTGCAGTTCCCAAGCTGGCGTTGACTCTCTCTGGTTACCCTGTTCACAGTGAGATGTGAATTCAAAGGGCAGGTACCAGTACTGAACAGGAAGTGAATAGGTTAGCAATCATGGTCAAAAGAGACTGGCTGTGTCAAACAGTTGAATTCATCTGGTAGCACAAGTACCTGCTGAGACCTGAGAACATGAAGACACTTGCTATCCTCATCATAAACCTTGAGACTGGTATGGTGGTTAAGTTCTTCACAAGATCCGTTCCCACTGGCAACAGCTGGGCTCTTCCCAGTTAACATGTTTTCAGTCACATTGATTTCCATGTTAAAGAGAGCTGAAAACAAAAGGAAACCAAGTTGAGTTTAAACTGTGATTATTTTGATCATGTCTTGATGTAACCATACAGTGAGAAATTATATATATATATATATATATATATATATATATATATATATATATATATATATATATATATATATATATATATATATATATATATATATATATATATAAATATATATATATATATATATAAATTATTATTATTTTTTTTTTTTTTATTTAAAAACAAGATTCTCTCTTCAGCTTCTGGTAAAGGTCTGAAGTTTTATTTACTTCATACTGTAGTTCATGAAGACATTTTAAATATGTTAAAATCATACTCTGTTAAAGGTTACCTATATCTTAGGTATGAGAGAGAGACTTTTGTAGTGTTTAGAAATTTCATTGAGGTGAAATATGATCTACAACAGAACCTGCATAGCAGTTATAAGAGATATCTTTAAAGATTGACAAAATAAAAGGAGAATAACAAACAAAAAAAAAACACACCTTGGAGTACGCTGAACCAGAATGGACAAGGAGCTGATCTGTACTCAGAAGAAACCACAAAAATGGTCTATCAGACAGGTAAGAAGAAAACCACTCCAAGGATGAGCCTGATACACCAACCCAGCACCTCATTCAATTCAAAGATACTTTATTTATCCCAAAGGGTAATTAAATGTTGACATAACTCACTTAGTCAAGGAGTTATTATAGATGCTGTGGGCAGGAAAGATCTCCTGTAGCGGTTTGTTTTATAACCGACCTGAAGAGCCTGTTTTCCAATGACAGTCTCATGAAGAGGATGTTCAGGGTTGTCCTTAATTTTTATGCAAAATCCTTCTTTGCATCATCATCTCCAGAGGTTCCAAAGTCGTTCCCAGAACAGAACCAGCCTTATCAGGTTATTGAGCCTTTTTAGGTCCCTGCCTCTGCTGCTGCTCCAACAGATGATGGGTTCTCAACAATAGACTTATAGAAGATCTGAAACATCTTGCTGCAAACCTTGAAGGATCTTAGCTTCCTCAAGAAGTACAGTCTGCTCCGTCCCTTCTTGTAGATGGCATCACTGAGTCTCCAGTCAAGTCTGTTGTCCAGATGAACACCGAGGTATTTATATTCCGCAACCACCTCCACTTCTTCTCACATGATGGAAATAGGGTTTATTTTGTTCATGTTCAAGATAAGATGACTGTATTCTCACCATGCCACAAGGCAGCCCACCAGCTCTCTGTACTCAGCTTCTTGTCCATCTCTGATACACCCAAAACACTGCAGAGTCAGCTGAGTATTTCTGTAGATGACAGGAGTCTGACTTGTGCTGGTAGTCTGAAGTGTACAGAGTGAAAAGGAATGGTGAGAGTACAGTCCCCTGTGGTGCTCCTGTGCTGCTGACCACCTGGTTAGACACACAGTCCTTCAGTCTCACAAATTGTGGTCTGTTTGTCAGGTAGTTGTGGATCCAGGTGATTGTTGAGGCCTCCACCTGTGTCCTCTGGAGTTTCAGACGAAGCAGATCAGGCTGAATTGTATTAAATGCACTGGATAAATCAAAGAACATGATCCTCACAGTGCTGCCTGCTTTGTTCAGGTGACAGTGGGTTTTTTGAAGCAGGTGTATTATGGCGTCTTCAATTCCAACTCCATCACGACAAGCAAACTGCAAAGGGTCCTGACGTGCTGGTTTGGGGGAATTTTATTTTACCGCCTTAAGTCGAGAGCATACATTTTCAATTTGAAAGAAGGATTTCATCTCTTTGCTTTCAAAACGTTTAATACTTGAGCTTAAATTTTTGACTTGAAAGCAGGATTTAATCTCTTTGCTCTCAAAACTTGTAACTCAGAACTTTTGCTCTCTCAGATTTTCTCCTCGCACACAAACTTCTCTCTTTGCAAATCTTGAAATAAATAAGGTAAAAATTTAATTGTTTTATTTCATGGGGGCATTTATTTATTTCATAGAATATTTATTAATGTATTCATAATATTTAATTTTGAATGAAATGGCTCTCCATATTAGGATGTCAGCCTGTAGCTTATTGTTGAATGTATTCAAAGGATAATCGTTGTTTATAAGTCAATGTATTGAATAAGTTATATTCCATCCATCCCTCCCTTCATCGTCTAAACCTGCTTATCCTTGTATGGCGCGGTATCGGTGCCAAAATTAAGACTATAGCGCACCCTGCGGTGGCTACGTCCTTGATGGAGGAGGCTATATCCATTCCGAAGCTGGCTACTGATCTGATTAATTGGCCGGCACAGGTAACGGAGCGGCTGGCACTGGCAAATGAGTAGGAGGCTGCTCACTTGCGTTAGCATTGGAGAGGCTATAGACTAGCATGCCTAGACTGGTCACCCACTGGATTGCCTTTTTCCTTTGCTGGCCATTAGCTCGGATAGGCTAGCATTAGCACTGGATAGACTGGCAACTAGGATGGCCAACCTGGTCACCCTTGACTCGTCCTTTTTTTTTTTTGTAAAGGAAACTTTATCAAGAAAACTGGTTGGCGTACAATATCTGTAAGCACCAGGCATCAGCTCCATTGACATGTCCTCTTGACAGTTTACTGTAATCCAACGGACCACCATCCCAATCTGCTATTCTAGTGGAACTGCCCTTGATGTCCACGCAATATTGCAGAGTTGCGTCAACCAACATAACCCCACAACATCCAGACCTTAAGGAACTCCGGGCAAATCTCATCCACCCCCGGGGCTTTGCCACCGAGGAGCTTTGGAGAGCCTAACCCAAGGTCCCCAGGCTCTGCTTCCAGAAGTCCAATAACAAAACACCGCAGGAGTTAAGACCAGGAGGGCCATTCCTTCCAACCACACCCCTCCAGGTCTCACTGTCGTTGCCCATGAGTGATGAAGTCCCCCAGCAGAGGCGCTCTCCAGCACTCCCTCCAAGGACTCCAGAAAATGTGGGTAATCTGAACTGCCATTTAGTGCATTAGCACAAACAACAGTCAGAACCCGTCCCCCCACACGTAGGCGGAGGGAGGCTACCCTCTTGAAACCCAATGTACAGGTTCCAAGATGGGGGGCAACAAGTATGCCCACTCCCAGTCGGCGCCTCTCACCAGGGATCACTCTAGAGTGGAAGAGTGTCCAACCCCTCTGAAGGAGACTGGAGCCAGAGCTGTGTGTCGAGATGAGTCAGACTATTTCTTGCCGGAACCTCTCCACCTCGCATGCCAACTCAGGCTCCTTATTTTAGAAAAGAAAAATTTTAGAAAAGATTTGAAAGAAAAAATGGTCTTACTGTTTGATGGCATGTTATGCTGGAAGAGGTTGTTGGTTGATGGGCTGGGACACTCTGGAAAATCATTTATGATAACCTCGAGTGGCTCTATAGGGCAGAAAACAACTGTCAGTATAAATTCATCTTTGGTTTTTATTACAACATCCAACAGTTTCAAGAAATGCTGAGGATTTACCGATAAAGTTGTGCTGGGCTTCCTGAAAGAAACAAACCAATCAATAATGGGTAACATAACGGACGTACGAGCTGGGGTCAGTGTGTAGGTCTGTCTGGAAGAAAAGCTGAGCCTACCTTGATAATTTCCTCTGGACTTTTCTCTACAATCTTCAGTCTGTTCAGGATGAGACTCTCATTGGTAGAAATCATGGAGTCCTGTCTCTCCAGAAAGTCCACCTCCATTTCCATCCTAACGGGATACAAAAGTCAGAGCAGATTAGCATGATGCTGTGTGGGTCACGCTATGAACTGTGTGTTTGTGGTGTGTGACTTGTACCTGTGGATGCTGAGCTGCAAAGCTCTGGCCTGCTGCATGTCAGACAAAACATTCTGCTGGTGTCCACTGTAGATACCTGAGTCCTGCAGCAGCCACTGTTCTCTGAGCACCCTCTTCTGTGAAGTTCAAACCACAGCACACAAGGTTCAGAAATCATAGGCAGACAAGAAGTAATAATACTTGTGGCTGGACAAATTTCTACAGGCTTTCTTGAAGCAATTCAGATATGAGTTATTACTCATCCATTCACCAGCCTTATATTTTCTCTGTTAACTATTCATAGACTTATTCAGATGGTAAAATAAATGAACCTTTAGATGCTGAAGTTTAAGCTTCTCTTCCTCTAGTTCAAGTTTCTTGTGAAGTATGTCCTCTTGAATGCGATTCTTCTCCTGTTTGACCACACAAGCAGATGAATGAGAAACTCCGTGGGACACTTATACTCGCTGACAAAAAGGTGAAGCACCCAGACAGAGTGGAGGAAATCAAATGATACTGAAAGGTGTTGTGGTGGAACTGCAATTATTTCAACATCAGATTAAATTGAGATGGGAGTGTAGGCACACTGATGCTCCCCTGTCAGTGTTTGTTCTAATGTCAGTCAATGACAGCAACAGCCTGTGTAACGTGGGCTGTTTACATCCAATGCCTGAGTACAGATCTCTCATGCTTGGTGCACAGTAAGATGACATCCTTTGTGGGGGTCTGTCTTGGGCTACTGGGTTTTTCATTTCTCCACTGTGACATGTATGCCCAGTACACTAGGACTATGGCACAATATAAGTCCTGAGGCTCATGCAAACCCAAAATGCAATTAAACACTAAGTGCTTCTAATGCTCTACAAATGCCCAACAGGACATTCTGTCTCTGATTACCTTAATTCAGTGTTTTTGACTGACTGCCAGATGCTTCAGTAACTGCTGTAGGACTCTCCTTCCATCTCTTATTGCCACCACTTACATCCTCTCTGTTCTACATGTACCAGCTCATTGATGATTAATCAGTTTAAATACAGTGCCTTGTAAAATAATTTATATCCATAGAAGATTTTCACAAGTTGTTACAACCCCAGACTTGAATGTATTTCATTGCAATTTTAAGGACTGGCCAATACAAAGCAGAGAGTGATTGTGAAGTGAATCAGAATACCTTTATTAGTCCCCCAGGGGGGAAATTACATTTCAGTACAGCCCGTCCAAGTAGACAGGTGCCTGAGCCTGAAGCCGTCACAGGTGGCGCAGACCAGAGGAATTGGATACATGGATTTCTTTTTTTGGGACAAAGAAACCACCAACACATCTGAAAGGTGTGGCATGTAGTTATATTTCTCCCCCCGAGTCAATATTTTGGGGAACCACTAGAGGTCTATAATATCTATCCACCCATCCATTATCTGAACATGCCTATCCTTGCAGGGTTGTGAAGGGGTCTAGTGACTGTCTCCAGCAGTCATCGGGCAAGGGGCAGAGCACACCTTGGACAGGTTGACAGCCCATCGCAGGGCAGGTATATAATTTTTCCAGCATAAAAATGACAAGATACCAGTGTTGAATTCACAAGCATGAAACATACCCTACTTCTGACAAAAGAAATTGTGGATATTTAAACTACTCCGTCATTGCTCTGACTGTATGTTTGGAGTTGTGTTGATGAAAGGTAAACCTTGTCTCAAGTCTTTTGCAGCCTCTAACTGGTTTTCTTCAAGAATTGTGCTGTATTTAGCTCTTCTCTGTCCCTGCCCAAGAAACACAGCATGATGCTTCCATTACCATGTTCATGTGTTTTCCCTGAAGAGCTTGTGACAAACTTTAAACTGCAATTATTAGCTTTCTTCTTATCAGTCTTCCATTAAGGCCAGATTTGTGAAGTGCACAGCTAGTAGTAGTCCAGATAGACAGATTCTACCACCTGAGCTGTGGATCTGTGCAGCTCCTCCAGAGTTATCATGGCTATTCTGATTAGTGCTCTCCTTTTCTGGCCAGTCAGTTTAGTTTTGGTGGACCTCCATGTCTTGGTAGGTCAGCAGATGGTCAATCCTGTCTCCATGTCCAGATGATGGATTGATCAGAGCTCTGAGGGATGTTTAAAGCTTGGGACATTGTTCTAGATCTTAACCCCTTTAAACCTTTCCACAACTCTCTCCCTGACCTGTCAGCTGGGTTCCTTGGTCTTCATGATGCTGTTCCTTTTCTAACTGTCACAAACCTCTGAGACCTTCACAGAACAGCTGGATTTAAACAGAAAATCCTATGCACATGGATTCCTTTTTTAAACGGACTTTTAAAGTAACTGAAGTAAAGGGGGCTGAGTGCGGTGATTTCCAGATTCATGATGGTTAAAAAAAATTTTGAAAAAAAAAAAAGTATCATTGTTCTTCTACTTCACTGCTATGTGCTATTGTGTGTTGACAAATAAAATGTCAAAATACACTGAAGGATCTGGTTGTAACATGGCAACATGTGAAAAAGTTCGATAGTTATAAATAGTTTTGCAAAGCACTGCGCTCCTCCTTGATTTGCATGTGGACATACCACACTCACATCAGATCATTGCCGCTGGGTGCTTCAGCTTTCTTGTCACTGAGTAAACATTTTGCATTAAAGTCCACAAAAACAGAGTTTTTACAGTGATGGTCTGGAGCCTCTCCCTCAGCACATTGTGTTCCTCCATAATTGGTTCAGCTGCTGGAGAGAGACAAACAGGAGCTAAATGACAAGAGAGAGGCATTAATTAAAGGCAAAAGACAAATTTATAAACCCAGAGAAGAACAGATCTTAGTTTCCCTTAGACGCTGAAATTGACTTAAGACATTTTACTGCTAGTTAGCACGGTCACCGATGCCATCAGATTGACAGTTTGTCTGTAATGTTAGGTTGTTTTTCCACCATTAGCACAGCTGCACCAAGCCATCAATCTTGAGCTTATATGCACTGTGTGGGGGAGGGTGTGAGCAGTGTGTACACAAGTATGAATGACAATGCTAAGACCCTCCTCTTGGCTCTGATTGATTGGTTTCTGATCAGAAGTGGTGTACTTCTGCAGATGGCAGTAGGACCACAGGGAGAAGGCAGACAAGCTCGTGGTTTTTTTTGTTTTTGTTTTGTTTTTTTGTCATGGATTATCTGTCTCATACTACTAGGATGTCATAACAGTTTTACCAAATATGTAAAAATATTTTTATGAAAGGTTAACTACTGCAGCTTTAAATGATGAAATATTGGCCTGTTCTATGTTTTTTATTTATTGGGGCCTGCCATAGCAATGCATTGGAGAGCAGTGCAATGCACTGACTCTCATGCAACGCATGGAGGCACCTATTACTCTCCACCTCAAAACTGCTTTCGCCGTTAATGCGGCCCGAACCGTAGCGTGCTGTTACTCAACTTTTCATTTCGAATTACCATGGCGACGTAATTAGCGAAAAACTACCCCATACAAAGTCAATGGACCGAGGTCCTGAAGACATCCTAAAAAAACCCCCCACTATTTTGGAGGATTTACTGTGTCATCATGGTTTCGCCTACAAACGCCATTCAACACTCAGTTTGTAGATACGTCTGTGCTGTGTTCAGAAGTGAAGACGGTATGTTGATACCTCTGACGGTTTTTCCACAACATGCCTCACACTTTGGCAGGCCCCTTTTAAATTTCTTCAGAAATTTTCTAGTTTATTTTTATTATTTCATTCTTTTGTTCTTCCCCTGGTAAATTTGGTCTAGAACCACCACTGAAGGCCAGTCAGCTTTATGAAACACTTTTAGGTGTGTGAGACATTGCCACATGCCAATAGGCAGGAACAAAAGAGATGGCATATTATTCTGCTCTAACTCCTTCTAACAAGGAGCCTATCCCTGTCAACCTGATTTAATCCAATCATGACTCCCATTCAGCTAGGTCTGAATTCATTCAGTCACTCCAACATGGTAAAATCACATGCTAACCCAAATAAAAAACACCTTTACAAAATGGGCCATATCTGCTAGAAAAGAAACCTCGATTCATAGCAATCTGTCAGTCGATCAGGTAACCAGTGAACAGAAAAGTGGTAAACCAAGACAACCAACCAAGATAATCTGCTCTTAGGCAGTTAATCTGCTTAAGCTATCTGCTTGCTAACCACAGTCAGAATAACCATGTGGGGTGATCAGTAAAACCAACATGTGCTCAGTCTCTGCCTACCTGAGAAAGCTTACACATCAGTTATTTAAAGTTAATGTCAGAGCTCTACATGGTGGGCTCCACATGACTAGCAGTTAAGAGAAACTGAACCTTAAACTGAATTAAGAAATTATCGTCATCTTCCCCTTTAACAGCTCAGATGGTTGGGAAAAAATGTTTCTGTAACGTAGATGACTTAGGAACTAGTGGAACTAATTTCACAGAGCTAATCAATAAATTAAGACAAGAACTAAAATCTGTGTGAAAAAGCAGATCACTCAGCCTACCTGCTGCTGCTGGACCCTCTGTGCCAGATGGTTAGAGTCCTGCAGGAAGCTCTAGACCACAGACTGCGGGTGATGATGGGCGGAGCTCCAAACCCATCAGACTTTATTTCATGTGACTGACAGCATTCCAGCCATTAATTAGCCAGTAGTAATATGGAAACTGAAGTCAACGTGTCTGCATAGAAACAGGGACATGAACAGGGAAATCTGGCAGAGTGCATTTTAAAGGCTTAGTAAAGAATGGACCTGACTTAAAGTTACATGTAGGTCCACAAAATTGTCCTTTAAATCTTGCTGAAATTGCCAGAAAGCAAAAACCTAAACTCAATGACCATTCAGTTTGATTGGATATGACTGAATTTTATCCATTTTTCAGTTGTGATATTGAAGAAATGGCATTATTGTGAAGATCCTGCTCTAAAAAATGGTAAATGGCCTGTAATTACATAGCGCTTTATCAAGTCCAGAGGACCCTAAAGAGCTTTAAACTGCATTCAGTCATGCACACATTCACACACTGATGGCGGCAAGCAACTGTATTGTAGCCACAGCTGCTGTGGGGCAGTCTGACAGAGGCCAGGCTGCCATGCACCGGCGGCACCAGGTCATCTGACCATCACCAGCATTCAAGGTGTGTTAAGTGTCTTGTCCAAGGACACAACGACTGAGATGGACAGAGCTGGGCTCGAAGCAGCAACCCACCAATTACCGGACAAACTCCTACCACCATCACCACCAAAAGAAGATTTTGATAATGCACAATCTTTCTCAACAGAAAGCCTGCTCATGTTTATCTCACTAACCTTGGTCCAACTTTGGGTAAATATACTGCTCTCAAAATTAAAGGGAACACTAAAATAACACATCTTAGATATCAATTAATTATTCTCATTTAAAAATTTTATTAACAGTGGAATTGATTGAGAAGAAAATAAATTATCAATGTAAATCAAAATGATTACACCAGGGAGATCTGGATTTGGATATATATACTCAATATGAAAGTGGAAAATAACATGACAGGCTGATTCAGCCAGTGAATATTCGTCAAGGCAAGTCTAAATGAGGCTCAGTGTGTGTGGCCTCCACATGCCTGTATAACATTCCAACAACGCCTGGCCATGCTCCTGATGAGATGGCGGATGTTCTCCTGAGGGATCTCTTCCCAGACCTGGATTAGAGCATCAGTTAGCTCCTGAACAGTCTGTGGTGCGACGTGGCGTTGGTGGATTGACTGAAACATGATGTCCCAGATGTGCTCAGTTGGATTTTAGGTCTGGGGAACGGGCAGGCCAGTCCATAACATCAGTGCCCTCATCCTCATTATGCAGAAACTGTGAAGAGCACAGGGCGCTAATGGTGAGTCTGCCAATTTTGGTGTTCCCTAGCAAACGGCAATCATCCTGCATGGTGTTGGGCTGTAAGCACAGGCCCTATAGGTGGACGTCGGGCCCTCATACCACCCTCCTCATGGAGTCTGTTTCTGACAGTTTGAGTAGAAACATGCACATTAGTGGCCTGCTGGAGGTCATTTTGTAGGGCCCTGGCAGTGGACCTCCTGTTCCTCCTTGCACAAAGGGCGAGGCAGCGGTCCTGCTGCTGGGTTGTAGCCCTCCTACGCCCCCCCTCCATGTCTCCTGGTGTGCTGGCCTATCTCCTGGTACCTATTCCATGCTGTGGACACTGTGCTGAGAGACACAGCAAATCTTCTTGCCACCGCTCGCTGTTCCATCTTGGATTAGCTGCACTACTTGAGCGACTTCAGTGGGCTGTAAAACATGCCTCATGATGCCTCTATGCATGACAGCACTGACAAAATGAAAATGTGACTTAAGTTTCAACCAGAAAGGACGAGAACAGAGAAATTATCTGTGGTCAGTATCTGCAGAATCACTCTTTTATATGGGTTGTCTTGCTAATTGCCTCTCATTTCCACCTGTTGTGTGTTTCATTTGCACAGCAGCAGGTGAAACTGATTCACAATAAGTGTTGCTACCTACCTGGTGACACTGATTCTACAAAGGTCTGACTGATTTGGAGTTGCATTGTTTGGTTTAGGTGTTGTCTTCATTTATTTTTTTAAGCAGTGTATATTGCCTCTGCCACAAAGCTGTCAGTAAGGTACAAGTTATGGGTTCTATAACCGAGCACAAATTTTATCCTACTAACTGGGGCTGCAGGAAGTTAGGGCAACACACCATTGTGATATTGTTAGAGATTAACAGCATGACAACATTGATGAACTCAAGAACAACAAAAATGGCCCCTATACAACTGACTGGAAAGTTTTTTTTTTTTTGTTTTTTTTTTGAAAGGTCAGTGTTTTGCAACCTTACTCGGATCCAAGTGAGTCTTTCTTTAGGTTTCCATTTACAGAAGCTGCACTTTGCTGTTTCAAACACTTTTTTATGATTTAAACACCTTGGAGACAGACTACAAAGAAGAGAAATTCGGAAGGAATTACAAGTCAATCATAGCTGAAAACACAGTGTACATTTCATAGACAAAGGGAATGATATGATAAACACTCTTGATCAAATTCTTAAGACCAGTTGAAAAATGGCAAGAATTTACATTTTGCTTTGTTGGATCTTAAGAAGGTTCTAAGTACAGTTTTAAAATGCAAAAAGAAGAAATGGGAGTGAAACAAACCAACAAAAAAAACTGAGTAAGCACTTGATTGCAAACAACTATTAAACTGAAATAGGCAGTTCATTAGTTGATCAAAAGTTTAAGACCACAGCATTCAAAAGCCTAAATCTGTGGATTCAATGTCATTTTCTGTCAGGTATCCACACTGTCACAGCCTCCTGATGGCAACGGCAAAAATGCTTTCTGTCTTTGAATGTGGTCATAGTATTGAGCTGATAAGCAAGGCTTCTTGCAGCGTGCCATAGCTGCTGAGGTTGGACACAGTAAGAGTCATTTCAAACTTCATTAAAGATCCTGAGGGTTATGGAACAAAAAAGTCAAGTGGTAGAGCCTAAAAAATTTCACTGATCCTGAGCAGGAAGATCTGATTGACTGTCTGTCAAGACACGGGACAATCCTCAGCCCAAATTAAGCTTGTCACTAATACCACATGCAGTCTTATGACCATTAGACAGCATCTGCAAGAGAAGGGTTTAAGATTTAAAAAAAACAAAAAACAAAAACAAAAAACCCCGTCTTCAAAGGCCTCGTCTCCTTCAACGGTACCAAATTGTCTATTTGGAGTTTGAAACAAGAGCACCAAAACATGGAATATTAAAAGGTGGAAGAAAGTTTTATTCTCTGAGGAAAAAATTTAACCTTGACAGTCCTGATGTCTTCCAATGTCACTGGCATGACAAGGAGATCCCACCTGAGATGTTTTCTACATGGCACAGTGGAGGTGGCGCCATCATGATCCAGGGGACTTTTTCCTTAAATGGAACAATGGAGCTTTAGGTTGTGCAGATTCATCAAACGACAGCTGGCTATGTGGACATCTTGCAGTGGACATCCCCTGCAAGATGTCATCTAAAAGCATCATCTGTGTGATAATGACTGGGTTTTTTTTAACAGGACATTGCTGCAGTTCACATTTCCTGTCTGACAAAGGACTTCTTTCAGAGAAACAATAGCTCTCTTTTGGACCATCCTGGGTTTTCCCTTGATCTAAATCCAGTTGAGAAGATCTGAGTTTGGATGGCAAGGAAAGTTCACTAAAATGGACAGCAGTTCCAGACAGTGAATGTCTTCCATGACGCCATCTTCACCATTTGGAGCAACATTCCCTCTAGCCTCCTAGAAACACTAGCATCAAGCATGTTGAAATTAAGAAAGGTGCAGCTACTCATTACTAAGTCCTTTATTGAAACTTTTATTTCTATTTTTTTTTTTTTGGGGGGGGGGGGGGCTGGGTTCTGTTTTTGATTGAGATATGGTCTTAAACTTTTGATCAGCTGATGAACAGCCTATTTCAGTTTAATGGTTGTTTGCAATAAAATGCCTTCTCAATATTTTATTGATTTCATTCTCATTTCTTCTTTTTGCATTTTGAAGTGCTACTTAGAACCTTCTTTAGATCCAAAAGTGCAAAATGTAAATTCTTGTTATTTTTCAACTGGTCTTAAAATTGTGATCAGGAGTATTTCACCACTATTGTCTAATAACACAGAATTTACAAATTCTTCTGCAACTAATCTTAAATATCAACAGGTTATGCAGTGACTATAGTGTCACGTAAAGCCATTAAGATGACAAACATCTTAGCAACAACCTACCTAATCTGTGTGCTTCTGTAAAAATCTCATTTGAATTAAAATGACAAACATTTATCTGATCACATTAGCACCCCCACATCACTTTTTTTATTATGTACTTGGCAATATGGATAATGGTAATCTAAGAATGATGGTGTGTTTGACAGAATTTCTGACTTCCATCTCCTCCTTGATGCACTCTGGGGAAATGGAGGATCAGCGGATCATAGTCATGTGATTTCTGTGACAACTCCTGGGCTCTAAAACAGAAAAGACAAAATTCCATATAAAAAAAAAATTTTCAACAGATACTGTCCATGTTGTTCAAGCATTCCATTGCCGTCTCCAGGATGTGATTTGTAAAAGGCTGAGGAAGTTTAAGGAGGATACCAGCTTTGCAGCCATTACTTGAAACGGTCTTGTCTTTGTAAATGTAAACAGGGTTATCTGTTATCAGGGTTAAGCAGGTAATATGCTGACTGCACATTACCTCACAACTAGGGCTGGGCGATATGGCTAAAATACATATCACAATATAAGCATTTAATATCAGTCCATAGATAATTATTTGATTAGGGTTTTGTTTTGTTTTTTTTATATCCAAAATACTGCCAAACTGGTGACATGACCTTACTTTTTTTATTTACAATGTCTTCTCGAGCTGTTGCACTTATTTTCCTTTCTCTCCACCCTATTCTGTGTTATTTTTAAGCAGTTATGGAACATGGTGGCAAACATGAAACTGCTCCCACATACTCAGGCGTACTGTGTGTCAGCGCTTGCCCTAGACTTTCTCGATGTCCATCATTTTAACTGAAAAAATCCTGTCATAATCTATTTTTTTTTTCCCATCAGATTGTAAATAATAATCATGATAAATTCAGTTGCACTTAAGTTTAATTCGGTTTAACTAATATTCAACAAGCTGAATGGAAAAGACACATCAAGCAGATAAATACTTGTAACTTTATCTCCACAGTGACAAAACCCACTGAATGTGGAACCAGTAACTACATATAAACAGTTAAATGAAACTGTTGCACTTATTTATGAACATGGACATGAATTGCGCACCGGATTGTGCGCGAATGTCTCAGCGTTTTTATGTTGGTCTAACAGGCTGAATACAGCCGGTGCCGCACTATAAACTGGAATTACAAGCGCCACTTCAACCTAAGTTTTAAAATCAGGGAATCTTTTCTCCATTTGAAGCAACCAGAAGTCGGCATATCTCTCTAAATCAGTGCCAACAGGAGGAAATCCCCCAGAATGCGCTCCTGCACCAGACGCGCTCCAAGCCTCCTGTCCATAACTCTTCAATGCGCTGTCAGCTCCCGGACTGCGAGATTCAATCGTATCTTTATGGTGCGAAAGTTGGACACGTGTCCAAGTTCAAGAAACCTAATAAATAAATAAATAAATAAAGGTTAAAAGGTGAGATGAAGCTGTATTTAGTGCATAAAATCCGGGAGATGCATTTAGTTCAATGTCCAGGTCAGAGACAATAATTAGATGGGATTTTTTTCTTATTACTGCTTGATTTAGTTGCCTCCGCGATGTTTTCTGTGCATAAAGTTGCGTCTCCACCAAGTGGCCCTTCAGATTTTTTCGTCACCGTTTAAAAAAACCGGTCAAAGGCGGAAAATATTCCGTTAGCGCGACTCCTGCTGTGGGCATTCTGTGAACCGCGCAGACTCCGCTCGCACTGTCCGTGGACGGTTGAGATCTATACTCAAGTGAACCGATTGCCAACATTTCTTGAGACAAAATCCCTTCATTTCCCACAAACCGAATGGATACTAGAAAGTTTGATGAGCTAGTTGGGCGCCACGCCTCGTTTCTTCTCAACCAGGACAGCCACCGCACACCTGTCAGCGCAGCACAGACAGCGGCAGTCACGCTGCATGTCTGTATTGCGACACGTTGCGCTCAGTGTCGCATACAAAACAGTTCGATGTAATCACTGTTTCCTGCCCCAGTCGTAAAAACGTACCTTTGTTGACTCTGCATTGTTCTGCCTCGAGTACTGCGGGCCTCCGAGTGAAGCAGACTGGAGTATGCTGTGGACAACACGTAACTGCTGTTGCGCACATTATGCAACTCGCTGTTGCTAGGTAACCCATAGAGCGAGTTTGCTGATGCCGCCAACCTTTCTTAGCTGGGTCCTGAGAGGTTGAGTGACTAAAGCCTTTCCTCCGCCTACATCCCCCAGAATGCTGTGCGGTTCTGGCTCGGAGTTCAGTGAAATTATTGAACATTCTATCGGACGTATTTTCTATTGATACTGATCACGTGTCTATCGCGATAGATATCGTTTTATTGCCCAGCCCTACTCACAACAGGATCCTACAATCAAAAAGTACAATATTTGATACGTACTTGGTGTTAAATTAGCTGTTATGATCAACTAAAAGCTCCTTATGTGGAAAGTGTAAGATGTGTGCTTCACCTGTGACTCTACGCATTTATTGCTGGTGCTGACAGAGTGATTCATTTGGGGTGAAGCCTCCTCTGTGTTATCTGTGCCTGCATCTGAGGGGCTCACAAGAAGAAGGACACATCTCTTTTTGAAATATTGGACCACAAACACAACCTAAAAAAGAGAAGAAAAATGTATTTTCAGTAGATGTTTTCATCTAATGTAACCCCTGTAATGCAAAGTACCTGTGTGAATGTTAGAATGGCCTTTAGTGGCTGGAATGAGCAGAAGGGTTTTATAATCTACAACCCAGTCAACTTAACAGAGCTACCAAAACAAGGGTTACAAGACAAAATGTTTTACTAATATAAATATTTACTAATTATTAAAAGTTATCCAAGTACTCCATTTTACAGTTATTATCCAACATTAAAGTATATACACTGCTCAAAATAAATAAAGGGAACACCTAAACCAAACAATGCAACTCCAAATCAGTCACACCTTTGTAGAATCAGTGTCACCAGGTAGGTAGTAGCACTTATTGTGAATCAGTTTCACCTGCTGCTGTGCAAATGAAACACACAACAGGAGGAAATGAGAGGCAATTAGCAAGACAACCCCTATAAAAGAGTGATTCTGCAGATACTGACCACAGATAATTTCTCTGTTCTCGTCCTTTCTGGTTGAAACTTAAGTCACATTTTCATTTTGTCAGTGCTGTCAAGCATAGAGGCATCATGAGGCATGTTTTACAGCCCACTGAAGTCGCTCAAGTAGTGCAGCTAATCCAAGATGGAACAGCGAGCGGTGGCAAGAAGATTTGCTGTGTCTCTCAGCACAGTGTCCACAGCATGGAATAGGTACCAGGAGATAGGCCAGCACACCAGGAGACATGGAGGGGGCTGTAGGAGGGCTACAACCCAGCAGCAGGACCGCTGCCTCATCCTTTGTGCAAGGAGGAACAGGAGGTCCACTGCCAGGGCCCTACAAAATGACCTCCAGCAGGCCACTAATGTGCATGTTTCTACTCAAACTGTCAGAAACAGACTCCATGAGGAGGGTGGTATGAGGGCCCGACGTCCACCTATAGGGCCTGTGCTTACAGCCCAACACTGCGTAGAATGATCTGCATTTACTAGGCAACACCAAAATTGGCAGATTTTTGCCACTGGCGCCCTGTGCTCTTCACGGATGAAAGCAGGTTCACACTGAGCACATGTGACAGACGTGACAGAGTCTGGAGACACCATGGAGAACGTTATGCTGCCTGCAACATCCTCCAGCATGACCGGTTTGGTGGTGGGTCAGTCATGGTGTGGGGAGGCATTTCTTTGAATTGCCGCACAGTCTTCCATGTGCTAGCCAGAGGTGCCCTGACTGCCATAAGGTACCAAGATGAGATCCTCAGACCCATTGTGAGACCATATGCTGGTGCAGTGGTACCAGCCTGAAGGCCCTGGGTTCCTTCTTATGCATGACAATGCTCGGCCTCATGGCTGAAGTGTGTCAGCAGTTCCTGCATGATGAGGGCATTGATGTTATGGACTGGCCTGCCCGTTCCCCAGACCTGAATCTAATTGAGCACATCTGGGACGTCATGTTTCAGTCAATCCACCAACGCCACGTCGCACCAGACTGTTCAGGAGCTAACTGATGCTCTAATCCAGGTCTGGGAGGAGATCCCTCAGGAGAACATCCGCCATCTCATCAGGAGCATGGCCAGGTGTTGTTGGGAGGTTACACAGGCAAGTGGAGGCCACACACACTGCTGAGCCTCATTTAGACTCGTCTTGAGGAATATTCACTGATGTTAAATCAGCCTGTCATGTTATTTTCACTTTCATATTGAGTATGAATCCAAATCCAGATCTCCATGGTGTAATAATTTTGATTTACATTGATAATTGTTGTGTTTTCTTCTCAATCAATTCCACTGTGTTAATAATAAAGTTTTTCAATGAGAATATTTAATTGAGATCTAGGATGTTATTTTAGTGTTCCCTTTAATTTTGTGAGCAGGGTATAAAAACACATTTCAGATTCTAGAGTTAACATTGAATTTCAAGTGCAAACTGTTTTGTGTTTTTTTTTTTTTTTTTTTTTTTTTTTTTTTTTTTTTTTTTTTTTTCCCCGTTTATTAGCAAAACAATAATACTTACACTTTAAGACAGAAAAATACTTGTGGTCACATGAGACATCGCTACACCATGAGATACTTCCCCATAACCTCGTGCTGTCTGACCATTTTTTTTTAATAACCTTTGAGTTTATTTTGACCAAACCTGCGAGAAAATTTAATTTTAGGAGATCTTTATCAGACAATGCTTTAAAATAGTTTAAATAATTTTTTTCCATGTTTAATTTCCTCAGAATCTCAGATAAACACAGGTGAAGGCAGCAGTTTAATCTCCAGCCCTTCTCAAATTGATGTTCTCGTTCATAGAGTTACTTCCTCATTGCGTGTGGCAATGTAGCCCCCTTAAAAAAAGAAGGTAATTATCCATGGATGGTTGGCTCCTTGTCTTAATTCAGAGCTGCGTAGTTTGAAGCAGAACACAAGGACATTTGAGAGAAAATGGTGCTCGACACATCTAGAGGAGTCCTACTTAACTTGGAAAAATATTCTACTATTGTACAAAAAGACCCTTCACCTAGATAGAATTATATTTTTTATCATTAATAGAGGAAAATAGGAATAATCTTAGTTTCTTTTTAGTACAATTACCAAACTTACACAGAGTCATAGCTCTGTTGAGCCATCAGTTCCCCCAGCTCTCAGCAGTAATGACTTTATGGACTTCTTCTTAAATAAAAGTGATTCTGTTAGAAATAAAATAGTTGGCAACCTCCCGAACATGATTGGCTCATCCTCAGTAAGTGAGGCAGCGCTGAATGTAACTCTAGAACATGATATGTGTTTGGACTGTTTTGAGACAGTTGAGCTTTCTGAGTTATCAAAAATATTAGCTTCTTCCAAACCTTTGACTTGCGTGTTGGACCCCATCCCAACCAGATTATCTGAAGAGGTGTTCCCTCTGATTACTGCCTCCATTTTAGATGTGATTAATCTGTCCTTAGTAAATGGACATGTTCCACAGGCTTTTAAGGAAGCTGTAATTTAACCTTTACTTAAGAAACCTTCTCTCAATGACTTAATAAATTACAGACCTATATTTAATCTTCCTCTCTTATCTAAAAATCCTTGAGAAAATAGTTGCTAATCAAGTGTGTGAGCATCTAAAAAGTAATGTCTGGTTTTAAGAGTTTCAGTCAGGTTTCAGAGCTCATCATAGAACTGAAATGGCACTTCTGAAAGTTATAAATGATATTCTCTTGGCCTCAGATAATGGACTTGTCTGTTCTGGTTTTGCTTGATCTCAATGCTGCTTTTGATACAGTGGGCCACAATATTCCCTTAGAAAGGCTTAAACATAGGTATCAAAGGAACAGCACTAGGCTGGTTTAAATCTTATCTGTCAGACAGATTCCAATTTGTTCTTGTGAACGATAAATCTTCTCACTCTAGGGTTATTTGTGGAGTACCACAGGGCTCTGAGCTTGGACCAATTCTTTTTACTGTATGTATGTATGCATGCATGCAATTGGAAAAATCATCAGACATGGGATCAATTTTCATTGTTATGCTGATGATACTCAGCTATATCTATTCATAAACCCTGTTGAATCCAATCTGTTAGACAGATTACAGGCATGCCTTGAAGACTTTAAAACTTGGATGACACTAAATTTTCTTCTCTCTAAATTCTGACAAGACAGAAGTTGTTGTTTTTGGACCAGAACCTGTGAAAAAGACAGTGCTTAGTCAATCATTTGATCTGAATGGCATTAAATCTGTTATTTTTGACCACAATATGTCACTTAAGTCCCATATTAAACAAGTTTCTAGAATTTCCTTCCTTCATCTCCAGAATATTGCCAAAATTAGAAATACTATGTCCAGGAGTGATGCTGAAAAACTAGTCCATGCATTTGTAACTTCAAGGCTGGACTACTGTCACTCTTTTCTATCAGAAGGTCTACAGAATGTTGTTAAAAGCCTTCAGCTGATCGGAAATGCTGCAGCAAGAGCTCTGATGGAAATTAAAGAGAGATCATATCTCTCCTATTTTAGCTTCCCTTCATTGGCTCCCTGTTAAATCCAGAATAGAATTTAAGATTCTCCTTCTCACATATAAAGCCCTTAATAATCCAGCTGCATCATATATCAGAGAGCTTTCCTTTTTGATAAAGCTTAGTGTTAGACTGATTTAGGTCATCCTGAGCTATTTCTGTAGTTATGCTGCCTTAGGTTTAGGCTTAGACTACTGGGGGACAAACTGATCATTTTTTCTCACTTTCTTCTTCTACTACTCTCCAATTTGCATGATTTGCTGTTATTTCAACTGTTAACTTTTTATTTTCTCTCAGTTATTTTTCTCTCCATAGAGGCCACTTCTGGTCTGGCGTTCTGTTTGGCTGTGATGCCTTCAAGGAGGAGGGTTTCAGCTGAGATGATGCTGCCATCAACTAATCGTTCTCCCTCTCCTGCTATTAACTTTTTACTTTCATGAACACTGAAAATAATCCAGCATCTATTCATCTGTTTTTCTTGTGCATTCTGCTCTGTCTTCTCAAACCCCCAGTCAGTCATGGAAGATGGCCCAGATTATGGCCCAGATGGAAGATTGTACTGAGCCAGTATCTGGGTCTGCTGGAGGTTTCTTCCTGTTAAAGGGGAGTTTTTCCTCTCTACTGTTGCTACATGCATGCTCAGTATGAGGGATTGCTGTAAAGTCAATGACACAATGCCATGCAGTCGCTACATGCTCATCCAGGAGAAGTGACTGCTGCAAGTCAATGACTCTGTGAAATCTGCTTGGTTTTTGTAATGGAAAAATTCTGGTTTGCCCATTCTTTGGTTCTAACAAAGAGCTCTGACCTTTTATTACCCCACTCACTCTGTGACCCCTGTGTTTTAGTTATTTAAGGGGAACACATCCCGGACTCATCTTGAGGGGGTTTTATGACCAATGCTTCCTGGAGGATTGTTGGGTGACTGAAGTGACATTTTACAGCGGGGTACTCATAAATACCTTTTGGGACCTCTCACCCTATTTAGGGTGGAGGGCTTTTTCTCCTTATGCTGTGAAGATCAGATGACGCCCACATACCAGTATACATATCTGTCTGTGATTCTGTTCGGGGCTCTGCTCTTCTGACTTGCTCAGAGACAGAGACTTCAAACGCTGTATGCCTTTGAATAAACTTATAAAAACAAAGTCCGGTCTTTCTCTTATTTAATGAGTCGTCTTCTCTTCCTCTTTGATAAAGAAAATCCACGACATTTCCCTAGAAACTTTTTGAACTACTTTGAATAAGTAATTGAGCTTACTGTACTGTTTAATAACTAGGATCAATTGGAATGTATGTATGATTTGATTTTTTTATTTTTAATTTTTTTTGAGAAGTGCCTTGAGACGACATTTGTTGTGAGTTGGCGCTATATAAATAAACTAAATTGAATCAAAATTGAATTGAAAAATTGAATAGATGACACACCTGCAACATTACATGTGATCATACCCTGACAGCGTTCTCTGTTTTTGGCTTGATCATTTGGTCGTTACCAAATGATCAAGCCATACAGCATAAAGACTGGGTGATACAGTCTAAGAAAAATAAAGTTTAAGAGGATGTAAACTCCACTAACTTTAAATGACATTGCTAAGATAACTTTGATTTTCACCCAAAGCTCTGTAACATAACATTTAAATAAATTTATAACACTCTTTCCTAACTGAATGTGTTTATTTTCTCAGGGCCAAATAAAAGCATTATCGAGTAACAATTTTAGCTTTCAGTTGTTATAAAAATTCTGTATATATCAAATATGACCTAAAAGAAATTTGACTTCATAATTTAAGCCCTTGAAATTGGGCCTCTGTCTCTTTAAAAACTCGTACTATTTCTGAAACTCTGCCCCCCCCCCCCCCCCAAAAAAAAAAAAAAATTGAACTGCAACAGCTAACCCTTTAACAACGTTTTTACCAGTGTTTAACTGGGAAGTAGCTCGTATAATGAGTTCTTCAGATGCAGAGTTCCACCAGGTGTTTGCTAATTGCTACTGGCTTGTCTGAAGGAGCTGAGTTGGGAAGTCACGGGGAAGGGGTGATCTGTGTGGCGGAAGCTTGGAAGCCTAGAAACTGCTGCTCTAAGGAGGAGCTACACCCTGAAGGTGGCTCTAGGTCCATCAGGTGTTTTGCACAGCTGAATGGTTGCCACAGGAAATTAAAGAATTTCTCAAACATACATGAAAGAATAAATGCAACACTCCAGCTATCTTTTTGATGAGGGAACAACATTACAACATGATGGAAAGCTCAAAAAAGTCAATTTTACATAATACTGCCCCTTTAAAATATCTGCTGTTTGATGTCTTAAGATTCTCCACAAAATGTTTGAAAACTCAATTTGTGCATCTAATGGTGATTGATGGAAAAAAGCAAGAATTTGTCAAATTTTCCTTTCCATTTACTAAAAATAAGCAGTTGTAGTATAAGATAGCAGACATAATTCAGAAGTATAACCTTTCATTATTAGCTTTAATACAGTAAGTCTTTTACATGTCCCACCCAGTTCCCATCTTTGCCCCTGCACAGATAGGAATTCCAGGCCTGCCCCTGGATGGAATGTTGAGCAAAACTTCATATGACCAAGAAAATATGTCATGCATACACATTGTGTGTGTGTGTGTGTGTGTGTGTGTGTGTGTGTGTGTGTAACCTACAGGTATTTAGTCCATTAGACCAGAGTCTACAAAGATCAGGCCAAGTTATATAATGACACAGCTGAACAATGCTTGAATGAGAACGCTTAAAAAAAAAAAAAAAAAAAAAAAAGCTGATTTGAGACATAGAAATGTTCTGGCTAACAACAGATATTTGTGATTAGATAAAAGATTAGCACAGTATTTATTTGTGGGGTAAATCAAATCTTTGTAAAGGAAATGATCAAAAATATGGTGCTACCTAGCCAACTGTACAGTCAGCCATAATCATAATTGGAGAAATTTATAATTTAGCACAAAATTACTGGTCAGTCTACCCTCTCGCAGCCATGCTCCAATCATAAGAAAAACTAATGTGGTTTAAATTAATATCTAAAAATCATCCAACAAGTCTTTTTCCATCTGTGACAGTGGTTTTCTATCTTGAGGGTGTTGGGAGGTCAACATAGGCCTAATTCTAGCAGACAGAAATTAGAAATGTTTCAGAACAGATGACTTAGCCGAGGGTTTACACAGCGTGTGCCACAGAAATTTTCCAGTTCAGGCAGTCAACTCGAACTGTTCTGTTGCTTCACACATGATCTTTCTCACACTGTACAGAACATATCAAGGATACTTTAATGATTTAGGAGGTCTATTCTATTTGGAAAGTGTATTTCTAGTTTTAGAATTGCGTCGCTCAAGGTGGAAGCACATTGGAGTAACTGTAACTTTTATTGAGATTTTTTCTTTTTTCAAAATTTAATTCCTGCTTTTCTTAGAAAAAAATGCTCTTTTGGACAACCGTGGTTGCAGAGGAGGAAACAAGCAGCGAAGGAGAGCAATAAGGAAGAAACAACAGAGGCTTATGGAGAAGAGGAGATTTAAGCCATCTCTCCCCTCCATGGGCAACGTAAGATCGATGGCTAACAAGATGAAGGAATTAACAGTGCAGTATTCCAGATGGAATACTGTACTGTTAATACTGCGAGTGTAGCTTAATGTGTTTTGCAGGGACATGGAATCCAGAGATTCTAGATGCCAATGTCTCCACTGAGGGCTACCAACTGTTCGGGCTGACAGGAATTGCACCGAGAGCAGTAAGCGAAAAGGAAGGGGGCTTGCCATTCTAGTAAACAACCGTTGGTGCAATCCTGCTCATATAACGGTCAAGGAGTGAATCTATTGCCTGGACGTTGAACTGTTGGCGGTTGGTCTTCGCCCATTTTACTTGACCCGTGAATATTCCCATGTTATTATGGTGACTGTTTACATTCCTCCCTCTGCTAACCCCACGGTGGCTTATGACGTCATCCACTCCACTATAGCTCGCTTGTAGACTGAATACCCGACTGCATTCATGGCTATCTCTTGTGGTTTTAATCATGTCACCATGGACAAAACCCTGCCCAACCTCACCCAGTATGTGAGTTGTCCCACCACAGAGGAGAGGGCTCTGGACTTGCTGTATGCTAACATAAAAGATGTACATTTCCTCTGCCCTCCCTCCACTGGGCCAGTCTGGGCCATAATCTGGTGCACCTCAGCCCTTTTTATATCCCTCTGGTGAAGAGCCAACTTGTAACCACAAGGACAGTGAGGAGGTGGTCAAAGGAGGTCGCTGAAACACTACAGGGATGTTTTGAGGCCACTGACTGGCAGGCACTCTGTGAGCCGAATAAGGAGGACACTGATGAGTTTACTGAGTGCATTACACACTACATCAACTTCTGTGTTGCCTCCATCATTCCTATTGAGACTGTTTATTGTTACCCAATTAACAAGCCCTGGGTAACAAAGGGCTGAATGAGAAGAAGAGGGCCTTCAGAGATGGCAACAGGGATGATGTGAGAGCAATACAGAGCTGCTTGAAGGTGAAGATCAGAAGAGCTAAGGAGGATTACAGGAGGAAGCTGGAGAGGAAACTCCAGCAGAAAAACACCTGAGAGGTCTGGAGATGGATGACGACTATCACCGGGTTCAGGTCAGCAGGCAGTAGTGTGGTTGAGGGCAACGTTGGCAGGGCCAGTGAATGCAACCTATTTTTTAACAGATTTGACACTGCAGCCCCCACTCCCATCAATACCACTGCTGCTGTCCACCTACTCCCCTCCCCCTCCTCAGAGTCTTTCATCCCCATGTGAGTCTCACCTTCACACCTCCTTCCCTCCTCTTCTACTCAGTGACCCCTACCTCCAACTCTCATCCAGTCACCTCTACAGTAAACATCACCGTTGAAGATGTTAGCTGTGAGACTCCACCCTGACAAGGCTGCAGGCCCTGATGGTGTGAGCCCAAGGGTGCTCAAAGCCTGTGCCATCCAGCTCTGTGGAGTCCTCCAGCATATCTTCAACATAAGCCTGCGCCTACAGAGGGTCCCTGTGATGTGGAAAACATCCTCCATTGTTCCGGTGCCTAAGACACATAGTCCCTGTGGTTCCAAGGACTACAAGCCTGTGGCGCTGACGTCCCACATCATGAAGACTCTGGAGAGACTCATCCTGGAGCAGCTCCGGCCCCTGGTCCAACCACACTTGGACCCTTTGCAGTTTTCCTACCAGCCTAAACTTGGAGATGAGGATGCCATCATCTTCCTGTTCAACTGTGCGTACACTCACCTAGACCACCCGGCGAGCACTGTTAGAATTATGTTTTTTGACTTCTTCAGTGCATTTAACACCATCCATCCAGCTCTACTGGGTGGGAAGCTGATGACAATGCAGGTGGATCCCCCCCACTTGTGTCCTGGATTGTGGACTATCTGACTGGCAGACCACAGTTCATGTGCCTGCGACACTGTGTGTCAGACAGTGTTGTCAGCAACACAGGGGCTCCACAAGGGACTGTCCTCTCTCCCTTCCTCTTCACCCTATACAACCGACTTCAGCTATTGCACTGAGTCCTGTCATCTACAGAAGTTCTCAGATGATTCAGCTGTGGTTGGTTGTATCAGAGAGGATGATGAGGTCGAGTACAGGGCTGCTGTAGGCAACTTTGTCACATGGTGTGGGATGAACCACCTGCAGCTCAATGTGACAAAGACGAAGGAACTGGTGGTGGATCTGAGGAGGAGGACCAGGATGCCAGTGATCCCTGTTACCATCCATGGGGTCAGTGTGGACATTGTGCATTCTGAGGCAGCTGAGGTCCTTCAGCATCTGCTGGACCTTGCTCAAAATGTTCTATGTGGTTGCCAGTGCTATCCTGTATGCTGTGGTATGCTTGGGCAGTAGGCTGAGGGTGGAGAACGGCATAAGACTGAACAGACTGATCCGCAAGGCCAGCGACGTCATTGGAGTGAAGCTGGACTCTCTGACAGTGATGGCAGAGAGAAGGATCCTCCTTTGACCCACAGCTTTCCTGTCACCTCAGTTGTTTTATCCTTTACCTCAGTCTTCTGCTTCCACTAGTTTGTCTTCAACCAAATCAGGAGATGCTGCTGATCCCTTTGCCTCTCCCTCCCACTTTTCTGTTTCTTGAAGTCAGGTGAAGAGGCAGCTGGAGAGACTGAACCAGAACCAGGCTGCAGGTCCAGATGGTGTCAGCATCAGAGTCCTGAAGGCCTGTGCAGAGCTGCTCTGTGGGATTCTGCAACACCTCTTCAACCTTAGCCTGACCCAAGAGACAGTTAAACTGTTGTGGAAGACATACTGCCTGGTTCTGGTACCAAAGAAAACTCACCCATCAGTCATCAACGACTATAGACCCGTTGCCCTGACATCCCACATCATGAAGGTTCTAGAGAGACTCCTGCTGGCCCACCTGAGTAAGCAAACCAGCACATATCAGGACCCCTGCAGTTTGCTTGTTGTGATGGAGTTGAAATTGAAGACGCCATAATACACCTGCTTCAACAAACCCACTGTCACCTGGACAAAGCAGGCAGCACTGTGAGGATCATGTTCTTTGATTTATCCAGTGCATTAATACAATTCAGCCAGAGCTGCTTCGTCTGAAACTCCAGAGGACACAGGTGGAGGCCTCAACAATCACCTGGATCAATGACTACCTGACAAACAGACCACAGTTTGTGAGACTGAAAGACTGTGTACCAGGTGGTTAGTAGCACATGAGCACCACAGGGGACTGTTCTCTCACCTTTGCTTTTCTCTCTGTACACTTCACACTTCCAGCACAAGTCAGACTCCTGTCATCTACAGAAATACTCAGATGACTCTGCAGTGGTTGGGTGTATCAGAGATGGACAAGAGGTTTACTACAGAGAGCTATTGGACCACTTTGTGCCATGGTGTGGAAACAATCATCTGGAATGTGCACAAAACAAAGGAGATGATTGTAGATTTCAGGATAAATTGGGTCAGATCAAACTCTATTTCCATCATGGGAGAAAAAGTGGAGGTGGTTGAGGAATATAAATACCTTGGTGTTCATTTGGACAACAGACTTGACTGGAGACTCAACAGCGAAGCGTCTACAAGAAGGGACAGAGCAGACTGTATTTCAAGATCCTTCAAGGTTTGCAGCAAGATGTTTCAGATCTTCAAAAAGTCTGTTGTTGAGAGCGTCATCTCCTCTGCCATAATCTGTTGGGGCAGCAGCATCAGAACCAGGGACCTAAAAAGGCTCAGCAACCTGATAAAGAAGGCTGGTTCTGTTCTGGGGACAACTGTGGAACCTCTGGAGATGATGATGCAAAGAAAGATTTTGCATAAAATCAAGAAAATTATGGACAACCCTGACCATCTTCTTCATGAGACTGTCATTGGAAAACAGAGTCTCTTCAGTCAGAGGCTTCTTCAGACTGGTTGTAAAACAAACCGCTACAGGGATCTTTCCTGCCCACAGCCATCACCATCTATAATAACTCCTTGACTAAATGAGTTACATCAACATTTAATTAATTAATTAAATTAATGACTATCCCTTTGGGATAAATAAACTATTTTTGAATTTTAATTTGAATTTAAGTTGAAAAAATCTGCACTGCTGTTGCTACCAATTTCTGCCTTGTTCCTTTAGCTCCTCCATTGCCCCATCACCTCCCTTGGGCTCTGAGGTAAGATCCTCTCTTCACTGACTTCTGACTTCTTCAGGTGGGTAGAGCTGCATTCAACCCTCTATGACATGTCAAGGAGCATGAACACGCAGAGATGAAATTGAAAATTTTACTATATTGGCTAAAAAAGATAAAGCTTTATCTGACTTAACTATAATTCAATTTGTCAGTGACTAAAGGTTTTCCAAATACAAATAAAGTTTCAAGCATTTATTTTGAAATTTTAACTGGATTTGATGTCTCAATATATGAAGCTTTCCTGCTGTGTCTACTACTGCTTGTGCCTTTTCTCAGCACTTGATTTGCCAAAACTGAGCGAGTGAGACTTTATTGGAATTGCTAAGGGGAGAAAATATCATGCACTGCCACGCATCTCTTCAACCCCTGCCTTAACACACATTGGATGCATTCCATTGAAGTGCACCAAGACAGGACATGGTTTTGGACTCCAGCTTTGGAACAGGTTTGAAAAGGACCGTTGGCTGCCACACCATTGGCCACTGACACAATGCTTCCAGTGTGGGTTATTTGATAGAAAACAATATGACTGTATTTTCTTTTATAAAGTGCACTTGATGCTACCAATGTACCGTACTCTTTAAAGCCAATAAAAGGACACCACAAGATTCAGAGCACTGCCAGCCAGAATCAGCAGAATGCTGGGATGTGGACTTTTCACAAATTCAGAAATTCAAAGGCTTCCTTAGGCTCCACTGTCAGAGACTCCTGGAATGATTTGAGTGTAACACAAGACCGAGTTCTAACAGAGTGTGTTGTGGATCAATCTGTGAAATAAACTTTTCACAGCAAAACAGCAAGACGAAGAGAATTTCTTTTACATTTAAGAAATTTTTGTTGTTATTCTTTTTCTTCCATCTCTTGGATTTGTTGGTATAAAGTGATTTGAAATAGTTCAGAATCTGCAGAGTGTAAGCTTTCTTTTTAAAGTGACTTAGATGTAGTATAGTGGAACTAGAGAAAGAAATGTGGTGAGTCGGTCAATACATTTGGGCTTTATGTGTCTTTATCCTTTAATAATTAATTTAATAACTGTTTGAGTATTTGGCTCACACATGGGATGTCAAAGAGCTCCAGAACATCTGCTTTCTATTGACAAGCACCTGTTGGGTGTAAGCCATAACCCACAATGCCAAATTGCTATCTTTGCATGAATTTCTTTACACACTGAATTACCTCTTCCTTTAGAATCTTCCTTTACAATCTTCTTTTTAGTTGAATGTTGGCAGTGAAATTCAGGTCAAAAAATGTCACAAGCTCGCTCTAAATGTGACTGAGTAATTGATAATTAAAGTGATTGTTATTATTCATTGAAATAACTAATATCCTTTACTTGATACTAACCAGAAAGACAGAAATAGCAGCTCCAATGGCTTGTCCGGCTAGAACATCGCTCCAGTGGTTCCGGTACTCAGCCATTCTGTTAATGCCTGTCAGAACAGCCAGACTGACCAATGAGAGGCTAATGACAGGTCCCACCAGACGACCCCCACTGGAGCCAATACAACACATGCTATACATCTGTAAGGAGACATACTGTGTCAATGACAATTTCATCCCGAGAAGTAAAAAACTAGCTGGATTGCATGTAAACAGATCTCTCACTGCCAAGTAAACAGCTGTGTATAGGCTGAGAGCAGCCTCTTTGCAAGGAAAGGTCATCCTGGCTCTCATGACGTCATCAGGGTCACCGGTGCAGGTATCTAGTTGCCAGACAAAGCGCATAGTATCTTGGCAGAAGACAGCAGTGCAGTTGGGCTGACAGACAGACAGGAAGTAAGGAGCAAGACTTCCTGTGATCAGCTGACCAGCACTGACAAAAATGTCTGTTGTAAACAGACCGAAGACATAGACACCTGTACAAAAGATTAAATATGGGTTAGATCAAACAAACATATAAAACCAATATTTTCACCTGGATCCTCTTTCAAGTTTCAACAAAAAATGTCATTAAATTTGTTGTTGGGATTTTTTGGATGATTTTCATTTGACACCATTTAATATATTCTGTAACACCAAACAAAAACTAGTGTACAAAAAAAGAAGAAAAACAGAAAATATGCAGCAAGCTACCTCCTGACAATAAAGTGTTTGAGAAGAAGTTTAGTTACTTTCTGTTTAAATGCGTTATAGGCACTAGAGTAGAGGTCTCCAATTCCAGTCCTGCAACTTTTAGATGTATTCCTGGTCCAACACACCAGGATCAACTGGCTGAATTACCTCCTCAGTCAAGTTCTCCAGAGTCCTGCTAATGACCTCATTATTGAGCTGTGTTGAAGCAGAGACATATCTAAAAGTTGAGGGACACCGGCCCTCAAAGATTGTAGTTGAAGACCATTGCACTAGAGTAATGTCCAGAAAAATCTTTCCAAGCACAGCAAAGATCCAAGCATCTGTTCTTATGAGTGAATCACATGATACATTATGTAAATTATTTTGGCAACAGGCAATTTTTCATGAAAAAACACATTTACAACAACTGACATATTTTTTTTCTGTGTTATATAAAGGTCAAATTAACAATAATTATTGGTATTATTATTGGTAATTATTATATTATTAGACCATAAAGCATAGTAAAAAATAAAGTTTGATATTTGTTTTTTTAATACACATTTGCAAATTAATGCAAGACATGACTTTGCCACAGCTGAAAAACTTCAGATGCATCTCAATAAATTAGAACATCATTGAAAAATTAACTTGTTTGCATCATGATTTAATTGATGTATTTCAAGCCTTTATTTATTTTAATGGTATTGAGTGGTAAGGGTTTAAAGCAAAATAAATCCTAAAATTCAGTTTCTCTGAAAATTCAAATTTTATACAAAACCAATAACAAAAGCAAATTTGAATTTGGGCGTCTGATTTCAATTTTATAAACTTTACTTTCATTTGAAAGAATATTGAGACACTGAGCAGCAGTCAAGTCCTCCTCCCCCTTAGCCCAGGTGAGATGCTTCTAATGGCGTTTATTGTTCAGAAGTGTCAGAAGAAAGGTGATAGTTGTAGCCATTGTCCTGGTTATATCCATGTACTGTGGCTCCTAAAGTTCCACCTTCTGCTGCAGACATCACTTTGTGAATCTACTCTCAACTTCCTATCAATAAGCTTAAGCACAGATCTCTGAACTGCCAGCTTCTTTATTAAAAACCTTTTGTGGCTTATCCTCCATAAGATAAACATGGGTGTATTGTATCTGCATTACAAACGATTTTTGTTGGGCTTATGTAAGACTTAAACATTCTAGTGACAGATTTTTGGGGTTTTCTTTGACTGTGAGCTAATTTTTATATCCATCCATTCATTATCTGAACACCCTTATTCTTGCAGTTTTAAAATATAACAAGGTTCCAGCAATAAAGGGAACCGTTCTAGGTGAAATCTTTGCTTACAATATGTGCTGAGTACAGTAAATTCACCCAGGAATAAAAAGAGAATGCCATTATGTATATAAAGTATGCTAAATGTTTATGTTATGTCACTGATCGATTAATACAGTAATTACCTAGGAAACGGGAAGTCCTGCGCACCATGGGGTTCACATAGCAACAATCTCCCATGACAACAATCTTCTCATGGTCATGCAGGTTATTCAAGTAGGAATGAAGGAGAAACAGAACCAGCTCAACACCTGAAATCTAAAAAAACATGAAAGACAAAAAAGAAAAAATTGCACTTAATTGCATGGCATCATTAACAGAAAAACCTGCTATTAATGACCAAATCTGCATTCATTTTAGATCTAAACTTTTACAATTGCTTTTTTTAATGTATGCAAGTAAACACTATGCTGACAAACAAAACCCATCAAGTTACCATGAAATAGATGTGAAACTTTTAGGGGGTTTTTTTGTTTTGTTTTTTTGGATGTCTGTTGCAAAAACCAGAATCTCAAATTTCAAATTTTCTGTCACGTTACAGCACTCCTACTTCTCTGTTCAGTTAATCCTCTGAACATGAAATAAGGGCTGGTGCCTATAACCAGCTGTCATTGGGTGAGAGGCAGAGTGCAGGGTGCAGGGAGTGGTGCAGTTGGGGGAAAAAACTGAGGGTAGGTGACTAACAAACACTGGAAATGGAGAAAATAAACTCACATGGAAAACCCTAAATGACAATAATTGATTACCCAAAATTACACAAATACAAAAACAGAACCAACACACCAATGGATCATCAGGAGGGTTGTAGGAAGAAGCTGGAAGAAGTTGTAAGAAGAACTGCAGAGGAACAATATCAGAGATGTGTGGTCAGGGATGAAGAAGATCACAGGCTTCAATCAAAAGGAGGATCAGATAGATGGAAGTCTGGACAGAGCAAATGAGCTGAACACATTCTTCAACAGGTTCAGTTCAGGAACAAGCTCACCATCCTCCCCTCCTGCCTCCAGCCAAACAGACACCCCACCCTCCTTTGACCCACAGCTTTCTTGTCACACCTCGGATGTTTTATCCTTTAACTCAGTCATGGACTCTTCTGCTTCCACTAGTTTGTCTTCAACCAAATCAGGAGATGCTGCTGCTTCCTTTGCCTCCCCCTCCCACTTTTCTGTTTCTAGAAGTCAGATGAAGAGGCAGCTGGAGAGACTGAACTGGAACAAGGCTGCAGGTCCAGATGGTGTCAGCCCCAGAGTCCTGAAGGCCTGTGCAGAGCTGCTCTGTGGGATTCTGCAACACCACTTCAACCTCAGCTTGACCCAAGAGAAGGTTCCACTGTTGTGGATGACATCCTGTCTGGTTCTGGTACCAAAGAAAACTCACCCATCAGTCATCAATGACTACAGACCCATTGCCCTGACATCCCACATCATGAAGGTCCTGGAGAGACTCCTGTTGGCCCACCTGAGTAAGCAAACCAGCACATGCAGTTTGCTCATCACTGTGGAGTTGGAGTTGAAGACGCCATTATACACCTGCTTCAACAAACCCACTGTCATTTGGACAAAGCAGGCAGCACTGTGAGGATCATGTTCTTTGATTTCTCCAGTGCATTTAACACAATTCAGCCTGATCTGCTTTGTCTGAAACTCCAGAAGACTCAGGTGGAGGCCTCAACAATCACCTGGATCAATGACTACCTGACAAACAGACCACAGTTTGTGAGACTAAAGACTGTGTGTCTACCCAGGTGGTCAGCAGCACATAAGGTCCACAGAGGACTGTACTCTCACCTTTCCTTTTCACTCTGTACACTTCACACTTCCATCACAAGTCAGACTCCTGTCATCTACAGAAATACTCAGATGACTCTGCAGCTGTCGGGTGGATCAGAGATGGACAAGAAGCTGAGTACAGAGAGATGGTGGGCTGCCTTGTGGCATGGTGTGGAAACAATCATCTTATCTTGAACGTGAACAAAACAAACCCTATTTCCATCATGTGAGAAGAAGCGGAGGTGGTTGAGAAATATAAATACCTCGGTGTTCATCGAGACAAGAACAGGAGACTCAACAGTGAAGAAAGGACAGAGTAGACTGTATTTCTTGAGGAAGCTAAGATCCTTCAAGGTTTGCAGCAAGATGTTGCAGATCTTCTATAAGTCTGTTGTTGAGAGTGTCATCTCCTCTGTCATCATCTGTTGGAGCAGCAGCATCAGAACCAGGGACCTAAAAAGGCTCAACAACCTGATAAAGAAGGCTGGTTCTGTTCTGGGGACGACTGTGGAACCTCTAGAGATGATGATGCAAAGAAGGATTTTGCATAAAATCAAGAAAATTATGGATGTGGTATCTGAAAATAGGTTATATCTTTAAGTCTTAGTAACACATCCAAACTGAGACCCTTTTGTACTTGGAGTGACCTATACATTCCACAGCTGCAGGATGCCATATATGTAGATGCGTCTCAGCTAAGAGCCTGTTTCAAGGTTTCGTGTACACAAATGATGGTTAACATGATAGTTTAACATAAATGATGCCAAATATGGGAAGCTGTTCATGTGCTACTTCCACCAGTATAAAGAAGCAGAGAGCCTGTAGTTTTGGGGGGGACTTTCACTGGCTTAGTCCCTCCAAACGGTCTCTAAATTTTGGCTGGCTTAATCTGTAAATTCTGGACTGCTTAATAAATAGCTTTACTTATTTAAATTTGTCTTACAGAGTCTTCACTTACACATCTCACAGAGGGTTATTATAGACAACCCCCAAAAATACACTTCATGGGCAACCCTGACCATCCTCTTCATGAAACTGTCATTGGAAAACAGAATCTTTTCAGTCAGATTTCTTCAGATTGGTTGTAAAACGAACCGCTACCGCTTTCCTGCCTACAGCCATCACAGTCTATAATAAATGAGTTACACCAACATTTAATTTCCCTTTGGGATGAATAAAGTATTTTTGAATTTGAATTGAATTTGAATTCAGAATCATCCCCATCCTCAGTTGGTACAAATATAAATCTAATTCCAGTATCATAAAATCTCTGTTATTGTATTTTCCACTAACATTATAAATACTGCCTTTAACTGGACATAAAAAACAAGGTCTTCTGTTGCCTTACCATTACAACTGGGAGTCCAGCCACCACAGAGTACAGGATGACAGGCTGGACACGGCTGTCCTGTTCAGGTCCAGGATCAGGTTTGGTCAAAGCTGGATCATTGCATATGAAGCCCTGCAGTGCTGGGCTGAAAGTATCAGTAAACTCAAAGTAGTAAACCAGCATGATCGTGGCTGCCAGAATCACCACCTGGAAGTAAAGCATGGTTCCTACAAGCCGTCTGAAAAAACAGTCCTCTTATTTAAAGTAAAAGGGATCAAACATTTGTCTGTTTGTAGTCCTGGCTTACTGCAGAGCTGCAGATGAAAAAAAATCCTGCTTTGTGTCCATATATCCAACAAGGCATATTTCGATTGATGGCCTATATAATTTGAATTCCCTTTACAAACTATAACTTCGTACTGATACAGATTTTTAGTCTACAAAGTCAAAGCAAGACGATGAATCTTAAGGAAAGTCACGCTTTGTTGATTTTTGCTGTCATTCTGCTCTCTCCTTCCGCTACTGTGGTTTTATTCAGTAAGATGAATGTTCCAGCCCATCTGGGGAATCCATTCTGTTTCACTGAAAGGAGTTATTTTTATCACCACGCTGTAGATGAGAGAAAGCAGAGAAAGCAGAGGTTCTGGCAAACTAGAGCCTATTCCAAAGGAAGGGCATACATTGCAAAGACTCCAGACCCATCACAAAAACACGGAAAGTCAAACTCACTCACACAGCTGTTCAAGGGAAAGAATCCTGTACTTTTCAACAGCAACAGAATTTGTCTAAAAGCAGGTAAACAAATAAACATATTAGGCATCATTTCTAGACTCAGCTTGAATCAAATGCAATTCTATATATTACCCAGAGATTAGATCTATTAAGAATTCTTTTAATAACCATGAGGTGACATGATACCACAGTTAAGATCTAAAGTGCTTGCAGGGACAAACTGTGTTTTACAGACTGCTGCTTCATCTTTTATGCTAACAATAACATCATTTTACAGTGATCAGATGGATATTATTCAATCCCCAAGAGCTTTATCTGCTTCACAAGTTTCCTTTTATCTTTGTACTGAGAAGAAATGATCAATTAATTTCATTTCTTTAGAGTCAGAAAGGGTGAAACTGTTGCAACCCTTTTTTCAGAGCTACCTATGCAATCCATAATTCCTGTTTAGAATGGAAGTGACAGCCTTTATTCTGAAAAGCTGTAGAGAAAGCAGATGTGAAGTGTGGTGTTGTGTTTCTGGACAAGTTAAAGTTCCCACGTTGAATGTTTTACTATAGGTAGATGACATCTACTGTATCCGGCTACACTGGTGGCAGTGGTGGGATTTACAAGAATAAATAAATCAAGATAAATTATAAAACTGTGAAAATTTAACAAAGAATTGCCAAGCCTACCACCGGGAGTGCCACCGAGAGGAGCCTTTTGCCAGTAATGCGAGGACTGAGCTTCCTCTACCATTCTTGGGTGAGGAAAGACAAAGTTTTCTTTGAATACCTCCTTGCAGTATATTTTTCCATGTTATTAGAGGGTCCACACAAACAGCACTACTCGGCTTGGACTTTTTCACAACAAATCATGCCTTCCTTGTCATGATGTGTTTTGGAGAAGATGGACCCAAATGCAGAAATGGCAGATGTGGCAAGTAGATTTGAATATTTAATGAAAAATGATGAACAGGAATTTACAAACTGCCAGGACGAGACAATGAGCAGTAACAAAAAGGAGCCGGGTATATGGAGAAAAATAATGGGGTTTAATGGGAGGAACCAGCGAAGAGCGTAAAGGAGAGGTGTATAAATACTAGGAGGGCCAATGATGATTGATTGATTTATATAGCACTTATCAACAACCAACTAAGGTGACCAAAACACTTTACAGTAAAAAATTACATCACAAAAGAAAACACAAAAATGCCAATCCACTACATGGTAATTAAAAGCCTGTCTAAAAAGATCGAGAGAGTGTAAGGACTCACTGGGAGGACCCGGAAATTCAACCACACACAGAAGTACGTACAGGAAAAACAAGTTTATTTAGAATCAGGAACTGGTAGCAGCTCAGGAAGAATCGATGAAGGTCTCCACAAGGGAATCCAACGCAGCACCAGGGGCTAGACGATAACCAGGCAGAGGTTATACACGGAGAGGCAGAGAGAGCAGACTTAACTTGAGGGTCAGGCAATACTCGGTGGTCGTGAAGCGGAGCTTGAGTCAGGGTCCAGAAATCCAGAACCAAAGGAATCCGTAACGGGCTTGGCAGGAGGGGAAGATCCGTGGACGGAAATGGGTCGAAGAAACACAAGAAGGCAAGGCATGAAACGCTGGATTTCTACTGGCTCGTGGCTGTCGATAATCTGGCAGGGAGGCAGGGGCTGAGAGGAGTTAAGTAGAGCAGGGCCCAGGTGGCACAGATCAGCAATCAGGTGACACAGGTGAGTAGAATGAAAACTAATTACAGCATGGGCAGGACCAAACATGAATCATAACAGAGAGAGATTGTTCCAGAGTCGGGGTGCTGCCACTGAAAAGGCCTGGTCACCCCAATGCTTAGCCTGGTTCTTAGGACATCTAGTAAAAGGTGACTTGATGACCTCAGGGCTCTCCCATGTACAGGAAGACTTAAAAGTTCAGATAAGTAAGGTGGGGAAAGTCTATTTAAAGCTTTGAAAGCAAACATTAAAATTTTAAAATCAATTCTAAAATGAACAGGAAGCCAATGCAAAGAGGATAAAATGGGGGTGATGTGCTCACGTCTAGAGATGTTGGTTAAAAGACGGGCAGCTGTGGTGAATGCTGGAACAAAAGACCAGGGCTGATTAGCTAATGGGTTGCAGGTGCGAGTGGAGAGAGCAGAAGGCAGACTGAGGAGAGATTTTTCCTTAATTAACAAAATGGCCATTGAAATAACTTGAAACTGACAAAGTACTTACAAATAAATAAATACACTGAAGATCAACCAATGAAAATCAGATATTGCTTTTGAATTGTGGTTCAGCAGAATCATTTTTTAAAAAGAAGTTAATGAAACAGGCCTGGACAAAAATGATGGCACCTGTGTACCTTAATATTTCGCTGTGCAGCGTTTTTTGAGGCAATCTCTGCAATGAAATGATTTCAATGAGACTTCTGCACCTGTCCACAGGTATCTTGGGCCACTCCTTGTGGCCAAACTGCTCCAGTTGTCTCAGGTTTGAAGGCTGCCTTCTCTTCTAGCTTCTTCCACAGATGTTCAATAGGATTTAGATCAGGGCTCATAGAAAGCCAGTTCAAAACAGTCCAATGTTTTGCTGTTAGCCATTCTTGGATGTTTTTAGTTGTGTGTTTGGGGTCATCATCCTGTTGGAAGACTCATGACCTGCAACTGAGACCAAGCTTTCTGTCACTTGGAGCACATTTCTCTCCAGAATGCCTTGATAGGCTTGAGATTTCATTGTATCCTTAACAGATTCAAGACAACCTGTGCCAGATGCAGCAAAACAGCCCCAGAACAGAACCAAGCCTTCTCCATGTTTCACAGCTGGAACTTTGTTCTTTTCTTAGTATGCTTCATTTCTGCATCCAGCGGCACCCCCAGAAAATTTTCATAGGGGTGGCCAGACCAAGCCAGTAAAACTTGCAGGGGGACACAACTAAACTTTATTTTGTATTTATTTATTGTGTTTTATATTTATATCTTCCTTGAAGAAGATGACAGTATGCCTTTCTGGGACATGTACATGATTCTCTGGGGGGGGGGGCAGCAGGGTGGCCAGCATTCTTCAAGAGGGGGCCATGGCCCCCTCTTGGGAGCACTACTGTTTGCATCTGTGAACATGTGATGTGCCAAAAAGCTCTGTCCAAAGAACATTCTCCCTGAAGTGTTGTGGCTTGTCACTATGAATTTTGGCAAATTTCAGTCTCACGTTTTTATGATTTGCTTTCAACAGTGGCGTCTTCCTTAGCCGTCCCCAATGAAGTCCACTTTGGCTCAAACAACAACAGACGATGTGATCTCACACTGGTGAACCTAGACCTTGGAGTTCACCTTTAATGTCTTTGGAGGTTGTTCTGGGCTGTTTGGTTACTATTATTCTTCTCTTCAATTTGTCATCAATATTTCTCCTGTGGCTATGGCTGGGCTACAGTCCTGTGGACTTTAAAACTTCTGAATAATATGTGCAGCTGTAGTCACAGGAGCATCAAACTGCTTGGAGTTAGTCTTATGGCCTTTACATGGTTGTCTGTTATTTTCTTTCTAATCATCTGGGACACCTCTCTTCTTCACTTCGGTGGTCCATGTTCAGTGTGGTCATGTCACCACACAGCACAGTGACTACTCATCACCTTTCAGATAGGCAGACTGACTGATTACAGGGTTGAAGCTTCTCCAGGCCTGTTTCTCTTAGTGTGTTTTTAAAAATTATTCTGTTGAACCACCATATTCAGAAGCAATGTCTGATTTTTATTAGATAATTTTCATAAAATCTTTATTCATTAGTACTTATCAGTTTCAAGTTATTTCAGTGACAATTGTGGGTTTTTTTTGGTCATTAACAGATGGGTACCAACAATTTTGTCCACGTGTATAGCTTTCAGTCTCAATTCATTGGTCTCCTTGGTCTATCTATGCAAGTTTTTTTATTTTAGTTTTTGTTTTATTCAGTGTGAAAAAGTGTTTGAGTCCTGATTTCCTATATTTTTGCATGTTTGTCTAACTTCAATGTTTCAAAACATCAAACCAGTTTAAATATTAGTCAAAGACAATACAAGTAAACACAAAATGTGGTTTTTAAATGAAGGTGTTTATTATTAGACATCAGACAGAGATCCAAAGAAATTCAGGAACAAATGAGAAAGAAATTGAGATCTTTCAATGTGGCAAGGGTTACGATGCCATTTCTAAAGCCTTGCGACTCCAGTGAATCACAGTGAGAGCCATTATACACACACGGCGAAAATATGGAACAGTGGTGAAGCTTCCCAGGAGGCCAGCTGACAAAAATTGCCTCAAGAGCGCAGAGACAACTCATCCAAGAGGTCACAAAGAACTGCAGGCCTTGCTTGCCTCAGTTAAGGTCAGAGGTCATGCCTCCACCATGAGAAAGAAACCTGGCAAACATGACCTGCTCCTAGATCAAAAACCACTGTTGAGCAAAAAGAACATTGAAGCTTGTTTACAATTTTCCAGAACACATCTTGATGATCTCCAAGACTTTTAGGAAACAATTCTGTGGACTGATGAGAAAAAAAGTTGAACTTTTTAGAAGGTGTTTGTCCCGTTACGTCTGGTGTAAAAGTAACACTGCATTTCAGAAAAACAGCATCATACCAATGACAAAATATGGTGGTGGCAGTGTGATGGTCTGGAGCTATTTTGCTCCATAAATGGAGCTATGAATTCTGCTGTCGACTTAAACATCCTGAAGGAGAACGTCCAGCCAGTTAGCCAGTTAACCAGTTAGTCCAGTTGGTGACCTCCAGCTGAAATGAACTTGGGTTCCGCAGCAGGACAATGATCCAAAACACACCAGCAAGTCCATCTCTGAGTGGCTGAACAAAAACAAAATTAAGACTTTGGAGTGGCCTAGTCAAAGTCCTGACCTGAATCCTATTGACACACTGTGGCATGACCGCAAAAAGGCTGTTCATGCTGGCTGAATGTGGCTGAATTACAACAATTCTGCAAAGATAAGTGGAACTAAATTCCTCCACAGCTGGAAAACACTCACTGCAAGTTACCACAAATGCTTGATTCAGCTGTTGCTGCTAAGAGTGGCCCAACCTGTTATTAGGTTTAGCGGGCAATCACTTTTTCACAGAGACATGTAGGTTTGGATTTTTTCTCTCTTAATAATAAACACCTTCATTTAAAAACTGCATTTTGTGTTTACTTGGGTTGTCTTTGACTAATATTTAAATCAGTTTGATGTTCTAAAACACTGAAGTGTGACAAACATGCAAAAAAAGTAGGCAATCAGGAAGTGTGCAGTTTTTCACACCACTGTATGCGTTTCAGTATTTACACCTATTTTTACACTCAGGTAAATGGAAAGGACTGGCATTTTTTGCCCAAAAATGTGATGAATCTTTCTACAGTTTTAGCTTTCTAGTTGTGGTCATGTTTCCATTCAGTCGGTCAGCAGCAACAGCTCCTTAAGTTCTGCAAGTTCTGAAACACTTGCTCCTCATACATATGTTCTTAAATGTGTAAATAATTAACTTGCTGACCCTTATGGTCACACCAAATCAAGCAATCCAGTGAAATGACTGAAGTTTTTCACTTTGCTGTTGTGACTGAAGCTCTGAGTTGTTACACAACATGTAATCCATGTATAAATAAAACTCGGACTCCAGACAGTAAAAATCTCGAATATGTCCAAATAAAGCAGATCTACAGACAGAACACAACAAACATGCAGAACATTTTGTTTTATTGTAACATCAGCTATTCTGCAAACACATCCAAATATCTGCCTCCTCTGCTGACAGCTTCCAGCTCAACAGGTTTGCACATGACGATTTAAACCCACGCCTGTGGGATGCAGTTGCTATGGTGATCTTACTGTGAAGAGCAAACGTTAACCCTGAACTTTTCTAAACAGAGCAGCTGTTTATGTAAACAGATTCAGACAGTCATCCAGCTCTAGCAGGCTACTGTCTCCGTCACCATGATAACCATCAGTCTCATGCTGTTGTCTCCTCTGCTTTTGTTTATACAAATTTAGTTGGTTCTGTTCGTTTGCTCCCTGTTCTCCCCTCCTTCCTGTCTTGTGTGTGTGTCGGGAATCTTGGCGTTCCTGTGTGCCAGGGCTGTCTGGGATGTATGGTCTCTCTGCTGATAAGGCTGACTGGAGGTTCTGGAAGAACCTGGAGAGGACACATTAAAAGAGTTTAACACGAACTCAGATTAGATGGTGTTGGTTCTTCTGCAGCAAACAACAGGCTGACCTCTGTATCCGTCTGAGGTTCTCCTCCATCTTCTGATTGGCTATTTGTGTTAGGAACTGGATGTAGTCTCCATCAACAAGAAGTTTTCCATCACGGCTCAGAGGAACCTCCAGGCCATGGGTGCTGCGAACTGCCTGCAGGGGCACAACAGAGGAAAGATATATGACCCACCTCCCAATACCAAGAACAATACAAGCAATGGAAAAAACATCCTTCCATTGGGAAGTGAATTAAACTGAACCGAACCTGACCTAACAGCTTTAAATGAATACAGGTTAAACTGGCATCAGCAAATATTTTTTTTGGCAACTATTTGGTTTTAAAATCTCCTATTAAAAATGCAGCTTTGGTTGATACCAAGGTTTCCCCTAGAAAACTAGTTAAGCCCAGTGGTTAGGGTACTAGGGCAGTTCACTAGTGGTCCACCATATTTTTGTGTTAAAAAATGTTAAAACCTGACAAGAAATTTTAATAAAATATGGGCAGGTAATGATGTTATTGGAAGACATTACTGACAAAACTTAAACACCAGCTATAGAGTTTTAAAAAAGGCGAACAGATAAACGTAAAGTCTGCAGCTTGGTGCAGTGTTTTGAGTTGCAGGCTGTTGTTGGTTTTTATTTATCAAAGTGAATGCAGTGTTTGCAAGAAATACATTGAATGTCTGCAAGAGCACCTTCTAAATCGTCCGGTTTGAGTAAAAAGGTGACGCGCACGAGCTGTGCCGAGTTACAAGAGTTCTGAAGTGCACAACCAGGCGCTGCATCAGCACTGGAGATCAACACCAGGGGTGGGGGTGGCATGACTGGTGTGCCACCCCCACTTGTACCCAGTTCAATGCGCCAACTATAAACCTGGCTTAACCTGTCTTTGCTAGAACCGTTTCTGGTTTATAAAAAAAAAAATCTGTAAAATAAATATGTAATGCTTAGCCTGGTGGGTGGGGGGCAAGTAAAGCCAGGCTTATAATACACTGGGGGAGACCCTGGATAACATAAATATCAACTACAAATATAACATATGTTTTATTATTCAGAAAGTAAATTACTAATAATAGGCTAAAAAAAGATGGACAGGAGTCATAGATAATATTTAGTTATGCATAAAAGACAAAACATCCTTTTAATTTAATCTAGTTCTCTAAATGAGACAGATTTTAGCCTCATTACTTTGTAGCTTTAAGAGCAATAATTAAAAGTAATAATTTTGCATATAATGTTATCAGTCGTTGACTTCTTTAAATCATTACTTCATTTCATTTGACTCAGTTCTCATTTTCAGCCATTTCACTGTAGTGTCAGTGTATGGATCACTGTACAGTTTCAAGACAGAGCTGAGGTCAAGCTTCAGGTGTCGGACAGATGGCGTCATGATTGGGTCACTGACTGAAAGATGCTCCGGTCCTGTGGCCAAAACAAGCCCAAATCACCACTCCTTCTCCACCATGCTTGACAGCTGGTTGGGGTGATTTGCTGTGTTTCGTTTTCCAAAATTACTCCAAGAAGGCAAAGTACCTTAATGATCCCTGAGACTTTTGGAAAAATATTTTGTGGACTGACAGAACAAAAGTGGAACCCTTTGAAAGGTCTGCATCACGCAGACACTTGGAGTAAAACTAACACAGCATTTTAGAAAAAGAACATCAAGCCTGCAGTCAAACATGGCAGCAGTAGAGTGATGGTGTTAGGTCAGCACCGCCTGGCTGCCCAAAAACCCCAACACAACTCCTATAATGGCCTGTATAATGTTGAGAACTGTTAAAAGGTAATGATTTATTTTGTGTCCTGACTTTGAACATTAAAAACATTGTGACAGACAGATAATCCTAATAATGACGTTAACACATCAGGGGTCTCATTTGTAAAACACTGAATAGGATCTATACAAAAAGTGTACATACGTCCAAAAGCCGAAAATGGCGTCAGCCACCCCCCGCCCCCAAAAAATCCTGTTTTATAAAATTATGCGCACGCACACCAGAAAAATTGCCCTTTATAAATCCCAGCTGCACCTCAATGTTTGCGTACAAGATTCTGCCTCATGTCCTGCACTTTACATGGCCACATTCAACCATCAAATTTCAATGCAAAGCACTTCATGAATGTCAAGGTGTAATTAAATGAGCCAGCTGATCGATGTTATTTCATGGTCAACAACTGCAACAATGGAGGAAAGAATAAACAACACAATTTGACTGACAGAGTAATTGCAGTGTTGGTAAGTAAGGTGGAGAGTCGAAAAAATACAGTCTTTGGTTGCCACAGTAGAGCTGTGACAAATTAAAGGAACACTGTCTGAAAGGAATCATGATGCAGTGTGGCTTCAACCCCCCCCCCACCACCACCGTCTCCAGTAAATATGGGTCACAGTTTGTGTGAGACACCGGCCATTCTAGTCAAGTTTGTTTTTTACAGATCAGAACCTTTGTGTGGAAATGACATACGCCAGTTTCAGGCCCATTTTGTGCATCCGCCACATTTATAAATGAGAACCAAGAACTCCATTGAAGCTCAGTCTTTCTTGCTATCACAGATTTGGAAGAACTTACATATTTAAAGTCTTGTGAAATATATATTATAAAAACAACTATAACAACAAATAATTCTGGTTTAATTTAAAATTTGGTCTAATCTGTGTCTTAAATATTTCCACATTTCATTTTTGTTAGTATAAAGATGGTAGAAAAACCATGCAAACTTTATTTCTCCGCTTACCAAGATGATCTTCCCTGTCTTGCCAACAGTGAGCCCAGAGTTCTTGAAGCCTGAGTTGACAGCCACTGAGTGCTGAAAGACAAACTGCATGTTAAACATACACTGAAAAAAAATCACTTTCTTGTTCTTGACATCAAAAATACAGTAAATACAGTGATGAGCTAAAGCCCTGACCCAACTTCCAACACTTTTTATTTGCTTCCAATAAGCAAATAAGAGCAATCTTTCTTTTGACCTTTTTAATTGATGTTAAGACTTCCTGTAGGTGGTCAAACTAATTTCTATGATAATCATAAAACCATCTGCAAGACATTAGCCAGAAAGTTTGTTAATATAACCCCTCATATTATAAAACCCTGACCAGACTGGAGTTATTAAAAATTCAGGAAGACTTATCAATGTAATAGGCTATTGCTACATATTAAAAAAATGTGTAATTGCTTCATTAGATGCAGGGAAATCTTTTGACAAGGTTATTTGGAAATTTTTATTTGCGACCTTACATAAATTTGGATTTGGACAGAATTTCCTGTCATAGATCTGATTTACAATCCAGTTCACAGAATGCCTGTGTGGAAATGACTAGATCACAGTTTGTTAAATTCATTGAACCACTGGGGACTGCCATTCAAACAGCAAACAGAATCCACAAAGTTTGTTTATATGCTAATGATGTGCTGCTCTTTCTGGAAAATGCAAACCCCTTTCTTACAGAGACAATAAGACAAGTTATTAGAGCCACATTTTTGGTGTTTAAGTGTTTATTTTTGTTTAGTGTCATACTTAAAAGTAACAGTGGATGGCATCATGTATGGAGCCACAGGTAACTTCTAAGCAGGTGTGCTGATTGCGGCGGAAACACAGTTTTTGACCGTCCCGTCTATAAGTGTGAAATGTTAAATATTGCATCTTGTTGGAGAGCGCAAAACCAATAAATGCTCTTTAATCATAAAAACCTCAAGCATTCATTCATTGGAATCCAGGAGGACGACACATAAGTGCCAGTTGGTTTTGTTTTGTTTTTTTGGTTAAGAACAAGTCACTGCACAAGTTAAAAACCCACAGTGGAGAACTCTGCCTTTCTCACTCAAGGGGAAAAGTGTTTCCAATCGACTTGATGCTCCTCCCTAAAATAAGCTATATCTTCTTAGCAAAAATTAAATGCATCACTTAGGGAAGGTGAAGGGGTAGGGGCTTTGCCACCGTTTCTGACGGCATCACAGAGCCCAGTAGAGGGGCCCCCTTTTGGTTTGGTGTTACTTGGGTCTGACTATGTCCCGGTGTTGTGGGCTCCGGGCGGACAGCCTATGGCTCCTGAGGATGTGCCAAGCCGGCTGTGGGCAGCAGGGACTAAGCTATGCTCCCACTTAAGTTCCCAGAGGCTAGGTCTCTGGGAGGGACCCAACTTAAACCCCAGAGAGAATCTATGGAGTACTATGAAGAAGAAGAGTGTTGTCTCACCAGCAGCTGTGCATCCTCTAGCCTTCGGCACTGAACATGGAGAACAAAGGGCTCAAACTTCAACACAGCAACTCCAAAAGATCTGCTCAGAGCTGACATCTGGAAAACACACACACACACACACACACACACACACACACACACACACTTCAGTCTGCATCAAAACATTCTCCTGTGGGATCAAGGCCACATGTCTGCTGTATCTCACCAGGTCATCAGAGGTGCAGTTCTGGTGTGAGACAAACAGCCAGACACAGTTCTGTTTGTGGACGTCACTGCTGCCTGCCACCTACAGAGGAACGAGTTTACTGTATAAATACTGCTAAGGTCAGTCTGAGTCTGAACATCTTAGCTATGCAGAAGACTTAAAACTGACCCTCATTTCATTAGATTAGCTCACTAAATATGAGGCTAATAAAACTCAGTTTCAGTGACAGATTGCTGCAACCAAATAGGAGTGATATCGTAGGTCATTCCTCCCAGTAACAAATAAACTGTTTTAAAATCACTAAAATTTACATTACTGCTCTTCTTCTGTAAGGGCTCCATTTTCCTCTAAATAATTATTTTTGCCCTGTTATAAATCCCAAATGTGGAAATTTAGAAGGAGGCTCCCAAGGCAGGGTTTATATGTGAAACCTTCAAAAACCTGACAGACAGACAGGGTAGTCAGATACATGGAAGGGAGGACACAGGGGTTAAAGGTTGGGAGGACAAAAGGAAGCAGGGAACAGCAGCACCAGATTCATTTTTGAAGTGGGGGGTGATCAATTATAGACATCAATTCAAAAGTCGCAAAATAGATGTAATAAACATCAATCAGCGAGTATGAAATAAAGTAACACACTAGCGCAGCACCAGCGCAGATCACCTCTCTTCGTCCAGCACAACTCACACAGCGTTGCGGGATCTGATGCATATTTCAGAGATTTTATTTTTAGTTCAGCTTCTCCGTATCTGGCACTGCCTCCTTTTTTTGAGCTTGCTGCACTTGATTTCTGATAGCTAAGACTTCCACCTATTTTTTCCTGCTATGATGGCTGTCTCCCCTTCATAAACTTCTTGAAGCTCCTCTTCCAGCTGTTGCAGAAGCTTGCGTGGAACAGAACAATGATCTATTCAGCTATTCCTCCAAGGTCCAGTATGTCAAAGCACACAGCAACGGTTCATCTCTGCACACCACTCTTTAATGAATAATTCATTGCCATCGAGAATATCCGCATAGTGGTTTCAATACTGCACTCTTTGTCAGACAGTCAATGGTATCAATGGCACGTTTACTGCATTATTACTTTGGAATTGTATTCAATCTGATGGTCACATTGTTTTGTACTATTGGCCTTCATAATTTCACCCATGTTCGCAGGACCCCAACAACGTTAACTCGAAGGCAGCGAACGCTATGATACAGCCTCCACCATGTTTTACAGTTAGTGAAAACTGGGACTACTCAGCTACACATCTTAGAGCCGATTGAAAGCAGAAACGTAATTTGTCAGTTTGTCTTGAAGACTTGGAATTTTCCAAAATTTTCCATTCGCCATTAAATGCTGAGCAGAAGAACTTTAAAAGCCTGTCTGACCCCATCGATGAGGATGATCCTGCCGGAACACGAGCTGGTGGTGAAGAACTGCTCACAGCTATTGAGCAGAGACGCCACATGTTTAATGTCTTCATCCACGCTGCCTTTCTTACTCAGGTCCAGCCTGTTCAGACCCTGAATCTTCCACCGACTGAACGTCCTCTCCATAGCTCAGCGATGTATTGTTGCTCTTCAATCGGTTCAGCGGCTCACACGACCAGACAGTCAGCTCTGTTTCATGTTTACATCCACACAACAACGGTCTTCTTCCGTTTCCTCACTGTTGCCAACGCCTAAGCAAGAAAAGCAGCTATTGGCTGTCCTAAAAGTCACTGAGTGACGTCATCGCATAATTTGCATATTTGATCACGTGTGATCCTGGCAGTAGAAGAAAGGAGTATCTACTTTGGCAGGGCAAAAGTGATTAAAATACTGTAAACATTTAGAACTACAAATAGACTTTAATAATTTAATAATATCACTTTAATCATGTAAACATTTTACCTGAACCTACAATACACAAATCAGTTTTATATGATATCAAATTAATCCAAAAGACGCTACAGTAGAGGAGGTGACTCAGTAACTGAGGCTGTGTGAATAAAATGCAGAAATTTATTTTTGTGCAACAGTTTCGGTGAAAAAAAAAAAAACATTAGGCAACATGAAAATCTATATATTATATTTACTGTAATCAAGAGCGGGATCACTGGCAGTTTTACGCATGCGTGATTTAATTACAATATGGAGACGCAATGGAGTGGTTCTCTGCAGAGAGCAGAGAGCAAGAGCGTCATATGTTTTTTCATCACTAGAGGTCAGCAAAGCGCTATGTTCTGATCGGGACAAAATCTTGTATAGGTTTCTATGGAAAAATAAGGCACATAAAGTAAAATAAAAATCTGTTCTCTCGAATTCATTAGCTGAAGGAGGTTTAAATGTTCTGACATTTACTGTTTTTAAATCAGATATTAAAAATTAACTGGATTAAGAGATTTCTAAAAAAAACAAATCACAATTCTATGTGGAATATTTTCTCAAATCATCTGTTTAGTAAACTAGGGGGTCTTAATTTTTTTGCTGCTTTGTCCTTTCTCAGTTGGAAAACTTCCAGTCAAATTAGTCAAGTTTCATCAGCAGGCTCTATTATGTTGGACTCTTCTAACACAACTATTTGCCTCATAATTGCATCATATGGAACAATGCTTATTTACCTACCTTTTTAGGGTCGTGAGGGGTGCTGGCACCTATCACCAGCGGTCATCAGGCAAGAGGCGGGGTACATCCTGGACAGGTCGCCAGTCCATCGCAGATAATGCTTGTATACTACATATAAGGAAATCGTTACATAATTGGGTTAATAAAAACATTATTCTAATAAACCAGTTACTCAACAGTAATGGGGAGTGGTTTAACTATGAGTGCTTTATGACCAACAATGACAACAGATATATCTAAAAAAGAATTCGAATTGGTCATTAAGTCTATTCCTCATAGCTTACATTCCTTAGCACAAACCGTTGTTCTTTCACGCCTCAATTTCAGTTGAAGGAACCAATATAATGTGTAAGAAGTTTACAAATAGGTTTATTAGAGCTCATTTAGAACACTTATCTACTCCCATTTGTAAACATAGATGTACCTTTATGTCACAAGCACACACCTTTACCATATTGTTGACTTTTATTTTTCTTTTGTCTGTAACAGACCCTTTTATTATATGTATTTGAATGTATTTTTCCCTCTTTGTAGAGAAAATATTATTTGTATAGTCCAAAAAGTACACATTTTATTTTACCTATTTATGTTTACACTTATTTCATTTCTTTTTTTTTTTTTTTTTTTTTTACTTTATTTTTTTCTGTGGAGATTCCAAGACCTTTGAGTAACTCCAAAATTGTCAATGTTTTTGATTATTTTTATATTATTTCCACACCATTATTCCTGTTTATTAGTTCGTTTTTAATGAAATAATATAATCTGATATTACTTGTAATGTTAAATATCTCTGCATATAATGGTATTTGTTCTCTGCTGTACGACTAGCCTGTTGTCAGTCAGACTGACCACTACTAAGTGGTTCTGAGGTGGGAGGGGCTAACGGCAGCTCTCACTGCTAGCTGTAACTGCAGTACTATCGATGTTTTCCCGTTTTGTCGCCCAAGTCCCCAACAAACCAGAGGAAAGTCACTAGGTTTATTGCTAGTCGCTTTTTTGACAAAAAAAAAAAGTCACTAGAGGGGTTTGAAAAGATAGCAACAAACATAGCAACAAAGTCACTGAGTTGGCAACAGTGTGCTTCCTACTTCTCCTTCTTCAGCAGCTTTTATTGGCGGTATTTTCTTAACTGTCGCATCACCGCCCCCGGCTGGCAAGGAGTGAAAAAGAACAGAGGACGTGATGTCACGCATCTTTATGACGCTTTCCCTAAGATATTTATGGGAATAAAGACATAAATGAACCCAAAGTTTTTCAAATTTGTCAAATGATTATTTTAAATATATTGTTCTTTACTTTCTTGAGAAGAAAAATCACTTGTTTATAAGTCATGTTTCCCATTCTTTGTGGCCAACAGATGAACTCAGTGTTTCAAGCACGTTTTATGCTGACATGTTCTCTTCTTATTCTTATTCTTTAATCATAGCGTTTTTATTTTTAGGCCCGAGCAGTAAAGCGCTGCGAAGGCTTTTTGTAATTATAGTGTTTATTATTATTATTATTATTATTATTATTATTATTATTATTATTATTATTACTATGATTATGATTATTATTATTATGATTCTCAACACATTTAAGGCGCTAATTTGGAGGCCTAAACATATATGAAAACTCACCAAACTTCACCCAAAATTGTCCCCAATGGAAATTTTAGTATATTAATGGAATCAAATGTGGGCGTAGCCAAATGCGCCCACATTGGGTCAAAGGGTCAAAAGTGGCCATTTTTGAATTTTCATAATTTTCATACATGTCGAACTTTAACGAACTCCTCCTAGAGATTTGGAGCTATTGGATTCAAACTTGGTCACTATACCCTTAAGGCACTGAGGATTAAAAGTTATCAAATCTTGAATTTTTGAGCATGTTAAATTGGCGGGTCCGGGCCACAAAGTTGGCCTATTTGCCATGAATTTCTAAGCGCAATAACTTTCACAGTAAAAGGTCAATCTGCACTAAACATGGTATGAGTCATCCATGTTGGATGCCCAATGATGTGGTCATATGCTGACATCATCTAAGCCACGCCCCCTCAGAACAGAAAGTCACTTTTTTTTACTTGGAAAGCTCCATCTCTGACCTCATTGATCTTATCAATATGATATTGTGTCAAAAGACAGAAAATAAGTTGGTCTCACTTGCTTTAAAGCACCAAGAGTTTTCAGTTGAGGGTGTGTCTGTGGTGACCGGTGCTGAGATGGAAAACTTATTGACACTTCTTGATATTGATATTTTCTTCTCTGTCCATCTCTACCGTGTCCATTGATGTTGGAGAAAACACCACAAAGAACCAAAATTAAATCACGTAACAATCATCCAGTTTATTTGGCCAAAATATAAGTATAATCAAACAATCAGAATAAAAGCAAATAATTCACCTGTAATACAAGGACACGCCTCGGGAGATCACCAGGAGCAACAGAAAGGTCCTGCAGCTCAGAGTGATCTGAATTACCTAAGGGTGAGGATGTTCTTATCTTGTGCCTGCCGCCCCAGCGGCTGCACATTCCAATTTCCATAAAAGGGCATATCTTAAACTCAGTCTCAGTTAAAGAGACTGAGACAATGTATGATTTACACAGATCCTAAGGTATATGTAGGAGTTACATCCTGTGTCAGAGCGTACCACTCTCTGGAACCTCTAGACCGATTCCCTCAAGGCTATCTGTCCATTCGTAAATAACTGCATGACCCTCAGCAGATCCTATCTCAACATTCCAGTAAGTCTCCATCCAGAGTTCTAACCATTCACCAGTTCAACTGCGCCTAAAACATGGGATTAAAATGCATTGTACCTAAATATTTAGTAAAGGATTACTCTAACAAAATTAAATAACATGGGCTCGTTGTCATCATTTCACTTATGCATAAATGAGTAAACATATGAATCACACAAAAATTAATCAGCATCAATGACCAAGTATATTTCCACACCAGGCAAAGACAGACATCATACCGTTGCCATACATTTGGCTCCAAATTCCACAAATTTAAGCCAAGCTGCACCAAACTCGGATCGATCTTAATCAAACCCCCTAGTGGAATCCAGCCCAATATTTTGTGGGCGTGGCCTAATTCCTCTACAGTAGCAAATTGAAATCATTAAAAAAAAATCAGCCCCAAGCCATGCTTTGACTGACAATCATGAAACTTGGGACACATGTGTATCATGTCAGGACCTACAAAAAAGTCTCTTGGAGCCATGGTCCAAACCCAACAGGAAGTTGGTCAGTATGCACATAAGGGATGAGGCAGTAAAAGCTATCAAAATTTTAATTTTTTGAGCATGTTTAAGGGGCGGGGCCTAGCGGCTAATTTGGAATTCTCGCCAAAGCAAACGAAATGCCATAACTTTCACATACAAAGGCCAAGTTACACCAAACATGGTCTGAGTCATCTCAAGTTGGATGCTCGATGATCCTATGTGGTCATATGCTGATGTCATCTAAGCCCCGCCCCCTCAGAACAGGAAGTCACTTTTTTTTTACTTGGAAGGCAGTGAGGATTAAAAGTCATCACAATCTTGAGTTTTTGAGCATATTAAAGGGGCAGGTCCGGGCCACAAAGTTGGCCTATTCACCATGAATCTCGAACTACAATAACTTTCACAGTAAAAGGTCAATCTGCACCAAACATGGTCTGAGTCATCTTTGGTTGGATGCTCGATGATGGTCATATGCTGATATCATCTAAGCTCCGCCCATTCAGAACAGGAAGTCACATTTTTTTCAATTCAACACACATGTGTATCATGTTCTTGAATCAAAGCTACCATTTTGTCTCTTTTACAAATGTTGTATCTGAGCAAACTCCTCCTACAGCTTTTAACATGGAGACTTCTCAGTCACTCCGCAGACTCTTGAAGCACTGAAGGACAAAAGTTATCAAAAACATTTTGCCACATCAAAGCATTTAGGCTTGGTCAAGCCTCAAAGTCTGACCTTTCGCCATAAAACATCAAGGTGGAATAACTACCATATACAATGTAGGTGTCTAATGAAATTTTCTGTGTGTCATAACAGACCAGCCCTAATGACATTCTCATCGTCATTTGGTGACATCACTAAGCCCTGCTTTCAGGTAGTGAGATGTTTTGCTGCTGGCTGACTTGCTTTTACTCATTATTCATACTTTAAAGTATGAAACTTTTAAGACTTGTCGCTGGACTCGTACTGAACTGTACCGAAGGGGATTTGGGAGATTCAACAAATGCTCCACCTAGTGGACGGATAAAGGAATGGCGTGAGAACTTTGACGACAGTGTCTGGTGGCAGTGTTGGATCTCCCATGGTCGCAAGCCGGAGCAGCGCTGAGCTGCAAGGGCCACCTAATGATGACAATAACTCCTGTCTGGAAGGTCGGATTTTGTCAAAACTTTTAAGACTTGTCGCTGGATTCATACTGAACTGGACAGAAGGCGATTTGGGAGATTCACAGTGGAATGGGTGGATAGTGGATGGGTGTGGGATCGGCATGAGAGCATTGACGATAGTGATGAGGTGGTGGTGCCAGAGGTCCTGTGGTGGTCACAAGGTCAGAGCACGCTGAGCTGCGAGGGCCGCCAATGCTGCTTTGCAGCTTTAATTATTATTATTTTTCGCAAAACTAAATTGGCTATTTGGAGGCATAAACATATTAAAAAAGTCACCAAACTTTGTACATGCATCAGTTGTGTGTGAAATTTAGATGTTGTAATGGTTTCGTAAAAGACGCACCATGAACTGCTCAACAATGCCCCCCGGGACCTTTCAAAATACTCTCCGCATTAACCTTGACCTCATAGAAGCATGAAATTTGGTATACTTATAGCACTCCACAAGACATGCAGAAAACTCTCAGGAAGCTGGCCATCTTGGATTGAAGGTCTGATTTTTACCCCATTATGGCGGTTTACAGCCTCCGCATTCGATTGAACTCCTCCTAGGCAGTTTGATCAATCGGTTTCAAACTTGGTCAGTTTGTTCATAAGGTAGTTATCAAAACTGTGAGTTTTCGAGTATGCTGAAGGGGTGTGGCAAGACCTCAAATTTTAACATCTCGCCATGAAACATGAAAATGTTATATCTCACACACTATTAATCACTGAGACACCAAAACTCCTGGGATTGATTCACATCTTGTCAACAACAGTACTCAATTGTTGCTTCATGATGTCACTTAAGCCACACCCTCTGAGAATAGAATGTGTAACATTTTACTTTGAAAGCTCCATCTCTGACTCCCTTGACTTAATCAAGATGATCTTGAGTCAGATAACAGATAACAAGTTGGTCTCACTTGCTTTAAAGCACCAAGACTTTTCACTGGAGGGTGTCGGCGTGGCGGTGTGGCGAAGTCAGACATCACGCCATCGCCATATGTTTAGCTCTAAATTCTACATTTTTCAGCCGATCTGCACTAAACTGGCTTTGATCGATCCTAATCCACCCCCCAACAGGAATCCACACCAATATTTGGAGGGTGTGGCCTAATTACTCCACAGCACGCCCTAGAAATCTTTACAAAATTAGCTCCACGCCATTCTTTGATCGACAATCATGAAATTTGGCACACATTTGTATCTTGTCAGCACCCATGAAAAAGACTATTGGAGACATGATTCAAACTCCACTGGAAGTTAACCACTTTGGATCAAAACAGGCTTCAGAATCATTCAGCGCAGTCTTGAGGCACTGAAGATCAAAAATTATCAAAATCTTTTTTCTGCATCAAAGCATGTGGGCATAGCCAAGCCTCAAAGTCTGACAATGCAACATAAAATATCAAGGTGGAATAACATTCCACATGTCACAACTTTGTGAGACTTTCTGTGTGTCATAACACACCAGCACTAATGACATTCACATGGTCAATTGGTGACATCACCTTAGCGCCGCCCCCTTTGAACAGGAAGTCACCTGTTTTGCTGCAGGTTGTTTTCCTTTTACACTTTCATTCATATAGTTTTAAACCTGTGTCTGATGACAGAACAACATTATGCTGAATCCTTCTCTCAACACTGGCTGGTGGCTGTAACGTGGGTGGAGTAGAATGGCGAATTCCAATCCCTCGCCATTTGCATACGGTTGGCTCTAAATCACACATACATCATCAGATTTGCACCAAACTGGATACGAATCACCTAAAGTGACCAATAGGATTATTATAGAATTTAACTCCAGTGTGACCCCTAGATTATTTCAACAGGTATATCTCCCTGATACATCATCCGATCTGCACCAGATTTTCTGTGCATCATCAGAGGTAACACAATAGTGTGGTACATTAATGCCATAACTAAAGCCCCGGCCATTCAGAGAGGAAATTGAGGATTATCAGCTTCTCCCTGCGTGTCATATAAGATTGAAACTGTATCCAAACATCCTTGACAACCACACATGACATGTTCAAAATGCTACAGGAAGTACGTGCCAATCTTTCGCAACCAAAGAGGAAGGGACTATAAGTCATTTCTGGAAGGCGGGATTCGACCTGGCTTTAAACATTTGCTGCTGGAGTCATACTGAACTGGACTAAAGGTGATTTGGAAGATTCACCAAATGCAATATCTAGTGGACAGGTGCAGGAGTAGTGTCAAAGCAATGGCGACGGGGTGGTCCTGAGTTTTTATTTTCTGTTCCCAGAACATAATGACTGAGTATTATGAAATGCATGTTATTGGAAGACATTATTGACAATACTTAAACACAATTATAGTCTTAAAAAAGTAAACACGAAAAATAATAATATAAATTATATAAATTTTTTGCACTTCAGTTAAATCCTAATTAAGTAATCAGCTATTGGCTTTGACTTAAAACAAGCAATGTATAGCACCACATTATATTCTGCTTAAGGCCCCAAAAAATATTGAGCCGCCCCTGGTCACATTTAAAAGCAAAATAAATTTTTAAAAATTATTACCTAAAAAAATTGACAATGATAAGTATCCATATGCTGAGCTAAATAATATACTTGGGGTACAAAATTCAAGTGTTTCTTGTATTAAGTTCTGTGTCTATTAATAACTGCTGCTTGGTGCAGTATTTTTGATTTGCTGGTTGTGACTGGTTGTTATTCATCCAAGCCAATGCAAGATTTGCAAGGAATACTCTACGCTCTTAACCCAGATGTTAATTGTAATTAAACTTTTTCGTACTACTTATTCTTTTATGTTTGGTAAAAATGGTGTCCCATTGCTAAATAAAATTAGTTAATTGTAGTTTTCTACTAAAATATAGCATGTAATGATCTTGTTAAGTCGCTATAAATAAGGATATTGTGTTTCTGAAGCGAAGGGGCGGGGCCTATTAATGGTGCAGCAAATTACATTTATACTATACCCAGAATTCATCTCTGTATAACTACAGCCTGTAGTTCTGCAGTAAACAGTTTAAAATCTACTAATCTCCTGCTTGCTTTTTGACCGAAGCCCTGCCTGCAAAATCAGCAACAGAGTTAACAATCCTCAACTATAAAACTGAAGCCATGAGTAAAATGTCTGTTCCAAAGAATCACTTCCAAAAGTGTAACATGTGTACATTGAAATGTCTGATAACTTTGAACCCCCTGCGCAAATACTGTAGTGTAATATATATCAATTATGGAATCAATGCGATTAAGCCCTGCACATTAGTGATATTCAACACCACCAATTTCCTTTCTGATCCAATACTGAGTAAAATTCAGGATAGTATTCTAATCTAATACCAATACTTTGTGTAAATCCAGCTAATCTGTCTGGTAAATCTTTAAAAACTGTTGGTTTTTTTATAATACGAAATGACTCAAACTGATATTGCCAGAAAAATATTGAATTAAAATGTAGGTATTGACAAGTTTGTCAATACCTACAGTTTAATTTTTTGTTTAACAAAGAAAGTTAGACTGATTGTAAATACTAACATATTTTAAAGATAAAATATTTTACTGGTGTCATCAACTGACACTGCTCTCCTCTTTTGTCTGCTTTTTCATAACTACAACATATTCTATGTTGTGGTTTAACCTCAACTGTTTCGCAAGGTTTGTGTTGTTGCCACAGCACCTTCTTGTTTTACCATAAACATCTCAAACCGTGCTGTTTGTGGAGCTGAAATAGCCTCACACATGGCTCAGTTTATGGCCATTGTGTCCTCCTGAGTGACTGAGCTGAGCAGCAGCGGCATGCTGCTCTTTATGCACTTACCCAGGCCAAAGGAAAAGTAGTTCCCACCAGCCAAAGAATTTAGACAAGATCTCAATAGTTTAGTTTCTTTCCACTGTATTTTTGTTAATAGCATGCAGTACCTCAAATGACTGAATTATCAAAAGAATCAATATTTTGATCTGAGAATCGATTTTAGAGAATAAAGATCTGGTATCGGAGGTACCGATATTTCAGTATCAATCTGCACATCACTACTGCGCATTAGCAATGGTCAAGTACCCTAAGGGTGTATGCTTCCCTCAGTTTTTCTCATCTGTAAAATAAGTGTTATATTCAACACAATTTGAAAATCAAAATAATTATATGTTAGTATATCATTAGTACCTTAGTTATTTGCTTTATATGTCTACATAAGTTTAGCTTAAAATGATAATTTTATACAACTAGGTAGAAACTTATGTGAACTAATCAGTTTTTGTAAAGATACTGCAGCTTTAAGTTAACTCAACTACACCTGTTCAATTTCATCATTGTGTAAAAACTAGAATGGTTTAAGGCAACGGGTTTCCAGCAAATTTCTGATAAAGTCAATTAATTCGGGTTAAGAGTGTAGATTAAAAACACCTGTCGGTGATTGACTCCTTGTGTGGTTCCTTTACATTCACTTTATCAAGGTGCAGCGCAGACACAGTGTCATGAACACCTATTAAGTGAGCGTGTGAGAGATGTAAATGCACACACCTCACATTATTCGTTGTTTTCAAAGATATATCATTCTCACTGCTCGCTCAACGCGCACTTCTAAAAGTGCAACTATATGTTAAATCATATTTGGGGGTCGCATTGCCCAGCAAGTTGTGTGGTTTTTATATCTGACGCCTACCTTGTTGCAGCATTCTCCCTCATACAGAAATTATATAAATGCAGGTGAACCTGCTCTCCAAGAACCTCTTCCAAATCGTCCAGTTTGAGTGAAAGGTGGTGCGCGATCCGCACCGAGGTGCAAAATTCAGGTCAGACAGCAGGCCGACGCGGAGGGTGGGACTCGCACCTCGACATGAGAGCCCACAGGACAGGCATGAATGCTGTGGTTTGATCATAAAAACAACGAACCACAAAGGTTTAAGATCCTGGATGCCCCCTCCTCCCGCTGTCACCGGCCCTGAGCTACGAGGGCCGCCCAATGCTGCTTGCAGCTTTAATTTAATTTTGTATCATGAAGATAAGTAAATAATGCTTTCCTTATATAAATGTCCTCTTTGTTTCCTTGAGAACCCAATATTCCTTTAAGACTCCATTCCTGTCCTGCCCTTCTTACTATTTTCCATGTTCTGTTCTCTTTTCCTGTCATGCTTCCTTTAAATTGTGGAAATTAAGCCTCTTTTTTCTGCTCTCCCGATTAATGTGGTTGACTTTTTCTTTAATGTTTCTCTGTGTGGTGGATTTTTGAAGTGTCTTACTTGCACTTTTGTTGCATGTGGCATTAGAAAATGTAGGCCCTTTGTAAAAGAAGGTAATCATTCTGGCTCCCTGGTTTATTTCTGTGCGGCGTACTTTAAAGAACAGTGCAAGGAAACTGGAGAGAAAATGGTGCTCATCACATCTACTATGCTGCTTAATCCGGAAAAATACAGTTTATTTTTTATTGTTTATGGAGAACAAGAATAATCCAAGGGTTTTTTCATACAGTAGAGAAACCTATGAATTCTATTAAAAATAACATAATTGGTACCTAAAACCTGATCTGTGTTTGGACTGTTGAACATTCCGAGTTATCAAAAATATAAGTATTGTATTTGCAGACAGTTAAGGCAAAACGGACACTTAGAGAAAACGAGTTTTACAGAATTCAAAGATAGTTTAGGAAATTTAGAGGATAATAACTACATTTAAAACTAGGAAACACTGGATTTATTGCTACTTTAGGCTAATGGGAAAACATAATACAGATAGATGTGGATTTTAAATCATGATGTAATTGAACCCATAACTGTTGAATGTGGAAATAGTTTAATCATATATATATATATATATATATATATATATATATATATATATATATATATATATATATATATATATATATATATATATATATAAATAATAGTTCGTTATTTGACAGTAACTGGCATAATAACGACAAACAATCATTTATTTATTTTTGAAGTTTAGATTTTTAACATGAACCACATTCCTTACCAGTTGATGGCAGTAATGCGCCTTCGTTGTTTGTCAACTGCCATTAAACTCCAGAAGAAGAAAAGGGAGGAAGCAGCAGCAGAAGAAGAAGGATGAACCTCAGGAGCTGAGATGGATGTTAACTTTCCGATATGTGGGTTATGGTCGCATAAATGCCCTGAAGTGGCCATTTAGTCGGTCCTTTCTCAGAGTAACACAATATATCATTCAGGTATTGTTTTATAATTATGTTTATTAAATTGATCGCTGTTTGTAGACGTAAGCTTATAGTCAACTTTCAGTTTCCAGCTCTACTGATACCAGCAGACACATTTGCATTCAGTCTGCATGTATTATGTTCGCTGTTGTTCTCTTTCTCCCCAATAATCGCATGTTGTATACTAAGCAGCGTCACAGTCACATTGCTGGATGAAACAAGGACGCCTTGTTATAGTTCCGCCTTACAAAAACATAGCTGTCAATTGAATCACTGCATGAAAAAATCTGGTCATATCATATCATATACCAAGTGATATGTTTATAATGCATATCTACTGCTTTCGGTAAAATAATCTATTCAATGTTACTTCCCAGAGAACCATTTATTTATTTTTTCATATAATACAGTTATTGAATAAATTTGAGTATTATTGAAGAGTGAAACAGATTTATAGATTTAGTTCTGATGAGTTCCCGTTTATAATTAAAGGGGTGGTGACATCACTGTATAAACTATTTCATGTAGTTGATATTGCTGCATATGTCAATTCTCCAAAGAATTTCATTTTTTAAAATAAGTCGCCTTTTTGTAGGGGGTTGTTTTGGCAGGCCAGATTTCGCTCCTCAGTTAAAGGCTTGGGTACGGTAATATGTGGCTCTACCTAGTTGATTTCATTCTGATTGGCTACAACCATATTTGGGAAACCTTTCAGTAAATGTGCTGAACATCGTCTCAGATTGGGGTTATAATTGCGTGATATTTCCCCATAAATGAACTTCAGCCTCTCTTCTCTGATTCTCTCATCATTCAGAAGTAAGTGGAAACTTCCATCCGTTTTTGAGCCCCTCAGACAGAACAGCTGCGCTTTAGTAGCCATCCTCTTCTCAAGTGGAGCAGCCAGACATGCTAGCACGACTTAGCCCTTAAAGTAGCCGGTGCATCAGCTGGGGGGAGGAGGGAAGGGGCGGTGGAGGACTGTTTGCTTGATGGTGTTCTGTAATTGGAGAATATGAATTACGTAGAAAAATAAGCTGCTTTCTGATTCATCAGTTTTTGAGCAAAGAAAAAGCTGACCGCCTATAAGCAGGGCTTTTGATACAACTCTCGACTTTCACATGGCCTCATCACTGCACAACAGGTCATATTATAACCCCTAAAACCACACACACACACAAAAAGAACATTGTTGTCATGACCCCTTTAATGAAAACATGAGATTAAGGTTAAACATTAAGATTAGAATATTATATCAGACCAATAAAAACATTTTTAATACAGAAATTTGAGGTTAATGAAAAGTATGTTTAATGTATGTAGCTGTGGCTACAATCCAGTAGTTTACCACCATCAGGGTATGAATGACTGACTGTAGTTTGAAACACTTTGGGGTTCTCTGGACTTGATAAAGCGCTATACAAGTACAGGCCATTTACCATTTACCTGGTCAGTTTATTTTTAAAAGGTACTTTTAATGAAAAAATAGCTAAGTTGAAATGGATATTCTAATTATGTGGATTTGACCTGAATTAAATGCTGTCCTATTCACTCTACTGTACCTTAGGTAACACATGTAGCCACAATAAGATCTCCCCTGCATTGCTTGGATGTTTTGGTGATTTGGTCATCATCAGCCACTGGAAGTGACGCTCCGCAGGATGGCAGACAGTGGAAACCAGTCTTGCCTAATGGGATCACAAGACACTGTGTCCTTCTTGGTATGAGTAATGTTTTTCATTTAACACAGTCACCAATTTACAGTGATAGTATGAGAGCATGCATAGAGGCAATATAACTATCCAAATCAGTTCTTTTTTGAAGATGTATGTGATAATATACAGGTACATCTAAAAAAATTTGAATTTTGTGAAAAAGTTCAATATTTTTTTCACTGATTTTAGAAAGTGAATCTCATAAATTATATAGTTTCATCACACATAGAATGAAATCTTTCAAGGCTTTATTCCTTGTAATTTTGATGATCATGCCTCATAGATAATGTAATTACACTTTTTCCTTCCACTCAACTTTCTATGAATATGGGGGTATACAGCATTCGCTGAACAGCTAGCTTCTTTAGCACCCTCTGTATGGGGGTGTCAATGACGCTGTCCAGTCAGCAGTCTTCCCCATGGTTGGGTCCTACTGATCCAGACTGAGAGGCCATTCAGAGGCTCAGGAAAACTCTGCAGGTGTTTCCATTTTACTTTTTCACAATGTTCTAATTTTCTGAGACACTGAATTTGGGATTTTATTATCTATTGGCCAAAATCATCAAAACTGCTAGAAATAAATGCTTGAAATATTTCCTTCAATGTGTAATAAATCTATGTAATATATAATTATCACTTTCTGAAATGAGTGACAATAAATATTGAAGTTTTTAATGATATAATAATTCATAAGTGTGAAAACACAACTGGCCCTTTTGAAGACATTTTCTATCTTTTGTCACACTTAGATTTCATTATTAATTCACATTAAGATTTCAGATCATCAAAGAAATTTTGATCTCTTATGAAGATAAATGGATTAGAAACAAAAGTAGTTTTCATTAGATTATTTAATTCATTAGGAGAAACAGATCTATAGCTCTCCCTGCAGCAGTTCTCCTGTTCTGCTTAAGAAGAGGTTATGGGTAGTTTATATGGAGAGCCGTTTCATTCAGAATTAAATAAATAAATACTGTTAATAATATATTATTAATAAATATTCCATGAAATAAACAAATGTGCCCATGAAATAAAACAAAATTAATATTTAAAAAATAAATTTTTACTTTATTTTTTATTTTTTTATTTTTTTTATTTCAATATTTATTTTATTTATTTATTTCATTGACTGATTTATTTCAAGATTTATTTATTTAATTGTTTATTAATTTCATAATGGTGTTTTATTTGATAAAGTTACTTTACGTATTTCATGAACTTTTATTTTTTAACTTTGTTTTTTTTTTTTTTCAGGCTCTTTTATTTCATGTTCTTACATTCAAATGTGGGGGCGGGGTTTTCACTGTGGAGTGGGGCTGCCGCTGGTCAGACTGAAGCGAGCAGAGAGACCTGAACTTCAGCACATCTGCATGAGGGTGAATCATGCAAGCTATAAGGGTTTGAACTGATGTCCCAGGACAATGAAAGAGGTGGAATATGTTTGGAGTAGAATGGGAACTTGTCTCTGTTTAATCAAAAGCTCTTCACAACCAGCTCAAATCAACTCAACCCAGTCGAGGCGATGACTACCCCAGAAGAGCCAAGCGTTTCAAAACAAGAGCACATGAGCATAGCTTAGCTCTCCCGCTTACAAGGGAAACCAAGGCCTGTCATATCAACGCAGGGAGCACACATTCTGTCAGGGACAACTACCTTGGCACGACACTGGTACGTCAGTATAAGCCCTTATCGCTCGCAGCCTCACATGTTACACCCTCATGCAGATGCACTGAAGTTCGGGGTCTCTCAGCTCGCTGCTCTCTGGTCAGCGGCAGCCACACGCCACAGAGAAAACCCCGCCCCCTCACTTGAATGTAAGAACATGAAATAAAAAGAGCCTGAAATAAAAACAGGGCTAAAAAATAAAATCCGTGAAATACATAAAGTAGCTTTACAAAATAAAGGATCACAAAATAAAACACCATTATGAAATGAATGAACAATTAAATAAATAAGTAAATCTTAAAATAAATAAAAACTAAACAAATAAGGTTTTATTTCATGGGGACATTTATGTATTTCATGGAATATTTATTAATTTATTAATAAAAGTATTTATTTAATTTTGAATGAAATGGCTCTCCATAAGATCATGCTATCAAGTGTTTATGATAGTATAAGGAGTCTGTTACTTTGCTATGGAGAATATGTGACCTCCCTTTTTTGGAATTAGCTTCAGTTCAGTCACAGTGGAGCTGTTTAAATCATCTCTAGATGATTTAGATCATTTTCAGTGTCAAAAAAAATCATTGCTGGATTTTATCTTTTCCACATTTTCTATTAGAAAGCAGAATTCATAGTTTTCATCAATTACAATAAGTGTTCTAGGTCCTGAAGTAGCAAAGCAGGCCCATTCCATCACACCTCCCTCATCATGTTGCTTTGATGTTCTTCTTCTGAGATGCTGTGTTGGTTTGACGACAGAAGTAAAGATGGTTTGCTTTAGTCTCTTTAGTCCAGATGATTTCCCCAAAGTGTTGGGGATCATCCAGGTTTGTTTTGAAACTGTGAAACAGAGTTTAATGTTCTTTTTGGTCAGTGGTGGTTTTAGTTCCGCTGTTCTTCCATAGAAACCATTTTGACCAAGTCTCTTTCTGGTTTTTATTCATAAGGGCATTGGGCCTAACTGGGGTAACTGAGACAAGCATTGCTTTAAATGATGTTCTGCATTCTTTAGTAACCTCCTGGATGAGTCATTGATCCCCTCTGGTGTTGTAACTTTGGTGGGCCAGTCACTCCTATGAAAGTCCTCTGATGTTCCATGTGTTGTCCATTTCTGGATAATGGCTCTCACTGGGGTTCGCTACAGTCCTAAAGCCGTAGAGTGTACTTTGTAACTCAGCAAAGGATGCCAGCGACTGTTTATCTGTTAACAGGTGTCTTTACATGGAGGCCTGATGTGTTGCCTTTTGAGATTTTTAGTCTAGTTTATGTTGTCATACAGATTCCATGTAACTGATTTCTTGATTATGTAGCTCTGTCAGTAATCAAAGTGTGGCTAATAAAACTTTACTAAAAATCTGGTTTAATCAGAATGTAACACGAGGCTGATTTCTAGATACAGTCAGGATTGGTATAGGTTAGGCTAGGTGGTATTATAGTTTTCTTCCTTTTAATAAATGAAACCAATATTTAAAAACTGTCTTTTGGATTTACAAATTGTTGGCTTAACTGTGACATATTACAGCTCTTTGAGAATTATTGGATCTGTCTACTGGTCACCACTGTCTCTCAGCTATTATTTGAGCTCTGTTGTGGACTTCTCTTTGTAATATTTTTGTTTGCTCTGCGAATCTATGCAGAATCATGGTTTTAAAGTTAACAGCATGTGTCAGATCTGGTAAATCCTGTGTGTCAGCAGCATAAGGCTGCTGACACACAGGATTAACTTGAAAACATATTTATAATGAACATATTTTTCATAATAATGAAAACATTATTAACTTGAAAACATATTTATGCAGATATCAATGTAAATTTTTAAAACTTTTATTTCTAAACTAAAATAACAAAGCGGCTTTTGTTCTTGGTCCTTTAGCCTTTATCTTTGCCTACAGGTGTGTTTATTTCATGCGTGGGAAGAATGGGCCGGCCTGGAGCAGCTGGAGGACTACCTGAGCTTTCTGGAGTACCTTTTGTGGGTCTTCACGCCTCTTGCTGTTGTTTTCCTTGTGCCATTCCTTATTGTTATCCTTCTTTACCTCTCAATACTCTTCCTTCATGTTTATAAGGTATGTACAAATTCCATATTGTCCACAGTATAAACAGTCAAAAGTAAAATATAGATTTTAATTTTATGCAAATAAAATTAGGAGATTATAGCTGTGAATGAAGCATTTTGTTGGTTTGGGGGAACACAGATGGCACTAAATACAACTCCTGTTTAGGAAAAAAACAACTTCAAATCTTTCTAAAACAGAATAAATACTATGTGATTTGCTATACATTTTAAAGAGTTTCCTGACAAATGGATTTATTTGATCTCTTATTGTTCATGTTAAATGTATATAGAAAATCAAACTTATTCTAGACTTTGTTGTTTTTGAAAATTGAGGAAAAAAACAGTGAAAGTAATGAATTAACAAATTAGAAATGTAATCTTGTTAGAAACACAGGAACATGTTGCTTATTCATGCTTAAAATCCCTCCAATGTGGCAGAATTGAAACAATTCTACAAGGTGTTTGCCAAAGTCAAACCACAGAAATGTAAAAGACTCATTGCCTGTTATTCCACAAATTCAGCTTCCAAGCTGAACATGACCAAGATGCCTCTGGTCGACACCGGGGACATTAGCAGTATTATACAAAGACCTCAGTCTGTAGAAATGAAGATTCACCTACAGGAGAAGCATACAGGTTCTGGAAATGAAACAACTTTACCAATGACTCAAAACAACAGACAGCTCGTTATTATACAAAGACTTCAGTCAATAGAAATGAAGATTCATCGACAGGACATGAATATCGAGATCAACGCAGGCTCTGGAAATTAAACAACCCTACCAATGACTCAAAACAATGGACAGCTCCCAGCCACATCAGCGAACAGCCCACCCTGGAACTCTCTGGGAGCTAAGCCAAAAAATAAATCTCTGTCGAGACGACTAACGTGAAGTGCTCGTCTCCTAGATGATGCAGAGTTCCCAGCATTAAGCCAATATATCCCTTCTTCAACACCTGCTCCAAGAACTAAACATCACCCAGCTGGAGCCGTCAAAATTGCATCTTCCTCAACCCCGGCACCAAGGACAAAACAACCAACCCGGGGCATAACACATCCGGACTCCGCTGGAATCCCACTGAAAAACAGGTTTGCTGTGCTTCAGCAGGAGTCCCCAAATAACAACAGGAGCTATGAGGCAAGATGAATACAATTTCCTCCTAAAATGAACACCAAGAACACTACAGACACAGCAAAACTTCTTACTGTGGGTTATTATGTGGTGAAAGAAATCCACAACCTTTGCGATACAAAGAGGATGAAGGTTATCTGCTCTGCATCCCCAAAGTACACAGTTTCTGACGTTACTGCAAAAATACTCAATAACCACTGATCACCCGAATACTGAGACTCTAATTATACACATTGGAGCTAATGATATCACCAAACAAAAATCAGAAATCCTGAAAAATAACTTTAATCATCTTCTAAGCCCTATTGGAAGTCTAAAAATGAAGGTGTTTATCAGTGGACCGCTACCGACAGTTCGACAGGAAGATGAGAGATACAGCAGACTGCTTATGATTAATAGCTGGCTCAAAACATGCGCTATCAGCTCAGTGAACTTCATTGACAGTCACAGGTTCTTCTGGGAGCGTTATGATCTATATAAACGAGATGGAGTATCTTTAAATAGGGCAGGAATTAAATTTCTCACCTCAATCATTTTACATGCTGTTAACAAAACAACCTGCTTTCCCCAATAACAGGACAACGGAAAAAACAAGATCACTGTCCCAGCCAAGATATGGGAGGAATGCCAGAATATGTGGCAAATTTTTTCAATGACTTTAGTGAGCTGTTATCTATGATATGCATTGATTATGATAGTTTAATAATTGTAGGAGACTTCAGCACCCATGTTGACAACCCAATAGAAAGAGAGGCAAAAAAACTGAATGATGTACTTCAAAACTTTGGTTTGACTCAACATGTTAAACAGCCGACACAATCGAGCACACACTCTGGATTTGAGCATCAGCAAGCGTGTAAATATCTCCAAGTTCTCTGTAATTTATGTCACTGTCTGATCATTTTTTTGTTGTTTTTGAAAGTACAATCTCTGTTGACGTGCTTAGTAAAATAGATATTATTACAAAACAGACAACACAGCTGAAACTTTTAATCAAATCTACCCCGATACCTCACTTACACCAGTAGATGAACTGGTAGATAACCTCTATTCTAAAATTTCAGACATCATTAATTTTGTTGCTTCTGTTAAAGTGAAGGTTGTGTCTTGTAGGAAGAAATCTCTGTGGATAAATGCTCCACTTGTAAGAAATGAAAGCCTTTGTCGAAGGGCTGAACGTAAATGGCGTAAAACTCGACTTCACGTTTACTGTTATATCTACAAAGAGAGGCTGTAAAGCTATCACTCATCACTAAAACATGCAAGGGAAACATTTTTTGCGTAAATCATAAATAAAAACATCAACAATGCTCGTGCTTTGTTTGATTTTGATGAAAATCATCTGCAAAAACATTGATCAATGATTCACTTCCTTTATTTAACTGATTTACACTCAAACTTCCACCCTTTAGAAAACCAAGCTTATCTTACCCGCATTTGTTTGCAGATTTATGATCCAGACTACTAATCAAAGGCAGCTCTAAACAGGTGGGTCTTCAGCCTTGATTTAAAGGAATTTAGTATGTCGGCTTTTTTGCAGTTTTCTGGAAGTTTGCTCCAGATTAGCGGTGCATAAAAACTGAAGGCTGCTTCAGTTTTTATGCACCGCTGGTTCTGGTTCTGGGGATGCAGAGCAGACCAGAACCAGAAGACCTGAGTGGTCTGAAAGGCTGATACAATGACAACAGGTCTTTAATGTATTTTGCTGCTAAGCCATTTAGTGATTTATAAACTAAGAGAAGTATTTTAAAGTCTGTTCTCTGAGCTACGGGAAGCCAGTATAAGGAGAGGAGTTTAGAACTGGGGTGATGTGCTCAGCTTTCCTGGTCTTAGTGAGAACATGAGCAGCAGCGTTCTGATTGACTTTTTAGGCAGACCTATGAAAATACTATTGCATTAATCAATGCTTCTAAAGATAAACGAATGGATGAGTTTCTCTAGATCTTGTTGAGACATTAGTCCTTTAATCCTGGAAATATTTTTCAGGTGATAGAAGACTGACTTTGTAACTGTTTTTATGTGTATCTGAGTCTGAGTCCATCACTACTCCCAGATTTCAGGCCTGATCACTAGTTTCTAGCTGTAATAACTGAAGCTGCACGCTGACTCTAGATCGGTCCTCTTTAGGTCTGAAGATGATAACTTCAGTTTTGTTTCTATTCAGCTGGAGAAAGTTTTGATACATCCATGCACTAATTTGTTCTAAGCATCTGTTAGTGCTTGGATGGGTTCGGAGTCACCTGGTGACATCGTAATATAGAGCTGTATATCATCTGCATAGTTGTGGTAGCTAATCTTATTACTTACTCTTAGTTACATTTATTAATCTGAGCTAGTGGGAGCATGTAGATATTAAATAGGAGGGGTCCCTGGATTGAACCTTGAGGCACTCCACATGTGACTTCTGTCCGCTCCGATGAGAAGTTGCCAACTGACACAAAGAAATCTCTGTTCTTTAGGTAGGATTCGAACCAATTAAGTACCGTACCATAGAGTCCGACCCAGCTCTCCAGTCGCTTTAATAATATATCCTGGTCAACAGTGTCAAATGCTGCACTGAGGTCCAACAGAACCAACACTGTGGTTCTTCCACAGTCTGTATTTGTGTGGATATCATTGAACACTTTGACGAGGGCAGTCCCAGTGCTGTGGTGAGCACAGAAACTGGACTGAAAGACGTTAAAGCGGTTTATCATGGTTAAAAAGTTATTTAACTGTTGAAACACAGCTTTTTCAATAATTTTGCTGAAAAATAGAAGGTTAGAGATTGGTCTGTAATTATGCAATAGTGATTTGTCCAGATTATTTTTGTTAACAGTAGTTTGATAACTGCTGTTTTTAAAGCCTGGGGGGAAACACCAGATGAGAGGGATGAGTTTACTATTTGAATCAGGTCAGATGCAATGACAGGCAGAACTTTCTTAAGGAAGGCTGTAGGTAGGATATCAAGACAGCAGTAGGAGGAGCTAAATTGTTTCAGAATTTCTTCCAAGCTTTCATGGTTGAGTTGGTGAAATTCAGTCATTTTCTCTAAATTTGTTATGTTTGGGCATAGCATCGTTATTGGATTTCAATGCAACTGAAGATAAACACATGGATGTGCAGATTAACCCTTTAATTTTTTAATGTTTTTCTGTAAAAAGGTTGGCAAATTCATTGCATGCCTTGGTAGAGTGGAGTTCTGGTGGTAAAATCACAGGAAGGTTTGTCAACCTGTCAACTGTGGCAAACAGGACACGAGCGTTGTTGATGTTGTTCATGATTTCTGCAAAGAATGTTTCCCTTGCATGTTTTAGGGTTAAGTGATGGCTTCACAGCCTTTCTTTGTAGATTTCATAGTAAACGTGAAATCATCGTTTCACTTCTTACAAGAGGAGCATTTATCCATGGAGATTTCTTCCTACCAGACACAATTTTCACTTTGACAGGCGCAATGAAATCAATGATGTCTGAAATTTTAGAGCACAAGTTATATACCAGTTCATCAACTGGTTTACAGCATGGAAGTGAGGTATAGGAGTAGATTTGATTAAAAGTTTCAGTTGTGTTGTCTGTAAGAGAACAATAGTCCTTTTGACTAATGAACAATAGTGATCTTATATTTAGCAGAGCCAGTTTAAGTGTCTTGGGGGTGGATAATTCTACAGCTTGAGGTTGATTAAGACAGGGAATTAATATGAGATTTGATATTAGACCACTGCATTTCCTTGCTATTTCTCTATTAGTAATTCTGACAGGGATGCTCCTGTATCTTATTGCCAGGGGGCCAGACGCTTTCTGGTGAAGGACAGGTGTACTCATGTCTGGACCCCCATCTCAGACTTTAGAAATGCAGAGTCGATGATGTTCGGATTCTTTTGATAAGCTAGAAACCGGTGATTCGGAACTCAAAAAGCAGCTTTCTGGGAACTTAAGAGGGAAGTTCTTAGCAGTACCTGGTGGTCCATTTTCTCACTGAAGTTGAGAAACATCAGTCCTGGTGATGAATTTTCTGAGTTATTCTGTGTTCCAGTACTGTCTTGGCTCTGAGAAGGCAGATCCTCCAGTAAGCAGTCTTGGCTCCCAGTAGGTGTTGATGGGGTGGTGGGGCTCCCTCCCCTCTCAGCTCCATTTCTAGCTGGTATTCTGGGAGAGGGCTGCCTATCGGCTTGTTTTGGAACATTGTGCGCCTGCTGGGTTTGCGCTTGTCCTTCTACAATCTTTGCTGGGACATCACTGCCCCAGCAAAGATTGTAGAATCTTGCAGCGAGGACAATGTTTACATTGTCCTGTGTTTGGAGAGATGGCCTTCTGTTGTTAACAGCATTGAAGATATTGGCAGTGAAATGTTTTGTTTTTTTTTTTTTTTTTTTTCACCCATCTTGATTTAGCCTGACCCCGTGTTGTCTGAAGAGATGATTGCGCTCCTTGAAAATCTTGTGATTGTCCATAAAGTTCACGGATTTGGAAGAGCATTCTTTAATAAGCCATTTATTAATCATTAGCAGTCTGCTGTAATTCTCATCTCCACGTCCAACTTTTGGTATTGGTCCACTGATAAACACTTTCATTTTCAGATTTCCAGCTATACTTAAAAGATGACTTTGTCAGAATTTCAGATTTTTGCTTGGCCAGATCATTACCTCCAATGTGAATGATTAGACTCTCAATGCTCGGCTGATCAGTGGTTTATGTCGGATGTAACAGAGAAAACACTCCAATTGTGTCATTTGGGAAGCAGATTACCTTCGTTGTCTTTATGCTACAAAGACGATAAATTCCGTTGGATGTGTTGGTTTTGTCTCATACTTCTTATTGATGTTTGGAGGAGGGGCGTCCGTCTTAGACTCCTGCTACACAGCAGCAAATCTGTTATTCGTTGGAATTCCAGTGGTGTTTAGTGGGTTTCCAGCTGGAGAGATGACAAGATGTGTTATGGCTTGAGCTGGCTGATTAGTCCTTGGTACCGGAGTCAAGGAAGCTGGAGTCATGTCAGCTTCAGCTGCTTGTTGTCTTTTCTTTGGTGCTGGTGTTGACAAGGGAATGTTTCTCCTCAATGCTGGCCACGCTGTATCATCTAGGTAAGGGGTCCGTCCTGTTAGACGTCAGATCCAAATAATGAGATTTATTTTTTTAGCTTAGCTCCAAGACAGTTCTAAGTGGGTGAGCTGCTTCTTGAAGTACTTGGAGACTGTTTGTTTTTTTTGAGGCATCGGTAGAGTTGTTTCATTTCCAGAGCCTGCGTTGATCTCGACTTTTACCTCCAGTCAAGAAACCCTCAGTTCTATCAATTGAAGTCTTTGTATAAAACTACTAATATCGATCAGAGGCATGTTGCTTTTGCTTATCTTGGAGGTAAAAAAAAAAATAGGGCAAAAAGTGAAGTAAAATTAAAAATCCACAGTCCTTAAATCTGAAGTAATCCAGTTATGAGGGTAGACAGTGTAAGATTAACTATAAAAACTGGGTATATTAACTTTAATAACTTAACCGGTAAAGTATCAAATAAGGATGGGAGAGAGCAGGATAAGATGTTCCTTCTTCCAAGGCTGCTGAAGAGTGGGTGGGGGTGACAGTTGGAGATCTTATACAGACATAACCTCTATTTATCCGCACTGAAAAAAACAGTTCTCATACCTCTCATTTCTCATCCACTCATTAATTGCACTTGAATGCAGGCAAGAGATTCATACCAAGTTGCAGCAAAAAAAACAATGTTGGAGCTGTGGTCTTGGCTGGTTTTGAGGAAGAAATGTGCCCAAGACCAAGTCTCAAGACCATAAATATGACCATATTAAGAGAATTTGGAATAAGAGGTTTTGAACAAAAACATGATGTATGTTCAATGCATGTATTTATCTTTTCATGCTTGCTTTTATCAGAGGAAGAACCAGCTAAAGGAAGCTTACAGCAACAACTTGTGGGATGGAGCCAGAAAAACACTGGCCACCCTGTGGGATGGACATGGAGCCATATGGCACGGTATGACCAAATGTAAACTACTCCCCAACACATATAAAGTGTGTTTATTTATAGCACTAGACAGCAAATGTAAAAATCTATATAATGTATTAACATATCTTGTGATATGATTTGTATATCAGGTTATGAGATCCATGGAATGGAGAAGATTCCCAACAGAGGACCAGCTCTAATTGTCTACTATCATGGAGCTATACCTATTGACTACTACTACTTCCTGGCCAATGTTATCATTCAGAAAGGACGTACCTGCCATTCTGTAGCTGACCACTTCCTCTTCAAGATTCCTGGTACTTCAACAATTTTATTTGGTCTGCAAATTAAAGCACATAACTTGTTCAGAAATATTGAAGTCATTTCTATAAAAATGAAAAGCATATCTGCTGGATAGTTTAACAGCTTCTAGTCCACTGCAGTCAAGCTGCTAAAATCCATGTGAATTTAGACTGTCTTCCTTATTCTACGTTAAATCTGTCCATCCATCCGTTGTCTTCCACCATCACTGATCCAGAAGGAGAGGCTAGACCTCCTTCTGTTCAACGACACCCTCCAGCTTATTCTGGGGCATTTAATCCCACTATCAAGTTCTGGGTCTTCCATGGGGTCTAAAATTTATCATCCTGCTTTAAACAAGTGTCACCAAATGTACTAGAGGCATTGAGAGTCTGAAATTGTATTATTATGCAATAAGTGTCAGGTATTATACATAATACCTGACAGGCTTGCAGACTGTTCCTTGTGATATGAACTTTGTTTGCAGTGATATTGTGACAATGAGAAATTTGTGATCTTTTGGCAGCCCTAGATTAGATAGACCTTAAAAGTACCATGTTACCCACATTCTCTCAGTACCCTCCCAAAATATTTTGGGATACATGGTTGTAAACCTTTTTTAAGTCAACACATGTTGACCAGAGAAGCATATACTCCCATGACCCCTTTAGCATTTCCGTGAAGGTAAAGATCTGATCCACCGTTCCCTGGGAAGAATGAAATTCACAGTGGTCCTCCTGAATCTGACTGTGAATCAGTCAGAGCCTCCTTTGCAAAACTCTAGAGTAATGCCTTTCCAGGGAGGCTGAGAAGTTTTTAGAAATTGGGACCACCATCTCAATCTGCCACTCCACCGATATTGTTCCAATCTCCCATGCAACATCGAAGATGTGTGCCACCCATGACACTGTCATTAGCAGGACTCTGGAGAACCTGACTACATCCTGAGGAGGTATTTCAGTCATTTGATTCAGGTGTATTGGACCAGCAGGGACACATCTAAAAGTTCCAGGAGACTGGCTCTTGAAGACTGGAGTTCACAACCCTTGATCTATATGTTAGAAAAAAAAATCAAAAACATGTTGCATAATGTGTGCATGATACTGCCTTCCTGCCTACCTTTCAAGATTCTCAGCATGTGTCAAGTCATATTCCTTTGTGTTTATCTCATTTCTGCGTTTTGCTTTCTTCTCTCAGGTTTCAAGTTGCTGCTAGAGGTCTTCTCAGTGATCCATGGTCCTCAGGAGGAGTGTGTCCGGGCTCTGAGGAATGGTCACCTGCTTGGTATTTCTCCAGGAGGAGTGCGAGAAGCTATGTTTAGTGATGAGACCTACTGTCTTTTTTGGGGCAAACGCAAAGGCTTTGCACAGGTTGCCATTGACTGTCAAGTGGTACGTTATGGCAAACTTCTTAAAAACACTACTTGAAATATGGCACTACATTTGTTATTATTACTACTACAACATAAACAATACAGTTCAAAACTCTTGTATTTATAGAGGCATGGTAAAATTACAAGGATCAACGATTAATGTTTTTTAAGTGCCACAAAAAATGAAAGGGAACATATTCATGGTCCTTGACCAATGGACTGCACTTAGCAACATTTAGAGTTTTTTTTAGGTTTTTGTAAATATAAGTTTTACCGTTTATATTTCTTTTCAGCATTTTAATGATCATAAATGTTTGGGGAAAATTACAACTGAAAATCGCAACTTGATAGTTTCCTTGTGTATCATACATTTCCATTATTTGTCACTTTTTTCTGTTTAATTGGTCTGTTCAGCAAGTTAGGAATTTTTTTTCCCCATACAAACAATTTTTAAATATATGCCGGTCTACATCTGGTGTCTCGTCTGAGGTTTTTGTTTTCCCACTGTTCATACTTGCCTTTATTCTATTTCCCCAGTTCAGTTTTTTTAAAGGTTCTGAAAGTGTCACAGTATATTATAGAATAAAATATATTTTACAAAACATTGGAAAATGACTCAGCCACTCCAAGAAAAGGGCAAGTAAAAGGTTTTCAAAACGCAGGAAGGAGAGATAGCTTTAACCACTTCTATATTTAAAATAAGACAAACTGGAACACTAGAGCCACTAATGTTACATGACCTTTGAAAAAAAAAAAGAAGAATTATCATAGGAAATGTATCATTTAAAAGAACTCCTGTTTTTATTGTTATTTCTTGTTGTAATAAAAATATAAAACCTTTGTATTAATTGTACTTTTAGTGGCATTCATTTGTGGAGATTACATGCAGATATTACATGAAAAATTAGTAACTGCTAAAAACAGCATTTTTTAACTATATCTATATTTAAAAACATGTTGGTTCTTTATCATTTTCAAACAAATTATTAAGAGCCGTTAAGAGGCAAATATCCAGTTGTGGCTCCAGAGCCGCAGGTTGCAGACCCTTGGTTTAGGCTTTGATTACAAAGACCCATTAATTGCTAAACATTTATTAGGCATACTGTTCAGTCAAAAAACATTTATAACACTGGCAGATTTACATATACAATTATTTAACCACAAATCTTTTTTTCTACTAGAAATTAGACACTCACCTCTAAAAAGATATTAAAATAATGTTAGAGGATAATTTCTATCTATACGAGCCTACTTCATAGTCATTAAATTCTTTTTTAGCATTACAACAGTCAAATCCTTCTATAGTCGCTGAAGAATTTTTTAGATTTGTATCATACAGATTTGTATCTTTTTAATAGTGGGTTATGATTGCTGACATTTGCATAATTTATACTGTACTTTAAACATCATAAATAAGTTCAAATTTATTTGTATAGCCCATCTCAGCAACAAGGCAGTTCAAAGTGCTTTACATCATAAAAACATCAGTCACGAATTAAGAAAAAAAGCAACAAGCATTACATTTCGTCAAATGCCACCTTCAAAATCATCAATACACATAAAATATGTTGATCAGTGTTTCATTTACTACTAATCAAATGCCACTCTTAACAGATGGGTCTTTAGCTTTGATTTAACGGAACTCAGTGTTTCAGCATCTTTGCAGTTTTCTGGGAGTTTGTTCCCGATTTGTTGTGCAAAGAAACTGGTTAGAATTTTATAGACTCAATCAGTTACAGCTGCTGCTGTTATGGTTACAGCTTCTGAAGAGGACAGTGATATGCCTGATAGTAATGATTCTGATGAAGATGACTTTAAGTCCAACTGCAGAAAATTTGAGGGCTATTGTACTTACGATTTCAGTGTCTCTTTTGAGTAAAGCTTTACAGTAACCTTCTACAGTTTGAACAGTAATCTGATATAGGTGTTCATTGCTAATAGAAGTGGTTTAGGTCACACTTGTATCTTTATCATAAGCATTGCTACAATGATCTGTTGGAATCATTTGAAAAAAATAACATCAATGGGATTTTTTTTATTGCAAGACATTTTCTACCATGAAGTTTGGACATTCACTCTGCTCAGAGAAATGTAATAAAAGACCTCAGATGAGGTCACCTCAGTAGCCACCCATGGAAACAAATTTAATTCCTAAATTATTTATCTCCCCTCTGCCACCTAATGTCTCTGCTCCAAGATCGATACAACTACTGCAGACCTTGGTCACAAAGGTGTTGGACACGTGCAACATTAGCAAAATAAGTTGGTGCATAGACGATTTTTTTTTTCATCGCAAATGCAACATTGGTCACACTGTACAGCTCTGCGGTTTTCAAGATTTTTTTTAAACTGCTTAAATTTCCAAGATTAGAGAAGAAGCAAGTCTGTCAACATGTCCAATGATTTTAAGTTTTTCCATCAGACAATATTTAAATGTGTTGGTAATGTCAGATGTGTTTTCACAAACACTGTTGTGGTTCCTGCAGTGCTTACTGGAACATCCGGAGGTTTAGAAATGCAGCTGTGTAGCCATTGCCATTAGTATGTTTGCAGCAGTACAACTTTTTTGTGAAGGTCTGTTTGCTTTTTCCAGACTTACCATTTTGTGCAATACTTTGGTAATGAGAAAGTTGTTTGTAAGCCATCAGTAATTTGACAGATTTCTGTTAGTTTCTTGGCTTTCTATGCCTTCTACTTATGTGTACATAATTTTCTGTTAGTGTTTTCAATACATATCTTCCTCTGTCATTTTAGTGTTTTTGGCCCATAAGATAATACATGGCAATAATGTGATTATTTTAATCCTAATAAAGCAATAATATATTTTTGCATGAATGATGCATGATTGATTGTGGTGTAATTTACAATTTACAAAGAGCTATTCCCTCTCTAAACTTATTCTCTTGAATTTTTTTTTTCAGCCAATAATTCCGATGTTTACTCAGAATCTACGGGAGGGTTTCAGATCATTTGGGACACTAAGTAAGTGAGGAAGATGTTGTGTATGTTGTGTTTAAATAAGTGTGGATAATTATGTGCTTTTAATAGATGGCCTTTGTGCGCATATGTATATTTGTGTATCAGTAGCATTCTTTATGCTGGGATCCTTCTGCCCTCCTAAGTGTCTTTGTCTGCTTTAGACAAATGAAGCTTTTAGTTATGTAAAAAAACGCTAACACCATTCCATCAACCAGTGTTTCTTTTTCAATCAAAGAATAGTTCAACTGATTTGAATTAAACCTCCTGATTTAAAAAAAAAAAAAAAAAAAAAAAAAAAAAAACTCACCAGATGTTGAACACTTTCCATCACGCTGCAGCATTGTGGCACCTCAGCTAACATTGCTTGCATCCACCTATAGCTCAAATGGAGGGTCTATTTGTGGTGCTGCCAAAACAGGAGGTGAACAATAGCCTGTTGACAAGAAGTTAACCAAAGAAATTTTGCTTTGCTTTTAGGTCAATGAAGGGAACTACCAAGGTTGAGAAACTGCGGTAGTAGCCCTCCAGGCCCAAGAAATGCAGAGTTGCATTTTGGCTGCTGGCACTGGCTCCTGTTCAGCTGCAGAAACTTTAGCCTAAATGTTCTTGCCCAACTACCTTGTTGACAGTTGCCCTAGCAAACACTTAGACAAGTTGATGATTAAATGTTAATCTCTCAGATGGTCAGTTTCTTGATTTTACCAGCCGTCCCTATAGATTATGACATCATACAGGTCAGACACCACCCTATTGATGAGATGTTGAAATGTGGCAGGAGCATTGGTAATCCAAGATCATGACGGTATAGATGAGTCCTGACAGAAAGTAATGAAAGCAGAGATCTCTTTTGCTCTCTGGATCAGTGGAACTTGCCAGTCAGTAAATCGAATTTACCATAAAACTGAGATGACCCTACCTGGTGAATACAGTCCTCGATGTGAGGTGGATGTAACCTGTATTTTCTTTGTTTTCAACGTTACAAGAAATCTCTTTATAATCCTTGGCTTTGTATTTTCTTTTCAGGATTATTTCGGTGGCTGTATGAAAGATTTCGTCTCCCTATAGCGCCGATTTATGGGGGATTTCCTGTGAAATTTCGAACCTTCCTTGGTGATCCTATTCCATATGACCCAAACATTAATGCTGCTGAACTTGCAGAAAGAGTGAGTTTTTATAATCTTTCGTTTTGAGTTTGGTCATTCTGGTCAGTGAGCGGTGGTATATGACCTTAAAGTTAAGCTTCTGCTCTTATCATTAGGACTCACTTTAGGCGGTTTAGATGTGACACAACATAAAATGTGTCCAGAGAGAACTTTAAAAAAAAAAAAAAAAAAAAAAAAAAAAAAAGGAGTTTAATTCAAAGAAAAGGTTTTGCAAACAAAGACTTGGAAGTATACTCAAGACCAAACAAACAAAACTAGCCTAACAAAGTTTATACTCAAATGGGTGACATGCAACCTCAACAAATAAATAGCCAAAAGAATCAAACGGGTCAGTATAACCCAGACTCAAAACAATCAAAAGAGAGGGAAAATTAAGAGACTAACAAACTTCCCCAAACACAAACTTCTAGATTAAACAGAGTCAAACTGACTCAAAACAGAGCAAGAAGCAAAAAGGTCAGCTGCCCAAAACAGTCTTCACACTACTGTCAAAGTGGAGGGTCAGCTGTACAAAGCCTCTTCCTAAAGCTGCCCCATTGAAGGGATGAGTCCTGGAGCCTTTCATAGGGAGCAGGTGTGCCTCATCATCGTCTGATTGGCCTGGTGATTTTCTGCTGGACCAATGGGGTTGGACCACAGAAAGGCCGCTCAGCCTTCAGGCAGCCAATCAGCTGAGTGTGCTCGCAAAGTGGAATCTGCATAAAGCAAAGAGACTGCAGCCTCTAGAGGCCAGGGGCCGTAACACCCCCCCTTAAATTACAAAACCAAGTTTCGTAAATACTTAGCATCAAGCAAAACAAAATGAGGCATTCTCACATTCTGATTAGTGGGATTCCTGTGTGCTCACTTTGGGAACCAGTTTTGGGTCACTGACAGTGCCACAGAGCTCTTAGATAAGGGAACAGGGAGTCTGTAGAGCGTTTTAGATTAGTCGTGAGGTTTGTGTCAGGTGTTGCAAGCTGCCAGTGTTCTTGGGACAGGTGTTGAGCAGTTCAGGTTGTCTAGGTCGCACTGAGGTAGGTGTTCTTGTCATCCGTCAAAATGGAGACTCTGAATTTCACTGTGGTAACAAGAGAAGCTATTCCCAATAATTGATTGACACTACCATTGTTAATAATTAAATCTAAAGAACAATTCAGTTCAGTTTATTTATATAGTGCCAATTCACAACAAATATCGTCTCGAGGCACTTTACACACGGTAATAAAAAAATAAAATAATTTCAGTCATACATATATTCCAATTGCTCTTAATTATCAAACAGTACAGTAAGCTCAATTAATTATTTAAAGTAGTTCAAAAAGTTTCTAGGAAATCCAGCAGATTGCATCGAGTCATTGACTTGCAGCATTCAGTCCTCCTGGACGAGCATGTAGTGACCATAGACTGTTGTGTCGTTGACTTTACAGCAATCCCACATACTGAGCATCCATGTAGCGACAGTGGAGAGGAAAAACTCTGTTAACAGGAAGAAACCTCCAACAGAATCTGGCTCAGTACAAGCGGCCATTTGCCACGACCAAATGCACAAGAAAAACAGATGAACAGATGTAGGGTTATTTTCAATGTTCATGAAAGTAAAAGGTTAATAGCAGAAGAAGAAGAACGATTAGTTGATGGCAGCATTATCTCAGCTGAAGCCCTCCTCCTGGAAGGCATCACAGCCAAACAGAACAACAGACCAGGTGTAGCTTCTATGGAGGGAAAAATAACTGAGAAAACAAAAAGTTAACAGTTGAAGTAACAGCAAATAATGCAAAATGGAGAGCAGTAGAAGAAGAAAGTGAGAAAAAGTGGTCAGTTTGTCCTCCAGTAGCCTAAGCCTATGGCAGCATAACTACAGAAACAGCTCAGGATAACCTAAGCCAGTTTAAGGATAAGCTTTATTAAAAAGGAAAGTTTTAAGCCTAGTCTTAAAAGTAGACAGGGTGTCTGCCTCACGGACTAAAACTGGGAGCTGGTTCCAGGAGAGGAGCCTGATAACTAAAGGATCTGCCTCCCAGTCTACTTTTAGAATATCTAGGAACCAGCAGTAAACCTGCAGTCTGAGAGCGAAGTGCTCTGGTAGGAACATCTGGACCAATCAGATCTCTGATGGATGATGGAGCTGATTATTAAGGGCTTTATATGTGAGAAGGAGAATCTGAGATTATAATCTGGATTTAACAGGGAGCCAATGAAGGGAAGCTAAAATAGGAGAGATGTGATCTTGCTTTTTAATTAATTAATTAATTAATTCTCTTTTTAACAATGGAAAGAAATCAGACATTGTCATCAAGAAAAATTAAGAATTCTAACACATTTCACACTTACTAACCTCAAGCATCAACCCTGTCTTTGGGTATAGCAGCCTGTTCTGATTAAAACCTGATCATAGAGATGAGATTTGATAACTTCACAGAAGAATAAACATGAAATTTTACATTTTGTATCCACTACATCATCTACCACAAAGGCATGTATCGTTTTTAAAGTTGTTGAGCAGTGGGAGTCAACAGTATTTTCACAAGATCATAAATGAAGAATACTAAGAAAAAAGAAAGCACAACAGCGGTCTTTTATGAAGTGTTGACAAAAGCCTTACAACCCAAATCCGATTTTTTTTTTTTCTTCTTCTTCTTCTTATATATTTCCAACTTTATGTCAGTCAACCCATAGACAGCAGCATCCATTATTGCTTCCATAAACAGTGCGCTGCTGTGTGACGTCTACGTTCCTCGTCTAGCCACTCTATAGAGGAACCCTTAACACAGAAGTCTGATTGTGGTCACATGTAATTAGTAGCATAAATGACCACACACAAAAAAATTTGGATTTCAGCAAAAAATCAGAATTGAGCATCAAGACCTGCTGTGTGAACTCAGCCTGAGTGTCTCTGTTACTGCAGCAAAGCTGCTGGATGTAGTGTGACAATTTGGGCAAACGTGAGTGAGTTAGTTTTAAAACAAATGAGTATGTTTGTATAATTCATTTTTTTAGTAACGAAGTCGCGATTATTTTGACAACCCTAATTGTGTGTCAGTGGCATTGTGAATTTGAAGGCTTTTTTATGGTTGTATTGATACAAGCCTTGTAACGGTTTTTGTTGTACAGGTGCAGCAGGCGGTCCAGTCTTTGATAGACAAACACCAGCAGATCCCTGGGAGCATCTTGAGGGCCCTGTTAGAGAGATTCTACACAAAGCACAAAGATCACCAACATCAGAATTAAAAATGAAAGAGTTTATGATCAAATTTGCATGTATGATCAACTCAGAACATTCTAACTGAGAAATCACTTGTGGCCTTACATATTGGCGTATTTGCAGTTTTCTTTGAGGCCCCCCAGACATGACTGGTTGCAATCTGCATGTACACTGTTCTATTGGCTGTTTGTATTATGTCACTTGATGATTCCCACAAATAATATCACACTTTACAAAACCCAATCTTCTAGTAGGACAGAAAAAGAAAAAATTAAGTTGAAAGAAAATTAAATTTTATCAATACTAAATGTGGTAAAACTTCAAGGAATATGGGAAGTGTTTTTATGAACAGTACATGCATCAGCATGAAATGTCACTGTATATATTGAGGTTTTTTTCACTATATATTTATATGAAAATGGGGAAGGGGTGGTTTAGGCACTTAGCGAATCAATTAAATTATAATTCAGAGAGCTAAGGAGCAATCTTCCAATTAAGATAATATAGGATTCCTTATGAATGGCCTTCTATGCATTACATGTTAAAGCAATTGTGTGTGCTTGTGCTTGTGGTCCTGTCACTTTGTTTTGGTCTCACTATAATGCGCGTGGATCGATGTTTCAATGAAGTGATGTTGTATCCAAAAACCGCTCCATAGCACAAAAACTCTGATTCTCAACAACTCGATCGTCTTAAATCCTTCACTTTCATAGTTGGAGTGAACTTTGTGATCAGCTTCCGAGTTAGATGAAGCTTTGACGTTGCTAGTTTGATGGGATTCTGATTCACTTTGGTGGGAAAGATCAGCTGTTTTATATATATATATATATATATATATATATATATATATATATATATATATATATATATATATATATATATATATATATATATATAATTTTTTTATTTTTTTTTAAAGACGTGGAAAGGTCTGCGACCTTAACTTTACAAATATGTAGACAAAAGTTCACGTGAAGGTGAATAAAAACAACAGATGCAGAAAATATTGATAAAACTGTTGTTTGTGATGGTGGTGGTGTGTGTTACACTTGGTTGTATTTACATTTATGTGATAAGTGGTGGCATTTAAAAGGTACACAGTGATCATCCATAACCCTTTCATTTAATGTTGGTGCTCTCCTATTCCAGCTAACTGAACAGACTGCCATGAAGACAATTTCTAATATCATTTTTAATTAGCAACTCCGAATTTTAAGGGATGTTCCTATTTTTACCATTAGGGCTATAAATCAGCTCTGATTTAATTTTTATGTTGTCTTCTTTGGCTCTGAAATTCAAACTGTTGTATAGACATAATAACAGAAGTAATTTCCTTGTTCTGTCTTTAGCTGCTGCGTTGTCTTTGAAAAATTCACTGTTATTTTCATGTGGCTTGTAGTACTTCTTGAACCAAAACTAAAGACATTCCTTTGAAAACTGCCTTTAGACATGGTACATTTCTGTCTTGATATTCTGTTTATAAACCAGATTTTTTTTACAAAATATCACAGCGTTGATGTTATCTTGTTTGTGTATGTTATGAAAATACTTTTTTGTGTATATGTCTTCCTTGTATTGTTCCTTGTTTTCCTTAAATTACATGCATTCAATTCACTAGCCTTGTGACATGGCATAATTTGTGAAATACATTCTAAATTTATTTTGGGGGGGTGAGGCTTAAATTTAGCCCATATAGTAGATCTTGGCAGCACAGGAAGGAACATGTGGTCATGAAAAAATTTGGAAGTACTGATAAATACTTCACAGATCTCTATTTACAGTGCATCCTGAAAGTATTTACAGTGGTTCACTTTTTACACATTTTGTTACATCCTTATTCCAAATTTATTAAATACATGTTTGCTTCAAAGCTCTACACACACAAAGTTTAGTTTTTATTGTTCAATATATTAAAGGTAAAATAGAAAGGAATGACAAGTACATCAGTATTCTCAGTCACTGAAATGAAGCACAAATTGAACTCAGCTGTATCTACAATTCTACAATTTAATTGAGGTCCACCTGTGGTCATTACTGTTTGCAAAGGATTTGGAAAGGCACCAAGCTCTCTGGATAAGGTCTTACAGTTGACAGTGCATGTCAAAGTGCAAACTGAGCAAGAAATCTAAGGAATTGTCCCAAGGCACAAACCTGGGGGAGTGAGCAGGAACATTCCTGTTGCTTTGAAGCTCCTTATGAGCACAGTGGCCGCTATCAGTCCATATCCAACGTTGCTCAGTGGAGAGAGGAGAACCTTCCAGAAGGTGGATTGCTGCATTTCTGTAGCAGTCTACCAATTATGACTGTTTACACCTGAAGGACTCGGAACAAGAAAAAAAAATTCTCACATCTGACGGTACAAACATGGAACTCTTTGCCTTCAATGCCAGGCAACGTGTTTGCAGAGAACCAGGAAAAGACTGAGACCCTCGGGATTGATTCAAGCCCCTTCTTAACAGAGCCAATTTTGATTCACCTTATCACACTTAAATGTTTCAGATCATCAAACAATTTTTAATGTTATTAGATGATAACATGATTGAATACAGAAAGCAGTTTCAAATGATGATTTCATTCATTGAGAAAAAATGCTGTCCAAAAAACTTGGCTCTTGAAGAAGTTAATTGCCCTCTAACCCTAATTAGCTTTGCCACCTTAGCAGCAACAACTCAAGAGTTTGAGACATCTGGCCTTTAACGTCACCACTGAGAAATTTTGGTCCATTGTCCTTTACAGAAATAATTTATTTAGCCTCACTGAAGGGTATTAGGGTATGAACGGTGAGTTTAAGGTCATGCCAAATTATCTTAATTTTATTTAAATCTGCAGTATGTAACTTTTATGAAAAATAGGTTGTTGTTTTTTTTTTTTGTTTTGTTTTTACACGTTTATTGAAATTATGTCATGACAATGTAATATAACACATAATCTGAAAAAAAATCAAGATCCTCTGCCTTCTTCCAGTGCTAACTGCAGAAATGTGCAATAGTGCAATGCTGTCTAATCAGCACCTTGATATGCCACACCTGCGAGGTGGGATGGATTATCTCTGCAAAGGAGAAAGGCTCAATATCACAGATTTGGACAGATTTGTGAACAATATTTGAGAGAAACAGTTATTTTATGTATATATAAAATATTTTAGATCTTTGAGTTCAGCTCATGAAAAATGAGAGAATGTTTTTTTTCTTCAGTGTAGATATCTGTTTTGCCTAGTCATTATTTGCTTTCAAGATATCTGCAATTTATTTTTGCACTAGTCGAATCTTGTATATCTCCTATCCGAAAATATGTTTAAGTTATATTGAATTATGGTGTCATTTAAGATATCTTTAATTAGAATTATGACCAGTCAGAACCAAAAGTGAGATATCTTAAATTTACTTTATGACTAGTCATAATGTAATTGTTGACATCTGAAATATGTTTCAGATAGTCAGTAATTGACATGATGCCACCTGTCAATCAATCCAATGGGTTTGTTTTACCTTGAGCCAGCAAAGAACCCATAAACTACAGGAGGTGCTGTTGCAGCCAAATGTGCACTGTTGGTTCTGGCACAAACATGGCTGCCCCAGTACCAAGTGATGTTCCCCATGAGTGTGAAGTTCTAACGACAGAAGAAATGAATGCTTTTCCTAATGTCTCAACAGATTCCATACCTGGTGCCATTTTTATCTTTACAGATGGCTACAGTCATGCTACACCAGGGGGGAGAAATAATTGCCTCCTACGCTGTAGTACGTGCAGACCCCAGTGGTGCTCTAAATTACATTTATGAAACTATTGAAGCTGATTTGGTACCCTCACCTGCCTCTGCAAAGCTGGCAGAAATTCTTGCTGTTACGGGAGCATGTGAATTTAATGAAGGACAGAGCATTAACATTTACACTGATTCTGTCTATGCTGTTAAAGCTGTTCACATTGATCTAGCACACTGGATGAGAACTGACTTCCTGACCACCACAGGTAAACCTGTATAAAACACATGACTCAAATGCTAAAGCTGAGAGAGGCCCTTTCCAAACCCAACAAGGTTGCAGTCATAAAATGCTCAGGCCACCGAAAAGGTTCTATGGTGTGCTATATTGCATGCGATCTGACAATGGCACTCATTTCACTGCAGAGGATCTGCAGAAGGTTGAAGAGTATTTTGGCATCCAGCACAAATTTGGGTCTGCATACCACCCTGCATCTCAGGGCCTGGTGGAAAAATTTAACTCAACTATCAAACAGCAGCTTGCAAAAGTATGTGCTGACACAAATCTGAAATGCTTGGATGCGCTCCCTCTGGTGATGTTCACCCTCAGGTCTTCACCACATGAGCTACTGACAGGAAAGAAAATGCCCTGTCCTTTCACTGCTTGGCTGAGTAGTGGATGCGAACCCAGTCTGGACTCGTAAAGGGAAGACTTTGATGATTATTTAAAGCAATTGCAGTCTGCTGTAAAATTTCCGTCTCACAACGTACAGGAAGTACTAACCAAAGATCCAACCAGACCAGAACCGGAGCAGACGGCTGAAGGAGAGTGGGTGTACAGAAAAGTGTTCCACAGAATCTGGAACGAGCCAAGGTGAATTGAACCCTTTAAAGTGGTGAGTGCAACCATTTACAGTCTCAAAGTGTGGTTGGATGAAGAACAACAAGAGGTCAGTAAACCCTAGCACAAATCACACTGCAGAAAAGGGGAACTACCTATTAAAAGAAACCTCACAGAAATCAGAAAGCACCTGAGGGACATAGAAGAAGTGGAAGGAGTGAGTGAAAGGGAGGAATAAAAATAAAGATAAACAAATTTAAATCAGAACTGATAAAAATTAATATAACTTAAGTGACTGAGTCTCTAGATAAGTCTTTTTAGCCAAGTTAAAATTAGAAAATGGCCCGTATGTGGCCTATCCTCTGGCCTGCCCTGATCTGTCTCAGCATAATTGGCATAATCATAGCTATCCCTCCATTATGGGTAGAAAAGCAGGTCAGGCAAAATGCAAAACTGCAAAAAATAAAAACCCAAATTGATAACACTGGAAGAGGCAAAAGATTCCTGAATGCTGTACCAGTAAAACCTACAGACAAATGTATACAAGAATATGGAGGAATTGAATTAAATTATACTATAGGAACTGACATGACATTCCAATTTGATTTATGTGATGTAATTTCTTGCCACAATCAAGACGTAGCATGGAGGGGCTACAATGCTTATCTATGCAACTTCCCATGGGGGAGACCTGGTAAGTGGTGCCCAAATTGGGCATATGTTGGGTGGAATACCGCCCCAGGGAGATATAGCAACACTCGAGATAGATATGAAAAAATGTTAAAGGAGAAAATTAGTTTCAGGAAAAGTTCCTGAAACTAGTTGACCTCTAGTGAAACTAATTTTCTCCTTTGTTGGTAACTATAACTGCTCTCTAGTACAATCCGTATAATGCCAGCAAATATGATTCTCCTGTGGTATTTGTACTTGTGGTGATATTAAACATGGGTTTTATCTAGCATTGGGAGTAATGGTTGCAGGAAAGGATCCTATCGGGCGAATAAGACTTAACTTACATACCCCTGCTAAGGATGGTTCTAAAACAAAACAAACCACTGGAAGCAACAAAAGGAAGTAGTAGCAGTACTGCTCAAGTTTCCTTAGATAAAAGAACTTACATAGAAACTGGTTACTCTCTAACCAGTTCTAAAGAACACATGGCTGGCTCAAGCCCAGGATACTGCAAAACAGGCAAACAGAGGAAATTGTATTGTGTGTGCTCAGGCTAGACCCATTCTCCTCTTAACTGAAACATCATTTGAAAATTCTGTAAACGCTTCTATATCTAAAAGCAGTCAAAGTGATATGACCTGTTTGTTGCAAGTAATGTCCCAGAACTGGTGACACTGATTCCACAAAGGTGTGACACAATGTGCTGGATGGGATAAAACATATCCTGTAGCACCTCAAAATATTTTCTCCCCTATATTTCAACCCAAAATAGTTTCCAAAGTCACCTGTTTTGTTAATAACAGAGCACCTCGAAAGGCCGAAGTGGGAAGATTAAGGGAGGAATACTGTAAAACTATACTCAGCCTTACAGGACAGAGAATAACCTCTCAATTGACAGTTAATAGAGCAGATGTGTGGCGGTATTGTGGGGGAAATAAATTGCTGGGATGGTTACCTGTAATTGAGCAGGACTATGAGCACTTGTGTCTCTTATCTCTCCTATACAGGTAGTCCCGGTATCTGACTTTCAGCTGCCAACAGGGGGGGACAAACATCTGGTGAAAAGAGCTTCATCCTTTGATGAAGGTTCTCCAATGTGGATAGATGCACTTGGGATTCCTCGAGGTGTGCTGAATGAATTCAAATTAGTTGATCAGGTAGCAGCAGGTTTTGAATCAATTTTTATCTGGAAAACACCTAATAAAAATGTTGATTGGATAAATTACATACATTATAATGTGCAAAGATTAGCTAACTTTACTAAAGGTGGATTTGAAGCAGCCCATGAGCAGCTGGCAGCAACTTCCTTAGTAGTATATCAAAACAGACTGGCACTGGATATGATCCTAGCTGAGAAAGGAGAAGTATGTAGTATGTTCTGAGAGTTGTGTTGCACCTTTATCCCCAACAACACAGTTCCTGATGGTTCTTTGACCAAGACTGCAGGGCCTGAGAGCTCTATCCAACAAACTAAATGAATATTCAGGAACTGAGCATCCCCTTTTTGGAATTTTTGAGAAGTGGTTTGGTAAGTGGGGGAATTTGATGGTAAGTGTATTTACATCTCTTGTTATTGTCATTGCTGCTTTTGCTTTTTGTGGGTGTTGCCTCATTCCGTGTTTTTGAGCTCTCATTCTTAGTGGAGAAGGAGAAGGGCAGGAGGCCAGGTGAAGAGGACATTATTAAGCTATGCAGGGAGGAAACTACCCAACCCCACTGCCCAGAGCCAGAGTGGAAGTCTGGGGCAGAAGAAGCTGACAATATAGTTTAACCGGATAGGGTTTGCATGTTCTCCCTGTGCATGCATGGGTTCTCTCCGGGTACTCTGACTTCCTCCCACAGTCCAAAAACATGACTGTTAGGTTAACTGGTCTATCTAAATTCTCCTTAGGTGTGAGTGTGTGTGTGTGTGCATGGTCGTCTGTCTCTGTGTTGCCCTGCAATAGACTGGCAACCTGTCCAGGGTTTACCCCACCTTTCGCCTGAACACCCCTGGAGATAAGCACCAGCCCCCCTCATGACCCTGCAATGATAAGCGTGATGGATAATGTTGAATGAACTGGAGAATTATGGTGAGATCATTCCAGTTTCATGCAATCTTATAATAAATTGAATAAATAAATAACCACCCAGGGACGCCACCTTGTTGTTGCGCATAAGCCAACCCCCCCTTCTCCTAGCCCAACCTATGGGATTGACCTATGACCAGCTCTCCATCTAACGGGTCCGGAAAATCTTCAAACCTGTAGGGTATTACCCTGCACTAAGGTTTCTGAGATAATCTGTTTAAGATGGTGTCGAGGAAAATACGTCTAGTCTCTCACTACCTCCAGATCCAGATGCCACACCCCTTTTCAGTTCACAAAGTGACCCACCGAGTAGCCTAACAGCAGCTCAACTTCATGAACCACACCTGTTAACAGCAGCTTTTCCTCTAATAACAACGTGCACTTGTCACAGACTAGATAGTTTTTAGTGACTCGGACTGAGTTCCAGGGGTGTTGTTATTATTTCACCTAAGGTAACCATTAAAAACCTCCCGACTTTACTAGAACCATGTACCATAGCATTTTTTACACTCATTACAGAACTTAATGACTCAATTAATTTGAATGTCCACAACTTTACTAGAATTTTCTATGCTTCTTTATTTTAGTATGCTTTGGCAGGGTTAGGCATCAGCAGAAGATTAAACAAAATCATCATAATTACTCATATAAAGATCAAATCAACTATCCCCAACTCGGACACCTTACAGCTAAAAGGGAGAGGCTTTTGGGGGAGCAACTCAAGTTCATACCCTAAACTCACCAAATTTCACCCAAAATTGTCCCCCAATGGAAATTTTAGTATTTCAATGGAATTAAAAGTGGGTGCAGCCAGGAGAGATAAATCAACTGGTAAATCCTAGAAAGCTTAAACTTGGTACATAGGTATAATCCCCCTAAAACAAGAAAAAAAGTTTATTGTTCCCTATACCCAACAGGAAGTTGGCCATTTTGGGTCAAAGGGTCAATTGTGGCCATTTTTGAATTTTCATACATGTCGAACTTTAACGAACTCCTCCTAGATATTTGGAGCTATTGGATTCAAACTTGGTCACTATACCCTTAAGGCATTGAGGATTAAAAGTTATCAAAATTTTGAGTTTTTGAGCATGTTAAAGCCACGCCCTGCCCCCTCAGAACAGAAAGTCACTTTTTTTTACTTGGAAAGCTCCATCTCTGACCCCTTAGATCTAATCAACATGATCTTGTGTCAGAAGACAGATAACAAGTTGGTCTCACTTGTATGAAAGCACAAAGAGTTTTGTGGTTGTGGCAACGTGGCGAATTAAGACATCACACCAATGCCATACGTTTGGCTCTAAATTCCACACATTTCAGCCAATCTGCACCAAACTCACTACGATTGATCCTAATCTACCCCCAAACAGAAATGCAGTCCTATTTTTGGTGGGCGTGACCTAATCCCTCCACAGTGCCCCATAGTAATCTTAAAAATATCAGCCCTATGCCATGCTTTGACCGACAATCATGAAATTCAACACACATGTATCATGTCAGGACCTACGAAAAAGTCTCTTGGAGCCGTGGTCCAAACTCTACAGGAAGTCAGCCATTTTGGATCAAAGCCGCCATTTTGTCTCTTTTACACATGTTGTATCTGAGCAAGCTCCACCTACAGCTTTTAACATGGAAACTTCTCAGTCAGTCTGTAGAATCTTGAAGCACTGAAGTTCAAAAGATATCAAAAACCTTTTGCGACATCAAACCATGTGGGCGTGGTCAAGCCTCAAAGTCTGACCCTTCGCCATAAAACACCAAGGTGGAATAACTTCCACATACAAGGTTGTGGCTTAATGAGACTTTCTGTGTGTAATAACAGACCAGCACTAATCACATTCTCATCATCATTTGGTGACATCACTAAGCCCCGCCCCATTTGAACAAGAAGTGAGCTGTTTTGCTGCTGGTTGTCTTGGTTTTACTCTTTGATTCATGCAGAATAAAACCGATTGAAACCGGATCCACTGACTCTTGATACATGACAGTTAAACAGAATGCAGGAAATCCTCGCCAATCCTTCCCAACAAAAGAGGAAGTGACAATAACTCCTGTCTGGAAGGTTGGCTTTCGGCAAAACTTTTAAGATTTGTCAATTGACTCGTACTGAACTGGACAGAAGGTGATTTGGGAGATTCGCCAAATGCTCCGCCTAGTTGACGGATAAAGGAATGGTGTGAGAGTGTTGACGACGGTGTCGGGTGGCGATCTCCCACAGTTGCAAGGCCGGAGCAGCGCTGAACCGCGAGGGCCACCCAATGCAACTTGCAGCTTTAATTTTTTTTTTTTTCTTTTCGGGTTTGTGTCCATTGCATTTGAAACAAACCCAAAACAATTTTTGATGAAGTGTCATAGATATACCAAGGGGAGCATCATGTGGCAAAAGCCATAATGATCCACTTGTGAAAGACAATCTGTTGGGCTTTATCTTGACATTCAGATTACAATTATGAGTGCCACACTGCCGGACAGGACATGTTAAAAAAAAAAACCCAACAAAAATACAAAAGTTTTGTATTTCCACTTAAAAAATGGACACAAACTCCTGAAAATGAGACCAAAGCATTTGTCACACCTCACACATAAGAATGTGGAAAAATTACCTAAAAAATACAAAGTAAGTAATCTAAGCATTTTGTATGCACAATATCCTTAGGGAAAAATTTCAACTGTTATGTTTTCTTCTCCTGCTTTGTTTTATAATTTTAGCAATCTGGTGCAATATGTTTATTTACTGGTTGTGATTGCGTTTTTTTTTTTCATTCCATTAAAATCATCCTCTTCCTGTTTGTGTGGGGAATTTGCAGCATACCTCAAGCCAGTCCACAGCATTGTCCCAACACCAGAAGCTGGCTAATCTCTGTGGTCAATATCTGTCATGTCATCCCTGAAAATCAGGATATGCATAAGATGGTGCAGTTTTCAGATGAAAAGTTGGTGCAGAGACAAATTTTGAAAAGTGTGGGACAAAATAAAATTCAGATGTATAAAACTGTGAACAAAAGTGGCTGCGCATCTTTTGTATTAAGCAACTTGCTTTCTTGAAAATTCAAGAAGCTGACAATGGAATTTTTTTTACATGTTTTGAACTCTAACATGTCAGTCCAAAGTGTTGAAATGGAGTTATTAAAAAAATGGGGGATAAAAGCTTTCTCTCGCCAAGAGAAAAGATGAAAAAGTCCATTTCAGCAAAACAGTGCCGATGCTCAATGTTTAACTTTATTTGATTTCTGAACACCCCAGGAAGCTTAAAAGGGAAGTTGTTACTTCTTTTGAACTCTAAGTTCTTCTCCCAGTGTGTTCAAATGGAGATATGAGACAGTCAGAAAAAATAGGTTTCTCAGGCAGAGAGAAGCACAAAAAAGTGACTTTCAATAAAGTAATGCATGGGACAAATATTTAACCTTATTTGCTTTCTAAACACCTCAGGGAGCTTAAAAAGGAAGTTGCTGGTTGATCACGTTTTGGATGGAGTTTTGTTAGTTTGGAGACTGAGGAGAGTGAGGAGAGGATAGTGGATGGAGCCAGTTAGGAAGAGAAGGATTTCACCGACGTGGGAACATGACTTGATTTCTCCCAAAAAGGTAAGGTAAATACAGCATATTTAAGATTAATTAGATCTGCTTATCAAGAACTGTATTTTTCAGTTTGTTAATTTATTTATAGGTGAAGCGTTTATTGTGTTCCAAGGAGTTGGGGTACAATAACACCTCATCCATGCTGAGGCATTACTGTGCCTTCCATGAGATTACGGAGCCAACTGGAGCAACACCCAGGCATGGTAAGTTTTACAATACTATATGCACACACAGTTTCTAAATTGACCTTTGTTTATTGTGTAAATAAATAACAAGCAAAAAGGTGACAGGCAGCCGTACCTATTTATTCCCTTTTAACCAGCCACCGAACAACAAGAGCTGGATGAACTTCTCATCCCCACTAAAGTGAAGGATACACAACCCTTCAGTATTGTGGATGGTGTTGGATTCAGGGCATTTGTCTAAATTGGAACCTGATTATGTTCTCCCTACACGGCAGGTATGTATGTATGGATGCATAAAATGTAAGAGTACGTTGTCTCATGATTGATCTCTGCATATGTTTTCACTTTCGGCTCTGAAGGCCATGGTGGAGGAGAAGTTTGAGTGTGCAAAGGAGAAGGCAAAAGTGGAAAAGGCAGCTGCTGTTAGCCTTACATCTGACATGTGGACATCCATCAACATGGATGCCTACCTGACTGTAACATGCCATTTTGTGGATGAGAGAACTGGGCTCTGTGCTGTGTTGCTGGGAGTGCAATCATTCCCCCAATCACACACTGCTGAAAATATAGATCATGAAAATATATCTCCCCACTCCTCCACTGGGAAGCTGATGGAGGAGTGGGGAGTCAGTGATAAGGTGACATGTATGGTCACTGACGGTGCTCCTAATACGGTTGCCTGTATGAGAGAGCTGAAGCTTCACCATCATATTTGCATTGCACATGCAATGAATCTGATGGTGAAGAAGTTGCTTGACCAGCACCTTGTGCTCTCTGGCATCCGGGTCAAAGCTACTTTAGAAGCAGCACCACTGCCAAGATATGCTCTTTCCCATTATTCCAATTTATAATAAAGCCAGTAGTTTTTTTTATGCTCCTACTGCAGTGATTCAATGGTCTATTCATCTGTATTTTTAAAGGAGAAGCTTATAGCTTCATCTGGGCCTAGAACAACTGAAGCTGATACAAGATTAATGAGTACAGAATACATGAAAAACAGAATACATACTATTGAAAAACTTTTATTTCTGAATAAAAATGAATAAAATCTTCCATTTTGCACATCACCGTCCAAGTTGCAGAAGCATATCCAGTGCCTTCTTCCAAGTTCCACAAGGACTTTCACTGGCTGTCTGCTTAAGCCCATGCAGTTTCACTAAAGTGACAGAAAAACATACACAGCCTGCCATATAAGATTGTACTTTTCTTAGAAAAATTACACACAGAACATGTTCAAAAATATTTTATTATACATGTATAATATGGATCCATAACATACACATGTAATAATAATAAGAGAAATTAATATTTGTTACTTATTAATGATCATTTCTAAGCGCCCTAAAGGATAAAAATACATGCAAGCATCACAGATTATATTGCTGACTGTGATTATGCACTTGGCCCGGAGGTGGTTTCATGTGCAAATGAAGCTTCGAGAAATGAACCTTTTGCTGAAGCAGTTGGCTCAAGTGGTTCGATGCCTCATGAGACCTCATCTCACCATCACTATTACAAATGCTAGGTGTCTCATTATAATCGTAGATCAAACCGTGCAGGTTTAAGGGAAGACCACCGGGATGCTTGCCTCTTTATTTCACTGCCTGTTTTTCCCAGCCAGCGAACCTAGTGGTCGTTTTTTTAACAACGTAATTAAATTTGTAGCCTCGGGGCATAATATGTCTATGTAAACAAACTTGGAGTATTGGAGAGTAAATGAAGGTATATGTGTTATAACTAAGGGGTGTTAAAAGTATCCCATTTTCCACATAAAAATGTCTTTGCCACTTCGGCACAAGTATAGAGTGAATTCAGGTCAGCGGAAAAAACCCACTCCGAACAAGACTCCGAACAAAGCTCAGATGGCCCAGCTTTCCACCAGCATTTAAACGCATCATTTACACACGAATCTGGGAGCTCTGCGGAAGCGTGAAATGTGTTTCTGAAGTGTAGGCAAAATATGAAGGTTTTAATTTGAAATGCTAATCTATGTGCGCTACGAACAACATGACTGACAGCTTTTGTGGGGGTGGCCAGGCAGGGTGGCCAATCAGATTTAAGGGTAGCCAGCGCCACCCTCACCCAAGACGTGGGTGATGTATGTCTGGGGGTTTCTCGCTGTGTTCCTGCAGACTATAGAGGAACAGTGGTATTGCTATTTGTGTGGTGTTGGCTGTTACTTGGCTTGGCTCTGTCACTGTTGCTTTGCTGGGCCGGATGTTGGTGGTTCCAGGTCCGGAGGCGGTCGCTGCCTGTTTTGCTGTGTACTAAAAAGATACCTCGGGCATTCATGTATGCTGTACTATAAGTATTTTCTGTAATAAGATTTGAATTTGAGATGTAGTGTTTTATTTTTTCTCACTAGTACTGTTTGAACACACAACAAAAATGTGCTGTATTCACTGTTTACTTTTAATTTCATTTAACCAATAATACCTTATTCATGGCTGTGGCCTGGTAAAAGGTAGGACCTCTTGAGGGAAAGAGGAATATGGGTACAGGATAAGGAACATTTTGCATTAAAGCTAACAAAACACTCTTGACAAATAATTAAAAAAAAAAAAAAAAAAAAACCTGAAAAAGTTTACAACTTTTTTTTTTATGAAGTCACATAGATTCATGGCACAAAGTGAAATATTTCAAGCCAATATTTCTTGTAATTTTAATTATGACTCAGGCTGCAGTTATAAATAAGATCTTAATCTGTCCTAAAAAAAAAAAAAATTATATATATATATATATATATATATATATATATATATATATATATATATATATCTGTTTGAAAACTCTTGCTTAGTGTTGTATTTCCACATCAATACCTACATAAACTGCTTCAACTATCACAGTCTAAGACATACAACCGAAAGAGCAAATAAGCAATGTTAAGGCCAGAAAATGACCACAGTGAACTTTATTAAAAAACTTTGGGTGTCTAATTAGATTCAAATAAAATTTTACAAAAATTGAAAATAATCAAAAAAGGGCTTTTATACTTTTATTGAATGTTATAGTATTTTTGACTTTACTCACACAGCCTGCAACCTAGGGGGAAAAAACAATGTTTTTTTTCTCTTGAACATGACTTTTTAGTCACCACATACAAGTATCTTTTTTTGCCTGTAATATATCATCATAGTTACAGAAAACATGATGGCATAAAACCTCTAACAACACCTTTCACAGTCTGAACTCAAGAAGAGAGGAATGTCATTTTACTTTTTTTTTTTTTTGTAACATTTACACTTTGCTTATATGTATTTACAGGCAAGTAGTTCAGTTGGTTGGAACACTCCCCGCTCATCTTCAACTAACTCTTAAAACAGACTTCTGTATAAGACAATGACTATACAAGTTTCAATAAAGTCCTCTCAATAATGCATACTTTGTCTATGCTTTTAATCAGCTTCCATGGTGTTCTTTAGTGGCGATTCATTCGTCCAGTCTACGTTCACAATAAGCATTAAAGAGAAATAGTGGATACTGAGAAACAACACATTTCTTAGCATCTAAATTTGATATGCATCACTAGATTTCTCAGTAGATTGGTTTGCTTGTGAAATATCAATCATTGCTTCTCCCACAGTTTTCCTGCGTAAGGTATAATTAAACATCAGTTATTTTAAAAAAGTTCTAATACTCAATATAAAGTATATACTTCACAGAGTCCCAAAATGACACGACAGTCTTATGCCTGTGTGAACATTTGTAAAGTGAATACAGCAGACTGGTTCAAGTACTGGAAAGATTTATCATGTCTAAGGGCTACTGATGAGTCCTTAAATGCCTATGCACCCATTTGTAGTTGGCCAGTGAACAAGTAGAATAAAGTAATGAGACCAATCCTAAAGGCTTTTCTAATATGTCTTTCCTGTGGTCTTTTAAGATATACTTTTTATAAGTTCAAACATATATCTTTCATCCTTAACTGGTCAAAAATTGTAATCATGTCAGGGCCCAGTGTAGGATTTTTACAGTCACACAATTGTTTAATTTTCCTTGAGTTATTAATAATGCTTTTCTCCTCATCCAGGAAAGTTTACTGAGGCATGTTGTGTCTTCCTGTTAGAAAGATGTTGTACTCCAAGGAAAAAAACTGTGAAATAGTCAAAAAAGGAAACAATATATTTTACATATTCAAGACACACTTAACTAGAAAATAATACTTTCAAAGCATTGGGTGAAATGTGCTTCATAATCAGGTTGAAGTAATGAAAACATGAAACATAAAATCTGATCTTCAAAGACAACTAAATATTTACAGTAGCTTGTAAGCTATGGTCTTGATGAAAAAGGCTTTATTGTAAGCAGGAACCCCACCTCCAATGAAACTTGGAAACTTTTAAGACGCATCCCTTTTTCATGCCATCACATCATCAAGTTTTGTTGCCCTTTTTCTGTTTACTTAAATGATGGATGAGATTATTAAATTATTACTATTACCAGGGAAATATTTCAGAACATGCTTCTTTAGCAACAGATACTCTAATTTGTTAAATTAATAGTATAATTTGTTTTTGTTTTATTTCATGAATAAGTAAGAATAAATCATGACGTTTAGATTGAACCTCATTTTAATTGGTGTTTCTAGTTGCATTGCTTAGTCTGCTGCTGCCAATTTGTGATATTTAGTAACATTTAAACACAAAAATATGTTAAAAATAATTTACTAAAATCAAAACAGTCTTAAATTAGGAAACTTCTTAGTCATATTGTCTAAAGTCTGGAAATGAGCACTCCAATTTACTTCAGTTTTTCCAGCACCCTGACATGGTTATGTGTATTAGAAGTCTTGAGGATAAATATTTGTTTCTTAAGGGGATTTCTGTTGGAAAATTTCAGAGTACCTTTCAGAAATATTGAATAGGATCTAAAGTGTTATGTGTGTTACAGTGAAAGAAAAAAAGGTTTAAAGTAAAAGTTTTTAGAGTAAAAGCTTTTCAACATTCAGTTCACACATGCAAGCATAATGGTGAGCAGTAAACAAATCCAACACAACCTGAAAACATGACCAGTCAAAATTAACTAGATGTTTAAATGTCTCTTTCTATTTTATTATATTGAACAAATCAATCAATATTTTGTACTAAACAAGTACCACCAGTGAAACAAAGGTAAACACCCTGTTGTTGTTTTTTTTCTTTTAAATGCTCCTCTCCTATACTAAGATCTCAGCTCTTGTCAGTTAATCAAGATGGTATCAATACTAGCATCAAGGTTGTAATCTGTAGTGAAAAGATAACATGAGACATATACACTTTTTCAAGCATGTAAAGTGACATTAAAGAACACTCAAATTATAAAGATTTACAAACAATTGAAAAAATAAAAAATGACAGAACTGTTGAAAAACATTTAACCTAATCCAATGGCCCAGTACAGTGGAACAAAATGACGTAGACACTCATAAAAACACAAATCTAAATACACAACACACTTAGTGTGTAAGAACTGTGAATTCACTGATCCATGAGCCATATTCTACAATAAAGAAATCCAACTATGCAATATTTATCTGGGTCTCTAACTCCTTCAATTCAGTCTAATACTGCTTCCTAATTTTACATTGACTTGTATAAAAAATGGGGTTGTTGTCTTTAATTGTTGTTGAGAATTTTGGAACACCTGTTCTTAAAATAAAAATAAAAATCCATCAGGACTAACTTGGTGCTTGTTCAGGAGAACGTGTTGCTGCAGTCAGGGGACTCCATGCAATCAGCTGGGATTCAGTACCAGTTGGCGTAAGAAAAAACTAAACTTGACTGCATTATATGCTATGATTGAATTACTTTTGTCTAGAAAAAGACTGATGGAGTGCAGATGTGAACTTCTACATTTACTATCTTAACCACTTCATTCAGCCATGGTGAATTTCAATATGAAATTAATTACAGATTTTAAGAATAAAGCAAAATAAACTTTTTATTTCAGGGTTTTTCACAATGCCTCACTGCATTGGGACCTGGGTAAAGAGCTTATTGGACAAAGACACATTCCTCATGTTGTCATCAGTTCTCAGAAGTGAAATCACAAGTTGTAATGCTTAAAGGTGCGCTTCAAGTCTTGGAACATGTAACGAAAGATTGTGCTTTGTTGTGGGAGGGTACAAACTATTTCTTATTGGCTAAATTCTTCCCAGCATTTTTTTTTGTCATCTCCTCCTCTGTTGGTCACAGAACTCTGCATTTTTATTTGCAAACACAACCTTTGAAAACATGCTGATTATCACAGTCTTTTACAGAGTTTGGATTCAAACGTATGATAAAATTAGCCAACCTCATTGGAAATATTTAAGCAAAGGCCCGACTTCCACTTTCTGCGTCTCAATGGAGAGAGAGGAAGGCACCCACCAAAACATTTCTGAAAAATTTTTCACCAGTAAAGTTAAAATATTTTTAGAGAGTTTATATTCTCAGATACAGACTAAAGCAACTTCCCAAAATTGTTGATCATTCACTGATTTTAAGTTTGAATAGAGCACTGCTGCTGATGTGTGTGTGTCTGTTCGTATCTGTTCCATCTCACAGGCTTTCATTACTGAGGATTTGTAGATTATTAGAAACTTCCTCTGAGATAAAAGTGATTTTAAATTAGGTTTCAGAAGAAGTCTTTACATAGCATGTTGTAACCGTGATTAAGGTTCTTCTATCCTTTCATCTCCCACACAGAAAGTCAGGATGCAAGTCATTTAAAATTCAAGAAACCTCCTGAAAATAAATAATTTTTTAAGAAAAAAAAGCAGCAACAGTGAATGCACACCATTAGGAAAAATTATTTGCAAAAAATGTATTTTGCATTGCTCTCTTTGCTTTCACAACTTCATATTTTCAGTATCTTTTTGCAGTACTATGAATAGAACTTTCACTCCTCTTAATTCTTTTTTTGTTTGTTTTTAAGGTGTTTTTATGTTGTCAGTGATTACTATCAAAGTTCTCTGTACTAACCAAGTGAGGTACTTCATGAGCATCACACCAGTATGAAATGCAAACAATAATATCACGTGCAAGACTTCTATCAAATTCCAAGCAGAATCTAGAAATAGAAACTGTATTATGCCTTATTGATGAATCTTGGAAATTTACCAAACAGCTTAACTTGATTGTTTATTTTTTGCATTTTGCTTTAATTTCACATATTTTTTACTGTTAACAAAAAATGTAGAACAAATGTAAACAGTATTTTAACACAGGAAATTTTTTTTTTACAAAAACCTGAGACTTTGTATTTGTTGGTGAGCTAATACTCTAAAGTATGATGCAGTTAGCTGAAATGCTAGGGTTTTTTGTTTTTTTTTATATATACATATAGTTCGGCAGTCAGGCCCATCCTCATTAACATCTGCTCACTATCTGTTACACGCAGTAAACAAACAACAGAAGCAACATTCTACTTTTTAGCTCATGTGATGGAAAATTGTGCAATTTACTGATATTTAATACTATAAACATTCTTCACAGTACTAAATAGAGTTTTTTTTTTTTTTTCCACCAATGTAACAATTCAGTATACCAAAAATCACAGGCTAAAATGTAGAGCACTAACTGTTAAACTTAACTTATCTGGTGTTGGAAACATATCTCCAAGCTGTAGCTAGTTTTGCTACTGAAGCTAATAAAGTCTGCTTTTGCATAAGAAATTACTTGTTTGCATTTCAGTGAAAGTTGTTTCTAGACATTGAAAGGTTACTCGGCACCTATAGATTGAGCTTTCTCAGTTCTTTTCAAGGTTAACTAGTGTCTTGTGCATGTAAAATGATCAAACATGTTGCTAGGTAAGCAGGATGACAAAAATAGAATAGTTTTTCCAATCAGTTAGCTTAGGTCCATGTGTAGCATCACTAAATGACAGGAAAGAACAAATTCGGCCATGCAACAACTAGTTCACCAGGGCTTCTCTGCTGATCTACATTCTGTCAAATACACACAGACAACATTTTCAAAACAAACACACTTAAGAAAAAAGGCAAAATAAATTACAATGACTTTGGTAATCTTTACAGTACCTTATCTCTGAATTAAAACAATGTTTCATATTGCAACTGAGAACTACAAATCCTGGTGTTTATTCTGTGCTCTTCTTTTTCATCCTGCTCCCCATTTCGTGTGATGCTCTCCTCCCATCCTCTGTCCATTCTGCTCATTTTCCTTGTTCTCCACCACAAATGTGTGAAGATTAACTCCACTCAACAGCCTGATTCATCAGAAAAATAGCTGAGCTAAACTGCCATGTTTTATTTTCTTGGGATTGTGTGGGTTTGATGTGGTAGAAAAACAACTTACTGATGTCTCTTTACCTTTCATCCCTTTTGGCTTGCTCCTTTCGATTTCAATCATTCATTCATACCTTGGTTCATTTTGTCCAAAAAACTGGAATGACTGGACATACATGTGGATGTATGTCCACTTCAGTAAACTTCAGTATGTCTATGTGGATGGTTGTCTTCCTGTAGTTCATTATTTGTGTATGTAGAACAGATGTATCCCTAAAAAAAGTCAAGGTTAGGGTCATAGAGGAACTTACTATTCCTTGCCAAGTCAAAGTTGTGCCTTGAATAACTACTGAAGATGATTTCCAGGAACCTCTGTGACAAGGCAGGGTCCACTCTACCTTGGTTGCTCTGAGATCATATCATCACACCTTCAAAAAACAAACATCTTACTTTAAACAAAAAGAAAGTTGTTTAAAGTCTGCATAAATATGCATCATATTGGAACTGTTCATGAATGACTGAATATCATTTATATCATGGTGTACATAATTTCAGTTATCAACTGTAACTAAATGCTGGTTTTAGAGGTTTGTATAATTCAAACAGAGTATCAATATATTCTCCTGTTGTAAATCAGCAAGAAATCCCCCAGTAAATGAAAGTAAACACAAAAGTGGGCCAACTTGATCCATTATTTGAAGAGGCCACAATGCACCTGAAGTGAATAAAAAAGTGATATGAGGGGTGAAAAATGGACTAACGATTAGCCACAAATCCTGTAGCTGTTAAGAGAACAGCATGATGCTGCATTGCTACTCTGATAGCAATGTTGAACTACAATGTGGTCTCATATTCCAGTCGCTCATGCACCATAGCATCATCCTTGTACATCAGACGAGGAGGTGTCACGGAGCAGTCCATACCCAAGATCGCTTTGCGTATACTGCGGTCTAGAACGTGACGTTCCCAGGCTGGGTACTGATTCCTACAAAGGTCAAGTTTGATGACAGTCTCATCTAGGCGTGGAGCACGCGATGAAGGTGTAGATGGCGCTGGGTGTCGGACCTGAAACACTGGGATACAGCTATCCCGTTCCGAATACTTTCCAGTTTCACGCTCTAAGGTTGCAGTGGCTCCTCGGTTGGAACGCAGTGAGTTGGTTGCACCATCAGAAGCTAGTGTGGAGAACTGAGCTGTTGGGTCCAGATCAAGCCCTTGGCCACTCACAGAGCGTCCAAAGCGAGCACCATTGGGATGGAAAAAAGCATAGTACATGAGCATGAAAACCAGACCAGTAAGGAAACTGCTGAAAATGACACAGAGTGCTGGAACTGCGAAGGCGTCAGTGTTTTTAGGTATTCTGTAAAGATACCACAATGCACTGAGGGTAGCATTCTCCACTAGGATCACTAGATAATAGATCGACAGCCGATACCTGCACAAAAAAAAAGAGATATAATAACAAGAAGTAAATCAGATAGAGGACTGACTTTACAGTAATAGTGAAATTAAAAATAAGGTAAATAGTGTTGAATTTAGAGTCTTAACTGTTGTGCTTCATTTTAAAAAAAATCTGTAGCAGTTTACTGAAGATAGTTGTCAGGGTCTTGGGTTGTTTTAGGTCTTTTCTGGGTTTGTATTCTTGATCATTTGTGTCTGTGTTTGGTTTTTGTTGTTCCTTGTTTTCCCTTTCCTTATTTTGATGAGATCAGCCTCTGTTTCTCTTATTTTAGATCAGTCTGTTAGTTATTTTAGTTAGCTCACATTTATTGTTCCTTGTGTTTAGTTTTTCGTTATTCTGTTTGGATTATGTTCTCCCTGTTCCCTAGTTTGTTTACTTCTCCTTGCTGCTCTGCACCATCTCTCTCTCCTCTCCTCTCCTCTACTGCAACCTGTTCTAATCAGCCATCTGTTCCTTACCCAGTAATCAAGTTCCCAGTATTTAAGTCCCTCTTTTTTCATTCACTGCTGAATTCCACTGCTTTCTCCCTGTGATCTCCCCAGTCTCACCTTATGTTCGTTTTTGCTCTCAGTTACTGTATAATCAACTTTGCTTCATTAAATTCTCATAACATTAAGAAGTTCTCTGTGTCTGGGTCCTTTGTTTACCTTAAACATGACAATGATTGGGGGTTTCATTCATTATTGTTTGGTTGCTAGATAGCTAGCTTGAGGTACACATTTTCCTTTCCATTACCCTGTTTGTTTTAGAGGTATGTGTAATCTTTGTTTTGTTCCGTTTTTAGTCTACAAAACCAAAGCTGCTATTGGAAACTTCCCTTTGACCAATCCATAAGCTTCCCCTGTTCATTGGAAATTCTCTGATTTTCAAGGATCACCCAAGTAAGAGGTTGTGTCTGGGCAGAGATAAAACAGCTAAGGATAAGCAATTTGAACATTGTTTGGGTGCTGTGTTCTGCAGGATTTTAACCTCTTAAGTTGCTTGATAGGCAATTGATCCTATGGTATAAATAGCATTTTTAAGGGTACTGACCGATAAAGTGTCATTTTAATCATGCAGTGTGTTTACTCTCTTCTTACCAGGGTTTTCTTTCTAGCTAAGATGGATGCTGAAAACGCTAGCTCCTACATTTCAAAACATAGCCTTTCCTGCTCATCTGGCCAACAGTAGCAAACCGCTCATGTTCATCAATAATTCAGCCCGAGCAGCAAAGCGCTGTTAAGGCCTATTGTAATTATAGTGTTTATTATTATTATTAGGCCCAAGTAGCAAAGCGCTGCGAAGACCTATTGTAATTGTAGTGTTTATTATTAATTATTATTATTATGATGATTCTCAACACATTTGAGGCACTAATTTGGAGGCCTAAACATATATGAAAACTCACCAAACTTCACCCAAAACTGTCTCCCAACTGAAATTTTAGAATTTTAATGGGATCAAAAGTGGGCATGGCCAAGCGACTCCACAGCACCCCCTAATGTGAGATAGACCAACTGATAAATCCTAGAGAGCTGAAACTTGGTGCATAGGTAGATCCCCCTAAAACAAGAAAAAAAAGTATCTTGGAGGTATGCCCTAAACCCAACAGAAAGTCAGCCATTTTGGGTCAAAGGGTCAATTTTGGCCGGTTTTGAATTTTCATGCAAGTTGAACTTTAACAAACTCCTCCTAGAGATTTGGAGCTATCGGCTTCAAACTTAAGTGACTTAAAGGATTGAGGACTAAAAGTTATCAAAATCTTGAGTTTTTGAACATATTAAAGGGGCAGGTCCGGGCCTCAAAGTTGGCCTAATCGCCATGAATTTCGAGCCGCAATTACTTTCACAGTAAAATGTCAATCTGCACCAAACTTGGTATGAGTCATCAATGTTCAATGCCCAATGATCCTATGTGGTGATATGCTGATGTCGTCTAAACCATGCCCCCTCAGAACAGAAAGTCACTTTTTTTTACTTGGAAAGCTCCATCTCTGACCCCTTTGATCTAATCATGATCTTGTGTCAAAAGACAGAAAACAAGTTGTTCCTCACTTGCTTTAAAGCGCCAAGAGTTTTCGGTTGAGAACGTGTCAGTGGCAGCCAGGCAAAGACAGACATCACGCCGTTGCAATACGTTTGGCTCTAAATTCCACAAATTCAAGCCGAGCTGCACCAAACACACTTGGATTGATTTTAAACAAGCCCCCTTATGGACTCCAGCCCAATATTTGGTGGGCGTGGCCTAATTCCTCTACAGTGCCAAATTGAAATCTTTAAAAAATCAGCCCCAAGCCATGCTTTAACTGACAATCATGAAACCTGGTACACGGGTATCATGTCAGGACCTACTAAAAAGTCTCTTGGAACCATGGTCCAAACCCAACAGGAAGCCAGCTATTTTGGATCAAAATTGTAATTTTGCTTACACCAGTGGACAAGTGTGGTACTGCAGTTTTCCTATTCTTAAAAACAATAAATTGGTTATTTGGAGGACAAGACATATTGAGAAAGTCACCAAACTTTACCCAAAATTGTCCCCCGTGAGAAATTAAACGATTTTAATGGAATTTAAAGTGGGCGGGGCCAAAATGCTCTACAGCGCCCCCTAACATGAGGTAGGAAAAACCGTACATTGTAAAGATGTGAAACTTGGTACATAGGCAGAACACTCCAAATTAAGAAAAAAAGTCTCTTTAGCATATCTGCTAAAATGTACACGGAGGCGGCCATTTTGGGTCAAAGGGCAAATTTGGACATTTACACACTTCAAACTTTAACAAACTCTTCCTAGGGATTTTGAGCTATCGGCTTTATATTTGGACAGCATGCAGATAATGGATGGGGCAGTTAAAGTTATCAAAATCTTATTTTTTTAGAATGTTTAAGGAGCGTTGCCAAGTGGCGAATGGAGTACTCGCCAAAGCAAACGAAATGCTATAACTTTCACATACAAAGGCCAAGATGCACCAAACATGGTCTGAGTCATCTCAGATTGGATGCTTGATGATCCTATGCGGTCATATGCTGATGTCATCTACGCCCCGCCCCATCAGAACAGGAAGTCACTATTTTTCTCAGAAAGTTCCATCTCTGACCCACTTGACCTAATTAAGGTGCTCTTGTGTCAGAAGACTGATAACAAGTTGGTCTCACTTACTTTAAAGCACAAAAAGTTTTTGGTAGAGGGTGTGGCCGTGGCAGTGTGGCGAAATCAGACGTCATGCCGTTGCCATACGGTTGGCCATTAATTCTACATATTTCATCTGATCTGCACTAAACTCACTATGATCAATCCTAATACACCCCCCAACAGGATTGCAGTCCAATATTTGGTGGGCGTGGCCTAATCCCTCCACAGCGCCCCCTAGAAATCTTTAAAGAATTAGCCGCAAACCATTCTTTGACCAACAATCATGAAATTCAGCACACGTGAGCCTTGTCAGGACCTACGAAAAAGTCTCTTGGAGCCATGGTCCAAACCCCACAGGAAGTCGGCCATTTTGGATCAAAGCCGCCATTTTGTCTCTTTTACATATTTTGTATCTGAGCGAACTCCTCCTATAGCTTTTAACATGAAGATTTCACAGTCACTCCACAGAGTCTTGAAGCACTGAAGCGCAAAAATTATGAAAAACTTTGTGATAAATCGTAGTATGTGTGCGTGGTCAAGTCTCAAATCTGACTCTTCACCACAAAACATCAAGGTACAATCACTTCTGCATAAAAGGTCGTGGTTTTATTTTAGGCTTTTTTTCAAAATTTCATTCCTGCTTTTCTTGGAAAAATTGCTTTTTTTGGACAACTTGTATTGGATGCTGTGCTGGATTGATTTTTCCCCCCCAATACTTTTTCATATTTTGCTCTTTTGTTATGATGTGTACTTAGTAACAGGGTGGTTTACAACAGGGAGCAGCTGACTAGCATCGCAAAAGCAGAAATAATACGACAACTGAAGCCAGAAATCCCACAGGAGTTGAAAAGGAGATGTCGTGGATGCAGAGCAGGAGCAAAGAGGAGAGAGAGAAGGAGGAAGTTCAAACCATAGCTAACAAGTTGGATGATCTTCAAGCCCTGACAAGGACTCAGCAAGAGTACTGGAAATGCAGTATCATTTGTTTTACTGAGACATGGCTGCAGGATCATATCCCCGACTCCAACATCTCTGCTGGGCTTCCTGACAATACGGGCAGACAGAGATTTAGCAGGAAAAGGAAAGGAGGTGGACTGGCAGTGCTTGTCAACAACAGATGGTGTCACTCATGACACATTACTGTGAAGTCTTGTCTCTGCAGTCCAGACATTGAACTATTGGCAGAGTTCACCAGTGTTATTTTGGTTGCTGTTTACATTCCACCCTCAGCTGTTGCCAACAATGTATGTGATTCATCAGTTCTGTTGTTGCTAAGATGCAGACCCAACACCCCAATTCTACTGTAGCAAAATCTGGTGATTTTAATCACGCCTCACTCTTAGCTACACTGCCAACGTTTCAACAGTTTGTCAGCTGCTCTACCAGAGAACACAAGACATTGGATTTGTTTTACACAAATGTCAAGGATTCATATATTTCCAAACCAAGACCTCCTCTGGTGTTTTTCTCTGCTCAGAATATAAACTCATTGTCCAGAGAGTGCATGTAAGAAAAAAAAGACTGTGAGATAGTGGTCACATGAAGGTGAAGAAGCCCTACAGGGTTGTTTTGATGCTACCGGTTGGATTTCTCTTTGCAAGCCACATGGAGGGGACATTAATGCCATGACTGAGTGTGTGACCAACTATATAAACTTCTGTGTGGACAACACCCATCCCCACCAGAACTGTGAGATGCTTCCCTATTAACAAACCCTGGATCACCAGTGATCTGAAGGAACTGTTAAATAGGAAAAAAGAGCCTTTAGGGAGCGAGACAGAGTTATTGAGGAGTATACAGAAGCAGTTCAAAGTCAAGATGAGAGACAACATGGAGGCATATAGGAAGAAGCTGGAGAGTAAACTGCAGAGGAACAATATCAGAGATGTGTGGTCAGGGATGAAGAAGATCACAAGCTTCAAGCAGAAGGAGGATCGGATAGATGGAAGTCTGGACAGAGCAAATGAGCTGAACACGTTCTTCAACAGGTTCAGTTCAGGAACAAGCTCACCATCCTCCCTTCTTGCCCCCAACCAAACAGACATCCCACCCTCCTTTGACCCACAGCTTTCCTGTCACACCTCAGATGTTTTATCCTCTACCTCAGTCACGGACTCATCTGCTTCCACTAGTTTGTCTTCAACCAAATCAGAAGATGCTGCTGCTCCCTCTCCCTCCCACTTTTCTGTTTCTAGAAGTCAGGTGAAGAGGCAGCTGGAGAGACTGAACCAGAACAAGGCTGCATGGTCCAGATGGTATCAGCCCCAGAGTCCTGAAGGCCTGTGCAGAGCAGCTCTGTGAGATTCTGCAACACCTCTTCAACCTCAGCTTGACCCAAGAGAAGGTTCCACTGTTGTGGAAGACATCCTGTCTGGTCCTGGGACCAAAGAAAACTCACCCATCAGTCATCAATGACTACAGACCCGTTGCCCTGACATCCCACATCATGAAGGTCCTGGAGAGACTCCTGTTGGCCCACCTGAGTAAGCAAACCAGCACATATCAGGACCCCCTGCAGTTTGCTTATCGCTGTGGAGCTGGAGTTGAAGACGCCATTATACACCTGCTTCAACAAACCCACTGTCATCTGGACAAAGCAGGCAGCACTGTGAGGATCATGTTCTTTGATTTCTCCAGTGCATTTAACACGATTCAGCCTTATCTGCTTTGTCTGAAACTCCAGAAGACACAGGTGGAGGCCTCAACAATTGCCTGGATCCATGACTACCTGACCAACAGACCACAGTTTGTGAGACTGAAGGACTGTGTGTCTAGCCAGGTGGTCAGCAGCACCACAGGGGACTGTACTCTCACCGTTCCTTTTCACTCTGTACACTTAAGACTTCCAGCACAAGTCAGACTCCTGTCATCTACAGAAATACTCAGATGACTCTGCAGTTGTCGGGTGGATCAGAGATGGACAAGAAGCTGAGTAGAAAGTGGAACGCTTTGAGTCATGTTGTGGAAACAATCATCTCATCTTGAATGTGAACAAAACAAAGGAGATGATTGTAGATTTCAGGAGAAACAGGATTAGATCAAAACTGGATCAGGCTGGTTCTGTTCTGGGGACGACTGTGGAACATCTGGAGTTGATGATGCAAAGAAGGATTTTCCATAAAATCAAGAAAATTATGGACAACCCTTGACATCCTCTTCATGAGACTGTCATTAGAAAACAGAGTTTCCTCAGTCAAAAGCTTCTTCAATTTGGTTGTAAAAACCGACCGCTACTCCTTGACTAAATGAGTTACATCAACATTTAAATTCCCTTTGGGATAAAAAGTATTTTTGAATTTTTTTTTTTAATTAATGAAACTTTCTGTGTTTCATAACAGCCAACATTAATCACATTCTCATCATCATTTGGTGACATCACCTAAGCCTGCCCCCTTTGAACAATTTATTGGACTCGTACTGAACTGGACCGAAGGTGATTTGGGAGATTTGCCAAATGCTCTACCTAATTCTCCACCTAGAGGACTGTCTGAAAGGTCGGATTTCGGTGAAACTTTTAAGACTTGTTGCTTTATGTATACTGAACTGGACCTCAGGCGATTTGGGAGATTTGCAAAATGCTCTGCTTTGTGGACGGGTGTGGGAACGGCATGAGAGCATTGATGACAGCGATGAGGTGGTGCTTGTAGCTTTAATTATTATGATTATTATTATTATTATGATTCTCGACACATTTGACCCACTAATTTGGAGGCCTAAACATATATGAAAACTCACCAAATTTCACCCAAAATTATCCCACAACTGAAATTTTAGTATTTTAATGGAATCAAAAGTGGGTGTGGCCAAGCGACTCTACAGCACCCGCTAACGTCAGATAAACCAACTAGTATATCCTAGAGAGCTGAAACTTTGTACATAAGTAGATCCCCCTAAAACAAGAAAAGATGTCTTTTGGAGGTATGCCCTAAACCCAACAGGAAGTCAGCCATTTTGGGTCAGAGGGTCAAGTTGCAACAAACATGGTCTGAGTCATCTCAGGTTGGATGCTCGATGATCCTATGTGGTCATATGCTGATGTCATCTACGCCCTGCCTCCTCAGAACAAGAAGTCACTTTTTTTACTTGGAAAGTTCCATCTCTGACCCCTTGACCTAATCAAGATGATCTTGTGTCATAATACAGATAACAAGTTGGTCTCACTTGCTTTAAAGCACAAAGAATTTTTGGTGGAGGGTGTGGCTATGGCGAAGTCAGACATCACACTGTTGCCATACATTTGGCTCTAAATTCCACATATTTCAGCTGATCTGCACCAAACTCACTATGATTGATCCTAATCCAATCCCCAACAGAAATACAGTCCAATATTTTTCAGGCGTGACCTAATACCTCAACAGAACCCATAGAATTCTTTTTAAAAAATCAGCCCCAAGCCATGCTTTGACCGATAATCATGAAATTCAGTACACGTGTCCTCAGTACCTACGAAAAAAGTCTATTGGAGCCATGGTCCAAACCCTACCGGAAGTCAGTTATATGTCTCTTTTACATATGTTGTATCTGAACAAACTTTTCCTACAGCTTTTAACATGCAGACTTCACAGTTAGTCTGCAGTCTTGAAGCACTGAAGGTCAAAAGTGATCAAAATTCTTTTCCTACATCACAGCATGTGGGTGTGGTCAAGCCTCAAAGTCTGAGCCTTCACCACAAAACATCAAGGTGCAATAACATCCGCATACAAGGTCGTGGCTTAATAAAACTTTCTGTGTGCCATAACAGACCAGCACTAATCACATTCTCATCATCATTTGGTGACATCACTAGGAAGCGCCGCCTCCTTTGAACTGAGATTTTTTTGCTGCTGGTTGTCTTGCTTTTACTCTGTTTCATACAGAATTAAACCCATAGAAACTGTATCCACTGAATTTTGATAAACATACATGACAGTTAAACAGTGTAAAGGAAATCCTCACCAATCCTTCACCACAAAACAGGAAGTAACAATAACTCCTGTCTGGAAGGACGGATTTTGGCAAAACTTTTAAGACGTGTCACTGGATTCATACTGAACTGGACAAAAGGCGATTTGGGAGATCTGCCAAATGCTCCGCCTCGTGGATGGATAAAGGAATGGCATGAGAGAGTTGACAACGGCATCAGGTGGCAGAGCCAGATCTCCCACAGTTGCAAGGCCAGAGCGGCGCTGAGCTGCAAGGGCCACCCAATGCTTCTTGCAGCTTTAAGTAATATTATTTATGATGCTTTGGACTTAAAAGAGATTGTTTAAAACCAGCAAAAGAGCTTCTTTCTGTTGCCATTTTGTGTGGGCCAACACGCTCTACATCCACCAACTTAGATCCTAAATTAGATCTTAAATTAGATTAATCACTGCAGTGACTGATCAGTAAACTGAGAATCAATTATTCAAAAGGCTATTGATTTCAAATTTAGCAAATTATTGAAACTTTCCTCCCACAAGTACTGTTTTGTTTTGACTTCTGCTTTGTATCATGAATTGGTCTGGAATACATTCCGAATTTGTCAATTAGTCTAAGCTAATCTCAATTAATTTAGAGATCAATTGCTCTCACTAACAAAACGCTTCAATACTAAAAAACTAAATAATAAAAAAGTGTCTGATTTTGTTGAACAAATTAATTATTATAGAATAACGTGCCTTCACTGTTCTCAAGAAATATTTTCTCCCCGTTCTTCAATTAGGTTCAACAATTTAGGGCCTAAAACATGTACTTTGCAGAACCTAAATAAATGCAAACTTTTTGGCAGGCAACTGTTACCAAATGCCCTCTATCTAAAAAAGATGACTTAACAAGGTTAAGACAAGAGCATGCAGGTAAGTGTTTTCACCTTGTACATCCCTCTTTGACGTTGAACCAGGAAAAAATGTAGATTATGCCCACCACCATATCAAACACAATCTCCTCCCATTTGCTGATGCAGAAGTCTGTTTCACAGTGGACAATCCAGAAAGTCATGATGCACCAGTGCAGGACAATGAAGATGCCGAAGTAGAGTTGAAACACAGAGGCAAAGAGGGCAAATGTGATGACCCTGGCTGCAATAGTGAAGAAGTGCCAACAGAACTGGATGATGACTGCAAGGTAGCCAACGGGCTTTTTGTCATCCCGAGACTCTCGTAAAGCCTTTTGGTAGGAGGCTAAAGCCCAGGCAAGAGAGACCAGGGAGGCTGCTGCTGTCATCCCTAGAACAGACAGAAACACATGAGGTTAAGGTTTAACAACCAGTTCTTAGATTATTACAAAAAGCATTCACACATATTTCTGAGTGCACTAATAAAATGTAAAAATCTCCTAGTAAGTAGTAGAAACAGGAAGCAAGCAGAAAATATTTCATGGGTCTCAGTCAAGAATTACAAATTTTCAAGAAAACTTTTGAGGATTACAGTGTAATTTGAAAACTTTTTAGGGGACTTTGACATTAAAAATGTTGAAATTTTAAACCTACTATTGGACCCAGAAGTTTACACACACCAAACAAAAAGACACCTGTTTCTCACTATCAGACCAAAGTTAAATCAGACCAAACTTCTCTTCTATTAGGTCATTTAGAATTACCAAAATTATTTCTATTTGCTAAATGCCAGAATAATGAGAGAAGGAATATCTCAGAGATTTATTTATTAATGTCCTAGGTAAGACATGGTTCCTGAAGGCTGCAGCAGCCCCAGACAGACAGATACAAGCCTATACGTCAGAGCAGCCATACATGAGACACAGAGGTAGGTTGTCTATGAAGCACAGGAGCAGCAGCTGCAGGCCCACAGCCAGCCCAACACATCCCTAAGAGCCAAAGTCTGCCCACAGGGAACCCACCATGCTGGAACGTGTTTCTGAGACCCCGCACAAACAACCCTGCACCAATGGATTGGCCCCCCTGCCAGGCCCTTTCTATAACCCCCAGGTAATCACCACACCTCCAGTCCATGTCAGCTACATCTGAGAATGATTAACTTTAACAAAACTTTATTACCATGTTGGGAAACAGGCCACATATTTTATTTTTCAGATAAATAATTGTTCTCAGAGTTTCATGAAGTCATCACTACTCAGAGCTGATGGGATGCATGGCTTAAAAGAGCTCTAACACTAAAAACTAAAAGCGAAGGAATTGCCCCAACCTGATCTCATCAGATGCCGACCAAGTGGGATATTTGTTGTGATCAAGGCATGTTATCATCACCAATGACAAGTAGAATCCAATATTCTAATGTTTTATAACATTGGATAGCAGAATAACATTGGCAGCAGAATATGTACTCTGAGTCAGCACATGTTTTAGGAAAACAAAGTGTACAGCAAAAAGAGATAATTACGTTGCAGTTTACATATTTACATGCATCTAAATAAACAGTTTATCATGACAATTAATAAGCATTGAATTTCAGAAACTCATGAGTTCAGTCAGTGGAACAAGAGTATTTTAGTTTAATGTGATGATGAGGGCTTTTTCAGCAGTCTTTGCCGGACTGTTTTATATCGCCATCAAGGTTTCGTCAAGATTTCAAACATCGATGCAACATAGGAGCAGAAGCCCCTGTCGCACTATTGCATGTGTTGCTGTTTGTCAAATAGATGCTAATATAGAGATTATTTGGAACATGACACATGCAGTACATTACAGTTTAACCAATATTTAGATATAATTCAAATTAATGACATTAGCTATATTTGGCCATAATAGTAACTAAACAATTTCTTCAGTACTAAGGTGTGTAGATTATTTTATTGACACTGCCATTGCTAAAGCCCAGCTTTGATATCAAATTAAAACACATGTTTCTGTACAGCTCATGCTGGTCCATCATCACAGTATTTTAAATATTACTAAATGCAGCTTAATGATGGGAAATTAAACCTGAAAGTTGTACAGACTTTGACCACTAGATGGTGACAAATTGCTTCCAGTAAAATGGCTGGTCTGCATCATACTTCAACAGGCATCGAGATAGAGTAAGAGCAGCATCAGCCACATAGGCATGTAGCTATGTATGTATGTATGTATGTAGCTTGGGTTATAGCACTCAGCATGGTGTAGAGTGCTACAACAACACAAGTATTACAAAGTACAGAATGTTTTAATGTGCCTGGACAGGTTACTTGTAGAGCCTGCTTTATAGGAGATGTTAACCTTGGATATTCCACTCAGTAACTTGGTATTTTCGATGTAATTGAAATAAATCAAGCTTTTAAAATGTTTCATCTCTCATTTTCTCACCTCTCTAGTGTGTTGTTACATCATGGCTGTTTTTTCTTGTGTGTGTCTCCTTCCAGCACATCCAGCTAGTCGCTCCATGCTGAGGATGTGGCGGAAGCTCAAAGGGGACGGTGCCTTTTCTGTGGCAGCTTTGGAATTCTTTGCCCCTTCACTGTCTATTTTTAATTCTGTTCTAAAAACAGATCTTTTTTCATTGGCTTTAGACCCAGCTTAAGAGAGCTCAGTTTATTTGTTTGAATAGCTTTATGACATCTTTCAAATATCTTCTTCTATTTGTGTTTTAATGATTGTAAATGTTATCTGTTCAGCAATCTGGTCAGTTGTCCTGTTTTTAAAGTGCTTATAAATAAAGTTAGCTTAGCTCCCACCTAATTTTCTTTCTCTGCTGCTGTGTCTTTTACTTTTTTCTTGTTACATTTTAAGTTTTAGGTGAGTTGGGACATTTTTAAGTAATTTTCTGTGAAGTTATTATGGGTAAAATTATTTAACTTGTAATACAAATACGTCATATCAGTGATAGATGGCTAACAGATGTTTATATGTGCAATACCTATTTGAGATGACTTCAGCATTTTAAACCCAGTCAGAATAAAAACATTCATTTCAGTGGAAAACAACATGATGTCAGTGGATATTAGGCTATAATACCACCCCCATATGCCTGTCAGGTCCAACTCTTTCAAGAAGGAAACTTTAGGATTTGTCGTTGGTTCTAGGGCAGCCTCAAACAGCATATGTTCCTAAGCTTCCAGATTTTGTTGTTGTTTGAAAATTATCCAGAAAATGAGATGAATCGATATAGCATACTGTACATCAGACTAGTGTGTAAGTTTCCACTTTTAAAAGAATATACTTCATTTTCCGTATTTTCCAACAAGCTTTCAATGATCTTTCTGCTACAAGTAAACAACCAACAGCTTTACAGAACTTTACAAAAACTCAGTTCTGATTGTTAATTATGAATTAACATGATAATTACAGTCGTATTAAATAAATTAGAATGTACGTCCCGCTGAGTCTCATTTGTCAGATTAAAAGTACCTTTTGAAAATAACAACCTTGAAGCAGGTATTAAACATACTTTTCAATAAACCCACATTTCTGTTTTTAAAAAATAGTTTTTTTTTATTGGTCTGATGAAATATTCTAATTTTAAATGTCATATTTACATTACCTTTAAGTAGAAAATCATCTTAACAGAAAAAAAATAACAACCCAGAAATAAAGGCTTTCAAACATCCATCTTTGTGTAAATAATCTATATAATGTGTTTCACCCAGTGATAAAGTTCCTAAAATAAATGGATTTTTCCAATAATATTTTAATTTACTGTATGGGTCTATAGAGTCAAAAACAAACAATATTAGGCCTTAAGTGTAATTTCCCTGTAAGCAAAATGAACAGAAGGACTTTGCTTTTCACTAGCTGGCCCTGACCTTTGAGATTATCTAGAAATCATATTTTGACATTTTAAAATAAAGTTTGAGAATCACTGCTGTAGAGTATATCATATTGAAAAAAAACCGCACAAGATTAAATTCATATGTCAAGGATATTCATATAAAATGGTAAAATTATTTGTGAAACTGCAAGATTTCTTTTTTTTAAAAGGAACATTTTGAGAATTGGAGGTACATAAAAATACTGAACAGAAAGCAGTAGTTACAGGGTGGGGGGTTACCTTGAACAGCCTGAAGATTGTGTGTTTGTATGATGATGCACAGCTGCAACACCAGCTGAGGTGCACTCTCCAGAAAGGTGGCCAGTAAATGCAACATGCTCACATCAGCGAACTCGTACACCATCTTCCAGTAGTAACGCCAATGTTCTGAGTTAGAACACTGACGACTCCGTATTCCTAGATACATGGTACGGAAATACCTAAACAGAACAGGGAAAAAAGGAAGCTTTTTAATGTCAACTCAGTTAAAAAAAGAAAAAATCACAGGTCAGTACAACGATGAACAGTAAACTATGGGCAGCATCCAAAAATCACTTCAGTAAAAACTATTCAGTATTAGGGCAACTATCACCTCCAATAAAAACAAGTGATGTAATGAGATCTTGCAATCTAAACATCACAATATTTCTAGTCTGGGAGAAGTGTCATGGTTTGGTGGTAGTTGTGGACCCAAACGCAGAGAGGCAGAGGCAGTGAGTAGTTTTGATTATTTGCAGGAGAGGGGTTTAAATACTGGGGACTGTGAATGATGAAACAACAGACTGGACTGATTGGCTAATGGTTTGCAGGTGTGAGGGAAGACAGCAGAAGGAAGACTGAGTAGAGAGAGTGAGAGAGAGAATAGCAGCAGGGAGGACAAACATGGGAGCTCGGAAAATTAATCTAACAGTAACAAAGAAATAACGAGAGACAAGGAATAAAACTAGAAGAACTAAGAAAAGACTGAACTGAATGCGGCTGAGTAAATGGCAAAACTGACAGAGGAGACAAAAGAGATGAAACCAAGTGAAACAATAACAGAACACTAAATCTAATAAACAACTGAACTAACATTGAGTTGTAACATTTCAGGTAGAAGGTAAAACTAATAAAAAATGATGAAATGGTAACAGACAAGAACCTTTTCTAACCTATGTAAGAATGCAATGATGACACTGCAGGTGGTATCTGATTCTGGATGTCACCAGTCTTTGTTCAAAGTCTTCAAATATTTAGACTAACAAAATCTGAACTGAATTCTTAATACTAAAATATGTTTTTTAACAGATGTAGTGGCAGACAAACACATGGAATGCATAGAACAGGGATTCTATAACACACCCCTTACAAAAAAATCCCATCTTCGACGTGTGGTTCCCGTTTCCCACGTAAAAATCCTATGAATTTCACATGTGATTCCCATCTTCCACGTGTGGTTCCCATTTCCCAGATGTGGGTCACATTTTCCACATATGATCAAGTATTTTGTTTATGAGTTCCATGTCCCATTCAACTTTTGATCACATGTGGAACTTGTACACTACATGTGATGGTACACATGTAGTGTACCATATATTAGATTTTTTTTCCATGTGAATATCATTAGCTTGTACTCTGTGTAATACCCTTTTTACATTTGTTAAAATGTAAAAATATTTGTAAGTATGCATGTTTTATGGTGTATCGTTATACAATCGTATGTTTTTTATGTCAACATCATATGATGTACTTTGAGTATACATTATTAAAAATTTCAAAAAATGGAAAAAGTAGTTGTATTGACTCATTGGGTAAAATAAAATAAAGCCAGTGTGGGAATTGACACATTTGTAAAAAACAAAAAAACAAAAAAAATGCTTTCTGGCCTAAAGAGGATTGGCTGGTCAGTGCTTTAAATGGAAAAAAATAAGTGCCAGTACTTTCCTTAATGTCATAAATGTGGGACAGAAACATGGGTAATATTTTTGTATAGATCTGTCTATCGATCTAAAGATCAGTATTGTACAAAAGTTAAAAAGAACAAAGCCAGTTCTAAATTAAATCCACATGAGCCAAATTCAAAGAGTCAGAGTGGTACGTTTATTAACATCAAGGATCATGGCATTAAAGGGAAATGAAAAATAACATAAAAAAATAAAGCTGTAAAATAAAAGCTCCTTTATAACATAAAGATATGATAAGTCCCTTTTAGACGTAAGATTTTAAGAGGCTTATTGTTATGTTTTCCTTCGGCAAAATACATTTTCTCTCAGCATTAGGCCTGGCATCAACAGACCTATGCCACTTTGGCAATATCATTATTATCTTTTATCTGAAATTACGTAATATATATATTGACCAGCCAGCCATACACAGAGTCTCTGCACAGATATGTTTGATATCAAATGGTCCATCAGGTAACCTGAACTGTATACAGTAATGTGTGAAGTGCAAAAAGCCATCAATCAGGCCTGAACTTGTGGAGTCTACTACAGGGCAACAAGAACAAACTGTCTCCACCACTTCCATCAGACTTCTGGAATATATATGAATAGGAGATGGCAGGGGCTGAAAGAGAAAGCAAAATTATGTGAGGAAATTTCATTTCATCAGGAATTTATAAGAAGCACTTTTAGTACTTTGAATAATTGAACTGAAACACATCAGCAGGTTTTGCACATAGATTATAATGTTAAAACTTTAAATATTAATCATTACTTTTAAAACTATATTAGAATTAAGGTATCAGCTTACTTAAAAAAGGCTCCAGAAGGTCTTGGGTTCATCTTTGCTTCATTGGTTTGGTGCCCTCTCATCAGCAGATCATCTTCCCTTTGCCAGCCATGACCTTACATAACTGTGTGGCTTGAAATGCTCTAATCGTGGCCCATTGCATTTTTTAAAAAACAGGTTTGAAAGCTTGCTTATGGCAAGGGAGTTCCTTTTAGCAGAAAGAACGTTGTTCATGCAGCTGAAGGCTCATTCACATTCACTGGTAGACACAGCAATGGTGTTGATAGCTTGAAGAAGGGGCTTCAGGTTTGATGGTCTCCTTGATCCCCTTTGCTTTTTGTATACCAGAATTGCTTGGATACTCCCTCTTCTCTCTACTTTCAGCCTGTCACACAAGTGGAGGACCTCTGCGTCACCATACTGTATGTCTTGCTTTCCCTCAGGCCATTTGTTTGGCTGAAGAACCATCAAATCATTCATCAGCTGATGTTCACCAAGGAGTTTTGTGTGCTGACATGTGAGGAGGTTGATGGAGTCATCCTAGATTTTATATTTTCTGCCAAGCTGCGAAAGAACTGCCCTACATTGATATTCACAATTCTCTCATTTTCATTGAGAGGTACATTCTTGAGTGACTTTTCTTTCTGAGCTTGAAGACCAGCCTCCATGTACGGTCCTGGTGATGATACCATGGATTCAAACACTCAAACTCTCTTACCAACAGCTTCTCTGCTTCAGCCAGCGTCATGTCTCTTTTTTGGAGCATAATTGACAGATCACTGAGCTCACTGAGGGCATCATACCTGACTCCGAGATTGAAAACAATGGAGACAGACGTGAGAACATCATGGAGTCCCTTGTATTTTGCTCTCTCTGTTGAATCCCTGCTAACATCAGTAGCTGCAGTACAAAAGTGCACCTGGAGCACTTTGAAGCTCTCCAAACCGCTTTTACAGTTCTTTCACTTCAAGCTACCCAGCGGACACTGAGGACACACCCTATGACAAGAAGATGCTGGTCAACACTGTGCATGGTGAGATAACTCCCTCTGATTTTTAGGTGAGGAATGATATAGACTGTACAGCTTGTCAAAAAATATTTCAAAATGGCAATATCTTTGCCATTTCTTTGCCTCCTCCAGGAGGTCAGTGGACCTTACTGCCAACTCCAGCTGATGGTTTGAGCAGTGCCACACAAACAGGTCTGGAAATTTTGAAAACAGCTATGTAGCAACTCCTGCTCTTCCGCCCAGCATCACAGAAGCTCCATCACATGCAAAGGCCAACAAGCACTTGCCCAGAAACATTCCAGCAGTGTCTTTGTGATATCATCTGCTGTGGTCCCATCCAACTCAAGCAGATAAAAAATATTGTATCTGGTTCTTTGTTAGCAATAGCAGCCCTAATACAGACCACCAACACAGACTTTCCACTAATTGTGATGGACTCACCAAGCAGCACATAGTTTTTTTCTATTTTTGACTATGTTATAAACTATTTTCTCTTTCATGTCTGTTGAAACATGGTCAATGGCGCGTGTTGATTGAGTGTAAAACTCTGCGCATGCTCACTCCATTTAACTCTTGCAGTCTTACATTAATTGGCATATCAGTAAAAGGACATCCATGCTTACCAGTTTTGTTAGCTGACCTAAATACTCCACAGGTTATGTCATATTCAACCTTGTGCATGTTTTGAATTTGTTTTTTTATTTCATTGTCTGATGCCATCTTTTCATCTCTACTGCTTTTTGTGGGATCTTGAATCTCTGTTTTCTTTGATTTTCTTTTGTAATGAAAGTTGTTTTTTCCCTTTGTCTTCCCCAAATGGAATGATTAAACACGCACTCCATTCACTTGACATCCTAAGACCTTGCTCTGCCTAAGCACCCAGTGAGCTGACTTTGCAACATACCTTGTAGCCAAGCTTTCCATCTTTGGCAATAAGCCAGTTATTCTGTAAGCAAAAATACTGCACCTGATCCTTTGACCAACAGTATGGCCACTGTTCATCTCGTGTGATGTTATTATTGATGTCTCTTTCAGTGGCAAAATTGACAGCAACAGGCATTTGTGCAGCATCAGGCTCCCCATTAGATATGGTAATGCTAGTTTGTAGAGTCCAATCCTCGTTTTCTTGTAAAATAAAGGACTGTTCAGAGTGCTACTGTTATCAGTTAACTCCAGTTCGTGTCCTCTTGGAACCCTTTTGGAGCCAGCTCAGCATCACAGCTGTGACTGTTTTCTTCCCCTTTTCCTCTCACCCAAAACACCTACGTCCACTTGTATGACAAGCTTTGTGCGGCAAAACAATGGGCTTTTTCTTGTTGGTGGGTTTTTAGCAGGTGGTAAGAAAACTGAAGGTGTGCATTAAAGCTACCTACTGGTATGGAGTGTGATTCATGATAACGATGGGCTTTTTTAAGAGCAATTTTTTTTCCTTCTTCTTCTTGATTTTTATTGGCAGTTGGCAAGAAATGTTTGATATGCATTTTTTTCCTCTTCAACAAATAGGCTTCAAGCTGTAAACTGTGGAGAGGTCAGAGGGGGTTATTGACCGCTGGGAAAGCCAAAAAAAAAGTCCCAGTACATTGGGGGTTAAAATTTAGATGTGGTAGTACTGTGTACCGGTGCATACCAGCCAACTTAAAGCACTGGGATGGTTGGAACATGGAATCACTGGCAAGAAAGCAGCGTAAGACTGAAAGCCTTTCCCGCCCAGATCCTCAAAGTAAATGGTAAGCAAATATTTTAGTAATGTGTGCTCTTTCTCACTAAATATTCAGTGAGTGAAAGATGTCAGATTTTTTTCTTTCTCACTCAGTACTTGTACAATCCTTGTTCCTTTACTTCTTTATATAAAAGAAAGTCTTCAGATCACTCGAAAAGTTGAAAAACGTTGGATTGAGGCAGAGAAACTGTGTCCGCAGGAATCAAAGGTTTGTGTAACAGAAAATTTTGACTTGTCATGTCACAGCATACTTTTGGACTTAGTCAACGGTTCAAATTAGTTCCCTCAACTCCAGCAAATTAGCGAGTTAAAGGCTGCTCTGAGGCAGATGCAAAACACAAGCTGGTACTCTGCTCTTTAATGGCAGTGTCAGGAGGAGAAGAGCCCTGTCTTCACTAATGAAACGAACCAATCACAGCGCACTTCTGAGCCATGTCAGTGGTTCACTGACGCGATCGCTTCCCTCAGCTGAACAGGGAGAAATCAACGCTGTAGCTCAGCTAATTTCACTAGCAGGCATTTAGTTTATGCACCTGATTGAAAGATAAGTTGAGAAAAGAGTAGAGTTGTGTAACAGAAACACTTTTTTTTTATTGTGTGGCAATTGATTTTTTAAATTGTTTACCTTTAATTATTCTGTTATTTATACATGTTGTTTTGATACTACCAATTGGATTTCTCTTTGCAAGCCACATGGAGAGGACATTAATGCCACTATATAAACTTCTGTGTGGACAACACCATCCCCACCAGAACAGTGAGATGCTTCCCTAATGAACCCTGGATCACCAGTGACTTTAAGGAGCTGTTAAACAAGAAAAAAGAGCCTTTAGGGAGCGAGACAGAGAGTTATTGAGCAGTACACAAAAGCAGCTCAAAGTCAAGATTAGGGACAGCAAGGAGGTGTTTAGGAAGAAGCTGGAGAGTAAACTGCAGAGGAACAATATCAGAGATGTGTGGTCTGGGATGAAGAAGATCACAGGCTTCAAGCAAAAGGAGGATCGGATAGATGGAAGTCTGGACAGAGCAAATGAGCTGAACACATTCTTCAACAGTTCAGAAACAAGCTCACATCCTCCCCTCCTGCCCCCAGTGAAACAGACATCCCACCCTCCTTTGACCCACAGCTTTCTTGTCACACCTCAGATGTTTTATCCTCTAACTCAGTCATGGACTCTTTTCCTTCCACTAGTTTGTCTTCAGCCAAATCAGAAGATGCTGCTGCTCCCTTTGCTTCCCCCTCCCACTTTTCTGTTTCTAGAAGTCAGGTGAAGAGGCAGCTGGAGAGACTGAACAGGAAAAAGGCTGCAGGTCCAGATGGTGTCAGCTAAAGGCAGAGCAGCTCTGTGAGATTCTGCAACACCTCTTCAACCTCAGCTTGACCCAAGAGAAGGTTCCACCATTGTGGAAGATATCCTGTCTGGTCCTGGGACCAAAGAAAACTCACCCATCAGTCATCAATGACTACAGACCCGTTGCCCTGACATCCCACATCATGAAGGTCCTGGAGAGACTCCTGTTGGCCCACCTGAGTAAGCAAAGCAGCACATGTCAGGACCCCATGCAGTTTGCTCATCACTGTGGAGTTGGAGTTGAAGACGCCATTATACACCTGCTTCACCAAACCTACTGTCATCTGGACAAATCAGGAAGCACTGTGAGGATCATGTTCTTTGATTTCTCCAGTGCATTTAACACGATTCAGCCTGATCTGCTTTGTCTGAAACTCCAGAAGACTCAGGTGGAGGCCTCAACAATCACCTGGATCAATGACTACTTGACCAACAGACCACAGTTTGTGAGACTGAAGGATTGTGTGTCTAGCCAGGTGGTCAGCAGCACCACAGGGGACTGTACTCTCACCATTCCTTTTCAGTCTGTAGACTTCACACTTCCAGCACAAGTCAGACTCCTGTCATCTACAGAAATACTCAGATGACTCTGCAGTGGTCGGGTGTATCAGAGATGGACAAGAAGCTGAGTACAGAGGGCTGGTGGACCACTTTGTGTCATGGTGTGGAAACAATCATCTTATCTTGAACGTGAACAAAACAAAGGAGATGATTGTAGATTTCAGGAGAAACAGGGTCAGATCAAACCCTATTTCCATCATGGGAGAAGAAGTGGAGGTGGTCGAGGAATATAAACACCTTGCTGTTCATCTGGACAACAGACTGGACTGGAGACTCAACAGTGAAGCGTCTACAAGAAGGGACAGAGCAGACTATATTACTTGAGGAAGCTAAGATCCTTCCAGGTTTGCAGCAAGATGTTGCAGATCTTCTATAAGCTTGTTGCTGAGAGCGTCATCTCTACCACCATCTGTAGGGGCAGCAGCATCAGAGCCAGGGACCTAAAAAGGCTCAATAACCTGATAAACAAAGCTGGTTCTGTTCTGGGGACGACTGTGGAACCTCTGGAGTTGATGATGCAAAGAAGGATTTTGCATAAAATCAAGAAAATTATAGACAACCCTGACCATCCTCTTCATGAAACGGTCACTGGAAAACAGTCTCTTCAGTCAGAGGCTTCTTCAATTTGGTTGTAAAACAGACCACTACATGAGATCTTTCCTGCCTACAGCCATCATAATCTATAATAACTCATTAATTAAAAGAATTTCACCAGTAGGAGTTGTCGGTATCGATATCGGGCCCGATACCAGCATCAAGTACTCATAAAAGCAAGCCGATACTCCAAACTGATACCACATTTCTGCTGGACTTGCCTCCTGGGCTGCACTGTGGTGCAACTCAATGGCTAATACACCAATAATTATCTGCTGAGCCTCAAAAAAAAAACAAAAAAAAAAACAAACAAACAAAAAAAAGATGAAGATGGGAGATGTTAGATGGCTGGAGGGGGCAAAAATGTCTGTAGTTTGGACCCCACTGATTTAAAGAAAATTTTGTTTTCAAAAGTTATTGCGTGAAGTATAAGTAGGACTTGTTAATTACTCGATATCGGTACTCAGTATCAGCAAGTACCTAAATTGAAGGAGCCGTACTCGGTCTGGAAAAAACTAGTATCTGGACACCCCTACTGTCAGGATATAGTTATAGTTTTAACAAATATGTAAATATATTTTCATAAACTTTACCTACTACATCTTTAAGTTAAATGAAAGTAGATTATTTCACACCTTCTTTTGAGGTAAACTTTGAGTCTTTGAATTTGTCTTCACTGGAAAGGCAGCCTTAGTAAAATAACAACACAAACCAATAGTGAAGTCTTGCTCATGTGGCTGACCGGTCCATGCTACAGTTTTACTGTGTTTTATAGTACCTTTAATATCTAGGTATTTTCTGTTTCTTGTATTTTATTTTTTCTTATTGTTCTTTGAAGTTCTTCCAAGCAATGAAGCTCATGTTTAAATACTGTTTGGATGGTTGAAGTTTTTTCTGATTCTGAATAGTATCAAATACAAATAAATTAATAGATCTACTTTTGTCAAATATATTTGTTTTGTATGTCTTTACTTATAGCTGCAAGTTTATTGTCATGTGACTCATGTCCTATAAAATGAAATGAGGATAACATGACCATTTATTCATTTCTATGAAATTGAATAGCATTTGAAACATGGGACCTTAAGTTTACCATTGAAATTATGACTCATGTGACTTAAGAATGCATAGACATAGAAGGGTGTGCATGGAGTCACCACTGGAGAATGTTAATTTCATGTATATGTGTGGATTTGGAACGTTTCATGTAACAACCCATGTGATTCCCATGTGAAGCACATGGGTATCATGTGAAAACATGCAAATCACATGTGCTTTTAACATGAAACATTCCAAATCCACACATATACATGTGCTTTTACATGTGAGTCACGTGGTACACATGTGAACCACATGTGAATTTCAAATGTGGTACATGGGTTTCACATGTGATTGTCACATGTGAAATTCATGGTATTTTTTGTAAGCAACAGTAGAATTTATGTATTATCTGCTGCAAGATATCTGCACACTAAACATTCATTCATCATTATTATATTGATTTAAATTCAGATTAATATAGAATGTTTGTTCAGAAAAACATATCTGCTATCACTTACTATGTGTATTTATAACACAACCTCCAATAAATATTTATAATTCTAACCTGCTGTGTTCATTCTCTGTCTAACATGTCTGTGTCTAATTAACAAACCCACTTCAAAAAACAACAAATAAGCATTTCCTAATAACTGGGTAATAAAGTTCCAGTGATTAACATTTCATTGTTACGTAAGGGCAAACTAAGAGTCATTCCTGGATTTGTTTTACTCTCGGTACATGAGGAGTTAATTATTAACCAAGCATTTCCACACAGCTGGGCAGTGAGATAGAGGTAATTTCATCATTAGGTAATAATGAACTTGAGGCGACAGAGTAGCTGTCTGGGGTCATTATTACTCCCCTTTAATAACCGGTGTTCAAACAAATTACCTGAGTAAAAATATTGCCAGAAAGGGTTCTGGTGTTGGGGAAGAAGGTTCATCTTTTTCAACATGATAATACACTCAGTTAAGTTTAAAATAGCCTGTAGCTCATCTCTCTTTTAACATTGACTGTAATATATTTTAAATCCCGGACATCTGTTTTCAGCTGTGTGTGTGGCAAATTAGGAAGTAAATCAAATAATATTTTAAGGAACAAAACATCCTGAAACATTTTGGTTGGTTTGGGGTCAAACATATAAGTTGAAGGTTTAGATGAAGTTAATATCTATGGCTACCTCACCTGCTGATGACCTTGTCATTTTGGGAAGGATGCCATGACTTTTGTTTCTGTTATAAGCTCTTTTTGTTTATAAATAAACCTATGAAGCAATCACAATTCAGAACTAAAGGAATTAAAGGTTTGACAGAACTCTACTTTTATGCTGAAAAAACACAATGGAATATGACAGAAGATGACTAATTCAGTGTGAGAGTAGCTGAGTGAGAAACCTAAAAACTGACACAGAGGGTATCCATCCATCCATCGCCTTTTTGTCTATACAGAACCCACGCAAGCAAGATATCCGAACTTTTTTTTCTTATGTTGTAAATTTGCCCCTATTATACAGTCTCTTTTCTTACAGTATGTTTGTATAATTTTACCTCGGTGTGTTAAAAGCCATCAGCTGATCCAAAACACTGCAGCAAGAGTTCTGATCAAAATGAAAAAGAAATATTTTGTCCCCTACTTTAGCTTCCCTTCATTAGCAACAAGCTTATAGTTAGATTGGCTTAGGTTTTCCTGCGCTATCTTTGTAGTCAAGACAAACTGACAAATTCTCCTTACTCTGCTACAGTTTTCACTTTGTCTTCAATTTTGCATTATTTGCTGTTATTTCAGCTTTTAACTTTATGTTCTCTGTTTTTACTCCTCATAAAAGCTACATCTGGTCTGTGGCTCTGTTTACCTCTGGCAAATGATCCACTGAACCCTGTCTTTCAGTGTTTAACCCTGTCTCCCTCCTAGATATAGCTATTGGCTAAGCTTTTGTTGTGACAAACTGTATGTGCTGTCTTTCATCCTATCGCCTTTAAAACCATCCCAGATCTTATCTGTTAAGATGTGTTTCTCTCCTAGATGAAGCTGTGAAAGGAGCTACTACTGCCATTAACTTATTACTTTTCTGTAGCATAGAGAGTACTCCTGAATCAGTGCTTGTGGTTCTTTTTTGTGTATCTGCTCTGTATTCTTAAACCCCCAGTCGGTCAATAAACTGAACTTGATGCACTGTTTGATAACTAGGATTAATTGGCATGTATGTAAGATTGGACTGCATTGACCTTTTTGTAAAGTGCCTTGAGACAACATGTTCTATGAATTGGCATTAAATAAATAAACTGAATTAAACTGAATTGTGAATCTACATGCATTGACTTGGCTTATCTACATGCACTGACCACTTTGCTGCTGGTACACATGAACTTCCCAACTGAGGGTTAATAAAGGTTATTTCTATTGTATTATATTCTAATCTAATCTCACCTCATCTATTCTATTCTAACTCCATGTAGCAAAGCTGCAATTCAAACCCTTTCAGGGCCTTTTTACAGGCAACAGTTCTAACAACTGCTCCACCATACAGCCCAAACAGACTGTATGTTCTTTTTCAATTATTACAAATTGAACGATTACTTTTACAGAACAACAGTAATTATAGTGTGACCAATTCAAACACAGTTGAACTATCTTGCATTTAATTTCATTCAGGGGTCTAGGGCAGGGGTCTAGGGTGTTTTCAAGGCTGTGCCAGCTAACTCTCTGTCCAGCACTCTGGAGGAGATGTAGGGCTGAGCAATAGCCACTGCTGCTAATGGAGCAATGCGCTTAAAGGGGTTTGTTTTGTTTTTGTTAAGCAAAACAAAGTTTCTGAGCTTCTGTAAACTGTGGCAACCAGAAACAATGAGATGAGATGAAAAACTATCAATTAGCAGTCTTGATCTTTAAAATTCACAGTAGGCATTTTCATTGTAAAAATGCTTCGAAACCATGTCTAAATGGTTTATATACATTAAGGCTTATTTGGTAGATAATTAGGTTAAAATATAAAGGTTTTTTTTGTTTGTCTAGAATTGTGTTTAGATGTTTATTAGAAGTCTAAGTGTGTACCTATTTAAGCTGAGATTTAGTAGCACAACAGAAAACACTAACCAGTCTCAAACTCAGACCTGTGTCTTTCTATCTGACAGCATAAACTGTCTTCAGTACATTTCTACAGGTAGTAGTTGGATTTTTATTTTTGTATTTCTAATTTTTATTGTTGATACAATGGCATGACAACATGTCTATTTTTGAAACTTAATTGGCTTGAAATTATTTTCTTGACCCACAAACAAACCTTTTTGAAAGTCACTGTCAATCTCATTGATGCATGTTCAATAGACTGACTACAGTGGAGCTAATATTAATATTTATATTTAAAAAAGAAAGGTTTTTACCTGTCTGTAAATGCCACAGACATTTCTGACCCCACTAGACGGAATCTAGTAGTGTAAATTAATAACAACACCGTGTAGCTCTTCACATCGATGTATGAAATGTTTGGCAGCTAAGGCACTCAGAAGTTGGACTACATTTGGTATTTGGGATATGGTATGGGGAACTTGTTCAACGGTTATATTTATTAGAAAACTGCTCTATCTTCTTTTAATTTCTGTTTTCAGTACTTGCTTTCCTAAATATTTTTCCATGTGATGCCATGGCCATGCTTGTTCTTTGTTCTCCATGTATGTAGATGAACGGGGGTTACTTTTGATGAAGTCACTGCAAACATCCATGAGGGTTGAAATAGGCTAAATACAAATGTACTCATCCATCCATTGGCTATACCTAGTTGTCCTTGCAGAATTGTGGGGGTTCTGGTGCCTAGTGGTCATTGGGTGAGAAGCGGGGTATACCCTGGACAAGTCGACAGTCCATCACAGGGCATAATTTTATTTTTATTAATTTTATTTAAAATCAATAATATCTTCTAAATAATAAATAATAGTAATAAATTTTAAAAAATGATAAACTATGCATGATTTTACTTTACTTCTCTACTGTACTAATGTACACTAATGTGTTAATCTATCACAGTAAATTATAAGTGGTTAGCATGTGATGAGAGCAACGTGTCAGTGAAACATAATTAATAATCAGAATGGCCATAAGTTCAGATAAACTATGGATACAACAACCCTAGAAACACCCAAGGACAGAGCAATCTAACACAAACTGCTCTTATATTGACTTATATGTTATTCAGAGCTTCAAATGGTTAAAGATAACCTGTCCAGAAAAGGATGGACCACTGCTAAGCAGTGTCCAACCACATCTAAACAGTAAGGGACACTCTTTTACAGACATTAACTAGGACATTTGGAATACAAAAAAGATGGTTTGAGAGAGGTGAAGAATGCAATCTGTGCTAACGTGAAAAACCAGTCATCCACAGAGAAACATTTTCCATTCAAAGCATAACGTCCAAACTGACAGCCCTCAGTGTATGAGTTTGTCTGGTCACATAAGTCTGGGCTATTATTATGAGGGTGCTTTAAGCTTGACAATGGGTATCTATGTTTGAGACTTTCACTTTTAAAAATGCAGTTCTTCACTTGCCCTGTCAAAAAGACAGTCATCCAATAAAGATTTCTTGGCAGGCTTGCTGTCAGTACTCAGTTATGTAAGCATAGAAGCAGTAGAACTTTTTAATTGTTTGTGTGAAAACATTCTGGGACTGTGACAGCTGCAGTAAGCTGCAGGGAGCTACAAAACTACAGAAAACCTCATTAGAGATTTGTGGGAATATGTTACAGCTCAACAATTTATTGGCATTGTTTACTTTTGCTCTACTGAGTTCCTACATATCTAATTATCCAACTGAGTTTTCAATGTCAAGCTGAGACCATATGTCCAACAACATTTAGCTGTGATTTCTGTATAAATTAACTAACTGATCATTGTCTGAAGAAAACTGTGTTCATAATTAATTTTCGAGGGTGTGTCTAAAACCATTCCAGACTAAATCTACAAGACCAAACCAGATCTCTTAAACAAAAATGTTACTACAACACACAGCTGCATAAATTTGATCGGCTTGAAAAAATATTTTCCTTTTTGTGCTGACAATTTTAGCTCACTGTTTACCCTACCTCCATATCTGACCAAGCTGGAGAATGTGTATTATGGACTGGCATAACCACACACAGAATGAG